>JAJMBA010000006.1:0-375300 GCA_030565205.1 Williopsis galapagoensis | reverse complement strand
AAAAAATGGAGCCCTATCCAAATTCACGTGTTTTAGCCCTAACGTACAATACGCCAAACATTAATTATGAACTACAATGGACAACTACAGCACATGAAATATCTTGTGTGAAGTAGGTTGCAATCAAGTTTCTATCATGTTACCTATTTGAAGTGATCGTCTAGCACTTCTTGGGTGTGGCCTCAGAGAATGTCCTATCAAGAGCTTAGATAACCCTATCTTCACTGGTGGAAATGAAAAATGGAATGAAATAAGGGGGTTTGGAATTACCCCTTGAAGAATCAACATGATGAGAGGTGGCTTTGTGTACTATAGTTCTGAACTTATGGTAGACCATCTCATCAATGTGCTCACCACCAAAGAATTCTAGAGAAGACGCCCTTGTTGGATCGTTTTTCCACTTCAAGTTCATCTTGTAGAGGCATTGTAAGAGTTTCAAAGTCATTGAGCCACAGCTCTTGCAATCTTCTCCATCGTTGAGGGCAGATGTAGGAGTCTTATCATACTCCTTTGTACTTGTCTTGGTAGGATGGGGACAACTCCAGAGCTGTTGGTAATCCAAATGGCATCTTGTTTCTGATCGTTGGACTTCTGTTCATAACACTTTGACTTCCCTGTGAATCACCATGTTCGGTTATAAAGGGATCTATTGTATGTGATTGTGTAGGATCATGATATGAGAAGATGTGAAGAGAAAAAATCTGTTTCGCTTGATCTTTTCTTGATCTACCCCGAGGACCATCGCTGAAAAAATCTTCGAGCTTTAACTTTCAAAGCTCGAACCACTCAGATCATAATACTTTTATAGCATATTGCTATTCACTACCCACTCACCTATCTACAAATCACTATGAGATTCAACTGAAACACCCTCAACATACCATTTTGAGCGTCTCACATACTATTGATCGTTGTTGATGCCGGAGACAAGGACGCGTCGTATTCACCCAAAACAATCAACATCACCAGCCAAGCGTTACCGCTACTACTACACAGAATGCTTCCAAGCTCCATGTCCAAATACATTTCTAAGTTCTATGCTGCTCCCAGAGATATTCACGGTCGCATTGGATAAGATCACGCCAGTAACTATGGCTTTCACTCATTCCATCAATGCCATCTATCAAAGTTGATGTTACACACTTGCTAGTCCTTATTTCCAGCCAATCCAAACTCACTCTTTGCTACTTCTACACAAGGTGTAAGGACGTTGATATATTGATGGTTATTAACACGTTGATCCACATCATTATATGGAAGCAAGTCTCCCACATTGAGCAGATTGATCAGATACAATGGCCCCTACATGTTACAGTCATAACTTACAGCAGAGAATGAATATACACTGATGCCCTACCTACCCTTCTGTAGTCGATACTAACTTTATTGAACATCCCATCTCTCGAATTCAGCCCACAATCGCAGTATCTGCCGAGCTCTTCGAATTGCCAAAATCAAGCCCTCTCAGGGATCATCCTCCTACTCTGACTACAGAATACCTCAAAGCTTCTGGTCACTTACAGGATTGGTGTCATTAGCGGACCTCCTGATACCCAAAGACAACACAGAATTTTTGACCAATTGCCTACTACACAACATGTTCCAGGAGTACAATACTGGGCTGGAAAGGGTATCAGACTGAATTCGGAAATCCTAGCCGAGCTACTCACACACACCACCTACATGTTTGGTCACCCATTGGACTGAGATCTGGTAATCTGTTGACCAAGACTTCCACGAAATAGTACTACATATATGGAATCTTCTTTTAAATTTGTTTATCCTGTCAAAATGATATAATGCAACCACTGAATGCTTGATGCAGGATAAGATGCTCACCACTCATCATTATCTTCTTCCTCACCATCAGATCCCTTTTTTCGAGCTCTAGCCTTTAAAGGATGTGCCAAACAACCAGTAATATTGCTCTCTTCTTGTTGTTTGGCTTTCAAACCAGCAGTTAACCCACCACCCAAGTTATTGTTCTCGGAACTGTAACAGCTGATTGAGCTTCACGTTGTGGTATAGCGGATGCGGTAGGGGACTGACTTGATGCAGCGGGGAGCTGTGTTTCAGCAAGGTAGGCACTCTACTGGCACCATACCTTTCTTTGATCCATTAAGGTTTCTAGCAAGCCACCACCCATTAGCTTCCTTTCTCAAGATGTAAACAGCTTGACCGAGTGGAATTGGCAACTCAAAAGCAGCACCAGTTCCTTCGAAAGCATAACTAGCTTTAAATGTTGGATGTTGAAATTTGGGTAATTCCTGTGGTGGAGATGGAAGTGGAGGTATATGAAATGTAGCAGCTGGAGTTGTTCTTTGAACATGGGCAGGACTTACGGGATTCTGTCTATGTGAAGTTGGGACCGGTCTTGGCCCAATTGAAGCAGCAGGAGCAGGAACGATTTTCTTCTGTGGTCTTGGTGGTGGAGCCTTGCGAGCTTATGGTTTTGTCTAACCATTGCTAGGACCATAAGCACTAGCTGTTGTAACCACGGCAGGATTTACACTCTGGAATGGTGTGTGGTGTTGAGCAGGAGGTGTGTAAACATTGGATCGTTGTGACTTTTGTGACTGTTGTAGGGAACGTGGTGGAATGCGTATCGTATTGGTGGTGGTGGTAGTGGGTTTGACGGTGATTGATCCATTGGAGGGTCTGTAAGAGTTTCTTGGAGTGAAGTCAAGAGCAAATCCTGAAGATTTCTTCTTTGATTTTGATTTTGGTTTTGATGTTGAAGAAGCTGGCCTTCCCTGGAGAACAGTGATGACACCTAATATCACCATTGAGTGGAGCTGCGGCGGAATGGTATTTCCCTGGTTGCTTCTGATATTTGATCGTTGTAACAATATTGATCTGGATGGACTGTTCAAGTTCTTCAATTGTGTAACAAATTCAGTCTTGAACCACATGCAGATAAAAGCATCAATGACTTGACCCTTCTGTGAAAAAGCGACCCAATCATCCTGTGGATTGGGGAGTTCAATATAGGAAATCTTATTGATCCTAGTGGTGTATAAAGCCTTTCTCCCAATGACCTGATGTGTAACGATGTGAACGGCAGAGCTGGTAACAAATACCTGTCTTGGCATTCTATGAGAAGAACGATCAAACTTGGAGATCAATATTTCAGCATCACTCGAGAAGACAATTTTCTACTCGACACCAACTTGTTTCTTGCTGTAGCCAGTGACGGATTTGGAATCATTTAACTTCAGATAATCACCAACAAATTGTCTACATCCGAGCAAAGACTTGGAACGACGTTCTGTTCTTAAATCCTAAAATTCAGGTACCATGATCACGTAGTTTCACATATTGATTTCCTCCGGTCCTTTCACGCCATAATCTTTGAATCTTGATTGCACAGTCGATGTTTATCTTCAAGAACTTCTCTTTACTCTCTGGGTTGTAGCAGCCATTTTATACCAATATCTATCTCTCAAACACTTCAATTCAAACAACATCACAGGGGTCTTGATGAAGATCTTGGTGGTACCCATTTGTTAATTTGATTGTGGGATATTGGAATCAGCCAGGATATTATGAGCAGTTGTCTTAACATCTTCGGTCCAAGTGTAATTAAGTGCCTAGGAACCTCCACCAGATAACAAGTAGAGTCTCTCAACGAATTTCTCAAAGGTTTGACGATATGCGACGCCTTCTCCTTTGACTCTCAGATTCTCTTTCAACCCCAAATATTTGGTCGGATGTAAAACCTGTTCATCGTCAAACTATGTTGGTGATCTATTCTGATTCAGTTTGATCGTTCTGATATAAGAGGGCTCTGGTCATGGCCCATCAGCGACTTGTTCGTTGCAATAGATGGTGTGAGTAACAATGAGCTCGTATCCGTCCTGTAATGCAGGTTTCGCAGTAGCAGTGACCTCTTCTTCAGGTCATTGGTATCACAACACCATGGTTCAAAGCAGCTCCGGGGACGTTATGCATCGTTTTGGAGATCAAAACCTTTCCCTAAGACGGTACAATTGCTCATCCAGTTGAAGGTTTAAACATAAATGGCATTTGTGGACAACTTTAACCTGGGAATTGGCACCAGGTATGATGGGGACCAATTGTTGTTCAGCTCTAATCGTTGGTGGACGACGAGAGGCCTCGCTAAATCTGCCAAATTCCGCGGGCTTGCTGACTTACCACCACCCGAACACCCTCTGTGAATATTACTAAGTAATTCATGAAAATTGGAGATAAATACGAAAAAAATATGCAACGCCTCCATGGCTCCATCCGTGTTCTTCAACCCACAACTCTCTACTCTCAAGCTTAAAACATACTGGCACAGAGCTATAGTCATTGACCGTGGTGGAATCAATCCTTTAACCAACAACATACAGGGCACGTCATGTCATCCCATTTGGCGAACATGAACATTCTTGGGTCATCAACACTGTTATATTCTGGATACACATTGCACCTCGGTGGTTAGAAGCAAGCTCTTTGTGAAGAAAACAATTTTTTGCTCGCTCGGTGCGGCTGCCATTTCGTTTAGTGCCCCTTTTATTGGGATCATCATTCTATTGATCACCTGTGACCAAGGATATCCCATCATAACCATATTTGTATATGGTGGCTGAGGTACTACACTTGATGTTGTTGTGAGAATCATCACTGATACCATTTGGCTTGGTGTCCATGCGTACTTTCGTCCACAGGATATTCCTGCTGTATTGTCACGTCTCAGTCCACTTGAAAACGCTCATGATGTCATATCAACCTAAATGGCCAGTCCTTTCGTCTGTTGTCTGCTGCACCTTGATTATTCCCTTGTCGTTTTATCGAACCAAAGAGCCTGTATTGGTTGTTTATGATTGCTACATTTTTGACCTTGGGTCTACTGGTCTATTCTGTGAATCATTCGGGACATGAAAATGAGCATGAGTTACCAAGTGGCTCTCATGGTGCTGTGTTCTCGGTCATTGTTTCTGCTGAGGTTGGTATTCATGAATATCCCCATTTGATTAGATACCATCAACAAGACACCGCCCAGGTCATCAACAGATTTGTTATCAACTGTTTTGGCCTATGTATGAGACATTGTATCAATTACGATTTTTTTTTAGTTTATCGGTTCATGTGAGATGACAGGTCAATTTCAGCCTCTCTCCTTGCCAAGATCCTGGCATTTCTTTAAGCTCTATGTTCTTTGGTTACATATCTCTTGTTGTGATACAGCTAGCTACCATTCTCTGTTGCCTCTTGTGGATACGACTTGATACCAAGATACAAATATCAATTTTATTGGCGTTCTATCTTCTGCTCAGAGATCTACCCAAGTGAGTACAAGTTGCTATTGTCTTTTGATTTAATTGGATGGCTTTGTTAGTTATGGTCGCACAGCTCTGATCTATGACGATTACATTGCTAATGGCATGAATTTATACACTGGCTTCAACGAGGTATGGATGGGCCAAAGCACTATCTCAGCTGTGATTAATGTCACGTCCCAAGTTTGGCTTTTGATACTGTAGAATAGGAGAAAGAACGACGGTTCCATATCTATATTTCCATAATGCTCGAACATCATTGCAATTATCTCACATTATTGTTCGGACCTGGTGCCTTTAAGGATGCCCATATTCCCAGCTTTGATATATGCTCCTGACAGGTCCAGTGAAGATTGCAGGACTTAGTATAGTTTAATATGTGAAGAGCGCTCAAGTATCACTTGGAACAAAGTGTATGAAATTGATGATAGCTTTAGAATCTAAGCTCATCTGGTATAATGTTTGTGTGGTGCGTTGGCTTAGCCTTTCTCTTGACTGTATGCTTAGCAGGGATCCCTTTGAGATACATGTCACTCCTTTTACATTATTGGTGTCTTGTATAATTTTGTGTATTAGATTGGATTAATGAATCACTGTATACGTTGGTCTCTGCTCCAAGTTGTTGATTCTGTTGTAACCACCACTCCTTGTTTGAAGGCTTCATTAGTCAATACTAATCCTTTGTCCAAGGCACAAGGGACAACATCCATACCACCAATGTATACTTCTGAGCCCACAAAACACATCGGCGGTCATTCTTGTATTGATTTGGGACGAAGTCATAGTCACACAAAAGTTGGACGCCAACTGGTAGTTATCAACAATGCACTCTGGACAACTCTGATCCTGATTGATAAAATCTAGCTGAGTGAGTATTCCTATTATGTACCCTTCATGAGAAGTACATATACCACACAAAGATCTGAAGTGTCACAGTGGAGGGTCCGATCACCCCCTATAGAGGGAGACACTCAATCGTTATAAGCCCCATGAGATGCATATTCAAGACAGGCACCAGGGGCAGAAAATATCTTTCAATTTATCAACAATGGATCACTAGAGTCTAGTGGTGGCCACTCAGTGATGTTAACCGGTTCAATAGAGGATTTTTATCCCATCCCAATACCCAAACGGACTTTATCAATCAATGAGACTGATACCTCGTAACTCTTCCTCGTAACTGTTCCTCGTAACCCAACATCGGGCACATGGGCACATTGAGCAAAGCATCTTTTCGTGTGTAGTTGACATCAACTGATAAACTCGTCCATACCGGTGTTGATAGTAGTGATACATGTAGTTGATAACAGAAAGGTAACGAGTTGTGAAAAGGGAATGTGAAGAGTATGACCCCTCTATTATGAATATCCCCACTTTACCATTCGTGAATCAGCCCGTGTCTTGCTCCAGCTCTTGGTCAACATTCTTCAGAATATTACGAGCCAATGACAGCCTTTCAGGTTGTAATCGACAGTGGGTTGACCTCATCGAGTACGCGTCTCTCTGATCTATGATCAATACCTCCTGAAATCCTCAGCACCCTGCCCCAGTTTCACCGGATGGGGTCTTATGATAGGCTATAGCCTTGAAATTGACTCACTCAACAATGCCAACTCTTTCAGGTAGTTGATGAAGAATGAAAGGGCCAACGGGCTCTGTGAACCTCATCGTGAAGTAATCCTTTGTTATGATATGGTAGTGAAGCTCTGGCTCAGCCCTGAAGTGGAGTCAACTAAGAAAACTATGACTCAACATTGAACAGTGGGATCACATATGCATGAATTCAATGTGATTGATCGTTTCCCTTTGACTTAGACCAATGGGTGGCAGAGGACTGCTAAAAGAACGTACCAAAACGCAAAGTGTGAAGAGTTTGTTGATCCGGACTGCCCGAGCACCGGAGGGCTCAAAGTCCGATAAGTCCCAGATATATAAAACGATGCGTATTTGGTCATAGCTTTATCATTCTGCGAGCTTAAGCTTATTGAAATACATCAGACTCATTTGCCAAACTGAGCGGTATTTATGAGCTACTTTACAAGCAATTTGCTTTATATTCTTGTAATTAAATATTGTTTTTTTCAATTGAGAGTATTTATCAAACTTTGAATTTTTATCTTCGTAAAGAATTTAAAAATAGTGAAATCTTTCAAAATTTGACATTTTTTGAAAGTTTTATAACAGCAAGGATAAACTTTTTCTGTTTCGCATTCTTACAAAAGGTCATTCACAAAGCACCATGGAAGTTTTCAGACCTAAAGGAGCTCCCCTGCACCCACAAATCGATAGTCCAAACTGTGGTGTGCGGGTGTGGTGTGTGGGTGAGCCTTACGGTCACTAAGTGCGATTAGTCCACCACTCATCGTTTCGTACTGCACATTCATAGACAATGGTAGTGACAGGGTGACTTTGACTCTGCTTCTGAGTCCTTCCGATGAAGTCATACCAACAATTGCGGTCCCAGTAACTCCCATTATCTCTGCCACGCTCCCTCTGTTTCCTTCGCCGGGCTAATCTTTTTCCGCCTACTTTTGGACATTCTTTATCAACAACAAACAACAAACACCACACAATGGCCACCACGCGATCCATCTTTGGTTCTTTTTGGCTATTTGGACTGCTCAACAACGTGCTGTATGTGGTCATTCTCTCCGCCGCGGTGGACCTCGTGGGTCCTTCTGTTCCCAAGGCAACAGTGTTGTTGGCCGATATAACTCCATCATTCACAATCAAGATAATCTCCCCATTCTTCATACATTTGATTCCATACCGTGTTCGGATCTTATGCTTGATCGCTCTGAGTACCATTGGTATGATACTTGTCACATTAGGATCTTTGAACTGGAAACTGTTTGGAATCATGCTTGCGTCTTTAAGCTCGGGGTTAGGTGAGTTGTCCTTCTTACAATTGACCCATTATTACGGGGAGATGAGTCTCAGTGGATGGAGTTCTGGTACCGGTGGAGCAGGTCTCATTGGTAGTGGTGTCTTTATGCTTCTCACCACTGTTTTGAAAGTTAATGTTAAATGGGCTTTATCCCTATTTACGGTTGTTCCTTTGGGATTCCTTCACTATTTCCAATTACCAAACAATGATTACAAAGCTGTTGATTCACATGAGAGTACAGACATGGAGAACAATCTGACTACAGACGAAGTTGAAAATTTTGATTTGCTGGAACATTTTTACAAGACTGTCAATCGTGTGCGAAAACTTTTCATCCCATTCATGGTTCCATTGTCCACTGTTTATATATCTGAATACCTCATCAATCAGTCCGTTTCACCAACACTTCTCTTCCCTATTGACGAGACACCATTCTCTAAATTTCGTGATATATATGTGACTTATGGTACTCTTTATCAATTGGGTGTCTTTATATCAAGATCGTCCGGTACGTTTTTCAAAATCAAGAAACTCTATATCCCATCAGGTTTACAATGTCTCAATTTGGTGTTCTTGGTCCTACAATCGTTATACTATTTCATTCCAAATGTATACATCATTCTCATTATTGTTTTCTATGAAGGACTCTTGGGTGGTGCGGCATATGTCAACACATTCATGTTGATTATCGATACAGTCCCACCGAGCGAGCGTGAATTCGCATTGGGTGCCACATCGATGAGCGATTCCGGTGGTATCTTAATTTCTGCAATGATTGGTCTATGGCTCGAGCCGAAGCTTTGCCATTACCAGGTTGATCATGGCAGAGACTGGTGTCAATTGCATTAAACCTTCTTTGCTCTCTTGGTTGTGATTCCCAGGTTGTTTGATTTCCGTTTGACAATCATCTTGGGTATTTGTTTGCTTGATGTGGATGCTGTTATAGGCTCATAATCCGATTCTGAATCTGAATCTGAATCTGAATCTGATAGTGCAGATGATGCAGATGGCTCAATGACTTGTTCACTATTTATAACTTTTGTATCAATACGATTCGCTTTGCCAAAGGCCAACGTAGCTAACCTTTCATCTTCATCTTCCTCATTCTCTTTCTGATTTTGTCTTGTCTCCTGTATTGACTTTGATTGTTTCAAGGATTCGATCTTTGCATTGCGTTGTTGAATCTCCTCCAATTCATCATTCATCTCTTGTGTTTTCCTTATATTATTCAATTTCGATTCCAACTCTTCCAACGTTGTAGTCTTATTCTCTCTCCCTGACTTTTTGAGCTTCTCCTCCTGCTCTTCCTTCTCCAGCCTCGATATCGTCTCTTCAAGACTTTCCTCCTTTAAGGCCTGGTTCCTGTTTCCAGAATCGTAGTTCTTCTGTGCACCATGTTCAACAACGTAATCAGAACTCTTTGGATCAGTTCTGAAAACGATCTCACCAGCACAACGTGGACACCTTATATGGAGCTTAATGATCTTTGCACCAAGATATGTCTCATTTGTAGTTTCCTTTTTAGCATTGAACTTCCTGGACTTGGAGATGTACTCATTGCATGAAAGACACTTCATGGAGAAAGGTGTCATGAGTCTCACTGTGATCAGAGGAACAACTCCTTTTGGGGCTTTCTTCTTCTTCTTCGTCACCTTTGAGGGATCAAAGTCGGGTGGATAGTACTTGTTGATGGCCTTCCGCTCTGACATTGTGAGATAACTAGCTTATGGATGAGTTGGTAGCCAATTAGTCGTAGAAAAGGAGCGATGGATTGTGTCTTATGCTTTGAGAGCTTCTTTTGCGCCATTTCGGCAAAGAGCTCTTTCGCCAAACTTCCCATCCTGGAAATTGCGCCACTCCGGCGCACACCCAATTACCGAAAGCAGCCATTTCTTCGCCAAAAACGCGCCTCCTTCCAAAATTTTGATCCTTCTATTTATATACCCCCAGACATAAAGAGATTGCACTGTTGTGACAAGATTCTCGGACAACGCAGGCTTTTGACACTCCAAGGAATCTTAACTGGCCAAGAAACGGTCTGACATCTCTTACACCACTCACAGAACACACCACTCTCCATACAAAAGTCAATCGCGATCCATTTACAATGCGTGTCGTATGGTTTCTGGCTCCTTTGTTGGCGCTCATACAGAATGCCAATGCCATTTGGTTGTATCCAGATGACCTTGACAGTTTAAAGAACGTCACTTCCTTGATTGCCAAGGGTCTCATGGACTACTACACCGGTGAGCAATATGGTCAAACTGTCGGTATGTTTGCCAACCCATACTATTGGTGGGAAGCCGGTGGAGCTTGGGGCTCCATGATTGATTACTGGTTCTACATGGAGGACGATACCTATCTCAATGAAACTTACAATGCTCTTTTGGCCCAAGTGGGTGATAACTGGGATTATGTTCCTTTGAATCAATCCACCACGGAAGGTAATGATGATCAAGGATTCTGGGGTATTGCTGTCATGGGTGCCGCCGAGAGAAACTTCCCAAACCCTCCAGAAGACCAACCACAATGGTTATATCTCGCCCAAGCCGTCTTCAACACCATGGCCCTGAGATGGGACGATGAAGGGTGTGGTGGTGGATTAAGATGGCAAATCTTTGAATGGAACTCTGGTTACGATTACAAGAATTCCGTCTCTAATGGGTGTCTTTTCCATATTGGTGCTCGTTTGGCAAGATACACCGGAAATACCACATATGTTGAATGGTGTGATAAAGTGCATGACTGGTTGTATGATACAGGCTTGATCCACGAGAGTGATTGGTACTTTGTTTATGATGGAGCCAGTGTTACCGATAACTGCTCTTCAATTACGAAATTACAATGGACATATAACCAAGGTTTGATGATGTCCGGTTCAGCTTATCTTTACAACTTCACCGAGGAGGAGAAATGGAGAAACAGAACTTTGAGATACTTGCAAAGTTCCAGTGTCTTCTTCAATAACTCTGTTCTTTACGAAGCTGCTTGTCAAGGTTCAGGAAACTGTAACAATGATCAAAGATCTTTTAAGGCATATTTCTCAAGATTCCTCGGAATGACCGCATACATGGTCCCTGAAACATATGACACCATCTATAACCTTATTGATGCATCTGCCAGAGCTGCATCTAATTCATGTTCCGGTGGTTCTGATGGACACACGTGTGGTACTAATTGGTTCCATGAAGGATGGGATGGTTTCTATGGGTTGGGTGAACAGATGAGTGCGCTTGAAATCATGCAGAATTTGAGAATCAGAGATAGACCTGCGCCATGTACAAACTTCACTTGTGGTACATCGATTGGTGATGGTGCTGCTGGTACACAGACTGGTCAGACCAATTTGAGTCCTCTTTCGATCGAGAAGAAGGATCAAGCCGGTGCTGCAATTATTACATGTGTTATTGGATTGACCATCATTGGTACTGCCGCATGGTTATTGCTATGATTCAACTCCTTCTTACTTTCTTTTAGTTTTCTCTTTCTACTTGTTCAAAAAATGTTTAACTGCGCATATCTTTTTTTTATTATTGTCTGTACAGTGAATTTTAATCAATTAAACAACACAACACAACTTGCTCAAGCTATTCCCGATCTTTGCATCCATCCCCCAATATTTCTTAATCATTGCAATGGAAAATTGAATATCACTATTTGAATAAGGATCCAATCCCATCTCACATAAATCCGAATATTCAATCGTTATGATATCAGCAACGTCAATCTCACCATCACCTTTATGGTTCTCAATCACATTAGAAATGGTTTTAAATAGTCTCTTTGTCAAACTTTGGAAATATCCAACAATTGAAAGCATTTTCTCCGAAGAGTTACTACCATCGAAATAATCAACAATTCCTTCCAATAACACCTCTTCTTCAATCTTTTCCTCTTCACCTGCTGATGCCCACCAATAGAAACCTGACCAGGCCAATTCTCTCCACGATATTGGTTCACTGGAATCAGCAAGCCAGCTTGGTTCTTCGATCTCTTGATCCAAAGAGCCTCCATAGAGACCATACTCTCTAACTAACACTTTGAATCTCTTGTAATCCCTTGGGGTCGCCTTCCATTCCTTCTCAGTTTGGTTCCCTGGTACAGTCAGCCTTGAAGAGAAAACTTTAGGTTTGTTTTCACTTTCTGAGCCATTAGCACCAGAGCCCTTTAATTGAACAGCAGTATCATATAGCTTGCTCTTGAACATCAAAATCTCATCAGTAGATGTAGCAATATAGCTCTCAGTGTCAAACGTCTTCTTCAACCAATCAATATCATTCACACCGATGGAATATATGGGTCTGGTGAACTCTTCATGTGTCTTTGGAGCGAGTGCTTGGACATCTTGAGGTATGGTTGATAAGATGGAAAGACAGTATGCATATGCCGATCCGAGTTCCACTGATTCAGCATCGAATATTATAACACGTTCTCGCAGCAAGCAAGATCTCCATATTTTGAAGATCAGAGGTCCTATCGACTCCAACAATGATTCTAATCTGAATAAGTAATGATGGTTTGTGGTGGTGGTATCTTCAAATCTGGAACTCGTTCTCGGAGTCTTTGGAGTCCGGGGAGTTCTTGGTGAGCCTGTCAGTAACGCAACGTTGGATGAGTGTTCGCTGAAGTACTTCTCAAACACGTCAAACCCATCTGATTCTTTCCAGCCATCTAAAAAGTTTGCCAATGATTCAATATGCTCCGTACCAGCCGAGAAAGTGGACGGTACCCACAATGGGATCGAAGGGCGAATGGTGGAGGAGTTTCTTGATGGTTCCACAAGGACACCGAGAGAGTACATCTTCACAGTGGATCGATCTGACTGGTTTGACTCGTTGAGGTTTTGGTGAAATACAGCAATACCGCTAAGCAAATCATCAACCCTATCTTGTGGCGATGTCGGATGGACAAATGAGATAACGTCAAATTCCTTTTCATGCAATCCAGAGGGCAAGCATTTATACTCTAGACCCTTCAGTGAGATCGACTGGTCAACTTTCTTACTCCACAACAGCTCATAGCCGGAGTGGACGTCGAACTGGGCCAGGAAGATGGCCTTGATAAGTGAATGCTGCGGAAGACTTGACGGGATGAATATGCTCAGCCCACGGTGTGCGAAGCCTGTGTCCATGTCTGACACGCCCACATATGGAGGACCAGCGATGTCGGCGTGCTTGCTTGGCTTATCAGGGGTCTGGGGATTGGATGAGGCCATTGGTGTTGCTGGGTAGGCCAGTGGAGTGTATGGGGGGTGCTTGTTCTGAGCATTTTTGTCCGTTTTGTTGGCGGCATCGGATCAAGAAATATGGAGAGAGGAAGATAAACTACGCTGGTGCTATCCACTATTAATATATTTGTGCTCTATATACGCATGGCATCTCTTCCTCGATCAGAGCTCATCATGCTCATTCGAAGTTGCCGTCTCCTCAGCCTCCCCAGATGCGGTAGATGTAGATGTTTGAGATTCCTTCTCTTCCTTGGCCTTCGAAGCTGCTCTTCTTTGCGAACGAGCATGTCTCTGCAGGATGTCCTTCAAATCTTTCACTCTTTGAGCATGCATTATATGAAGCTTGTTCTGAATCGAGTTGATGGTCTCAATTCTCTGTTCTGCTTCTTCATAGAGTGCAAATTTCTCCTCTCTGTCCAGCTTGTCAAACTCCTCTGGATTAGTGTATAACTCCTTCACAGCATCAAGCGTCTGGGAAAGATCCATCTTTGCCTCATCAATGTCATTCTCCGTCACCAATTGTGGTCTTTTAATCTTTCTTGACTCACGTTCGAAATCCAATCCGACAGTGGCGAAATCAATGGTGATATTAAGAGTCTCTTCGGCAAGCAACAGCATGGTTTCTTGGATACCATTGACGCTCTTCACAGCATCAGCGTGTAATTGTTCAAACTCATCCACGTCTAATTTCAAGGATAAATGAGCAATGAATTTCTCAACTTGTGTTCTGAGATCTTGGATTTCCCTCTGTCTGAGTCTGATGTCCTTGATTTGAGCACCATCGCTCTCATAGTCCAACCAGTCCAAGTTCTCGGTGACCAAATCATTAGCTTTGGAGATAACCCTTTCTGGTCCCTTGGCAAGGACATCATCATCATTGAAATAAGCTCTTGCACTGTATAAGACAGCCTCAAGTTCGTTAAGCTTCTCAGAAATTAACGTTCTCTGTTTATCTTTTGAATCCAAAAGCAACAAGTGGTTCTTCAACTCTTGTTTGGTAGCTGATCCAAGAGGTCTTGAGCCAATGTATTTTGGTTTCAAAGTGATGCTTGATTTCTTCGTGATTGGTTCAGTCTTCCCATCTTTCTCAACTGAGCATTGAGCTTTGAAACTCTCCAATTCCAATAAGCGGCTTTCAGTAAGCTTGAATGTAGCAACGTATTTTGGTTCATCAACACACTGGGAAACGTTCAAATTATGGGAAACTTCATTGGTTTCAAATCTAACGTAACGCTTAGCATTTTCAAGAACATCGAATCCAAAAGCCTTACCTTGCTTGACGGCATGAGTGAGCTCTAATGTAGCAGATGAACCATATTCACTACCTCTTGGGAAAATGACATGCTCTTCATCATCATCAAGACTGATAATGAAATCATGGATGGAGTTCTCAGTAATGTTGAACTCCTTAGCTCTAAACATTTTTGAAATCTGAACACCTCTCAAGGTGGCACCGAAAACGGCAGCCTCGTCAGCGTTGATAGTCTTGGAAATTCTCTCCTTACCAATGAGAGACTCAATGTGCTGTTGAACAACTGGAATGCGAGTAGCACCACCGGCAAAGATCACAGAGTTGATGTTATTGAATTCAAGATGCGAAGATTTCAAAGAGTTGAGTAGAGGTTCGGTAATTCTATTCAATGAGTCTGAAACGTATTCTTCAAATTCCTCTCTTGTAATCTTTGACTTGAAATCAATCTCATCGTAGAATGACTCAATCGATACTGGGGCTTCATTATTAGCACTCAAAACCAATTTCGTCTTCTCAGCAACTTGGTACAATTTGGCAATAGCTCTTTCGTTAGCTTGGAAGTTTGAAGATCTGATCTTTGGATTCGATTCCAAAAACTTGGCCTTGATCAAATCAGCAACGGCATTAGTGAAATGAGCGCCTCCAAACGTTTCATCGAATGCATAACCTTCCACTTTGATTTCCAATGGTGCATCTGATGTTCCATTCTTGGTGAAAGAGACCAATGTAGCCTTGGTAGAACCTGCTCCCATATCATAGATTATATGGTACTCGGTCCCTTCTTCAAACTCTCTCTTTGATGCATAGTTGGAAGCGATGGCCAAACCATCATCCACCAGGGCAATCAAGTTTAATCCAGCCAATTCAGCGGCATCTTTCAAAGCATTTCTCTGAGCAGAATTGAAGAAACTTGGAACAGTGATGACTAAGTCCTCAATCTTGGAATATGAGCTTGGTGTTCTCTCTTTCAAGAGACTGGAGGCTCTCTGTGCAATGTCCTGGATGTTCATTGCAACAATCTCTTCAATTGGATATTGTGTGTTTTCGATCTCAAAAGCGATGGTGTTTCTGTTATTCTTCGAGCTGAGCACTTTCAATCCTGGATGCGATTGATAGTAATCTTGAACAACGTGGCCATCAACAGGGTTCCCCAATAGCGGTTTTAAGTGCAAGAGACAGTTCTTTGGGAACCTCGTGCAGTAGGAGTTCGTTTGTGATCCATATATTCTCTCCACCTCACTGCCAGTGTTATCCAGTGGCTTGAAAGCGAGTCCTGATATGTCTTTCCGTTTGGAGTCTGAGCTCATCACGATCTCGAAGGGCATCCCCGGAGCCACCAGGGCCGCCTTTGTGAAGTCCTGACCATAATCAATCCCCAAAATGCCGATTGCAGTGGTTATAGTGGCCTGCAGCACCAGTAAGAGAGCTGAGAGACGCATTGAGAGATTGTGTGTGGTGTTCTGGCTGTTTTAGGGAGAGTTGAGAGGGTGGTGGATGAGTACACGTATTTGCCAACAAATGCAAAACCGAAAAAATGCTTCACAGCTTGAACAACACTGCCAGCACACAGACTCACCCCACACGCCACACAGGATGAGCACGAACAGTATTCTCGATGCCCTGAGGCAGAAACGTATGTACTCTTCCGCCTCCCACGATCTGCTTAATGAGGTTACTAACAGCCCTCTCAGTGCTGCAAGAGCAGGAACAAGCACAGGCCCAGGCTCCTCCACAGTCTTCACAACCAACACAGCCAGTACAACGGACACACCAACCTCCACAGCCCACCAGATCGAGTGTTCTTCTCCCTGCTCCAAGACAGCGAGACGCGAGGGACAGCAGGGCTCACCATGTATCAAGGGATACAAGAGACACAAGAGACGGTAGGGACGTCAGGGAAAGAGACCCTAGAGAAAGAGATACAAGAGATATGAGAGACAATGGAGGCTATCGCCAAAGAGATTCCCGCGGTGAATATCAATCAAGAGATACCCGTGGTGGATATCAATCAAGAGACACTCGAGGTGGATATCAGTCAAGGGATAGAAGGGAAAATGCTCAACCATATGAAAGACGTGATACTCGTCGTGATGATAGACAAGACAGTAGAAGGGATGACAGAAGAGACCAAAGATCAGATCACAGAACTAATGATAGAAGAGAGGATTACAGAGACCAAAGGAGGGACAGAAGGGACCAACCCTACTCTAGAGGTCAAAGGGATGATAGAAGGGATTATAACTATAGGGATAACAGAAGAGGTGGAAATCCAAGAGACTCCTCAAGAGGAGATGATCGCCCTCAAATCCCATCATACGCTGAGATCAAGAGAAAATACACATCATCCGATCAACTTGCTGCGGTTCAACCTATAAATGAACTTCCAAGATTGTCTCTTTGGGATAAAGTACCTAAAGGATTTGAACAAGTCACTGCTGAAAGGGCCAAGATTGCCGGATTGTTCCCACTTCCAGGTGAGGCTAAACGTGTTGATATTTCCAAGATTGAAGGTCTTGTCAACGGTGGTGATTTGCAGAAACATACTTCGATCCTATTTGATAAAGTTGATCTCGACCCTTCGTCTTCACGTACTTCCAAGCAACTCATTGTGACAGGTGTTGAGTTTACGCTCTATCCCGTTGATCGCCTTGTCACTGCATTGAAGAATTATATCTCCACTCTTGAGATTGAAGGCTCAGAAGGTTCATACATTGTTAAGCATGAACTCATCAACAACAAGTTTCTCGTGCTGTACTTGTCCACATCACTTCTCACTACAATCTTAATGGCCTCACGGGATTCTCTTCGTACTGAATTGAACCTTGGAATCAACTTCAAGAGACCAGAATCATACATCATAAGCAAAGAACATCCATCATCTTCTGGGGAAATCGCAATCACAAACGTTCCTCTCGATATCTCTCATGATGAACTCAAAGAAGATCTTGATGAGATACATCCAAACTCTACCATCAGAATGGTGCAAACCAAAGAGGGAAACTTTACTGGTATTTCGATTGTCTCATTCAAAGAGGTCAAATACACCATTGCAATTGAGAAGATCAATCAAATCCAAATCGGTCAAACTACATTGAATGCCATCCCACTCTCTGGTGATTGTCTCTCACAATATGAACCAATAACATACAGAAACCTATCACAATCCGCAGCCAAGAATACACTCCAACCAACAAACATCCTTGTTCTTCTCAACTTGGTCCACCCAGAAGAGTTAAAGAATGACTCGGCATATAACACGATCCATAATGAGATCACTTCAGAATGTTCCAAATTTGGTCAAGTTATATCCACAAAGTTTCCAAAACCCGATGAGAATTACAAGAGGAATTTGAAAACTCTTCACACTTCAGTGGGTAAAGTCTTTGTCAAATTCTCCAATGTTGAATCTGCTAAATTAGCCGCATCTAATTTGGAAGGAAGAAAGTATAATGAAAGAACGGTTTTGGCTAGTTTCATCCCGGAGAAGGATTATGAACTTGATCTGTTTTAATGAGTAGCGACTACATGGATCACATGTTGAAAAATAAAAGATTGAATAGTAATGGAATGATAATTTCGACAAAGTTAAATACAAACACAAATCACAATTTCGTAGCCAATAGAGGTTTCTCCAATGTAGTAACGTCATCATAGATCAATGTTGTCAAGAAATCATGGTACTTGACACCAGTGACATCATCTTTGAAGTAATTAGCAGCCTCATAATACTTATGACCAGCTTTAGCCTTTGATGCCAATTGTTCAACAACTTCACCAAGTAGTCTGGAAGTATACTCTGGAGTGACAACTTTCCCCTCTTTGGTCTTTGCCCCATGATGGACCCATTGGTACAACTGTGATCTGGAAACCTCAGCAGTAGCAGCATCCTCCATCAGATAGTTGATTGGGACACATCCAACACCACGAAGCCATGCTTCGATGTATGAGAGACCAATGTTCAAGTTGGCCCTGATGCCTTCCTCAGTGATGGCACCGCCTTCAACATATGGGGAGAGCAAGTCCCTTTGAGTAATCTCGGTATAGTTATCAACACCAACACCGGAATTGATCTGGTTTGGAGTTAAGAGTTTCTTGAAAACTTCATTTGCAACGGATGCCAAAGCAGGATGTGCAATCCAAGTACCATCATGACCAGCATCGAATTCTCTTTGCTTATCCTTCTTGACACTCTCCATTGCAAGTTCATTACGTTTTGGATCATCCTTAATTGGGATCTGTGCAGCCATACCACCCATGGCATGAACACCACGACGATGACATGTATAGATCAGCAGTTTCACATATGAAGACATGAATCCAACCTTCATTGTGACTTGAGAACGATCTGGGAGGATGAATTGTGGATGATTACGAAGGGACTTGATATATGAAAAGATGTAATCCCAACGACCACAGTTCAAACCGGAAGAGTGTTCACGCAATTGATAGATGATTTCATCCATTTGGAAAGCTGCTGGTAAAGTTTCAATCAAGACAGTAGCACGGATCGTACCACGTTGGATTCCAATGTAATCTTGGGAAACGTTAAAAATATCGTTCCACAACTTGGCCTCCAAATGATGTTCCATCTTTGGTAAGTAGAAATATGGACCAAACCCTTGAGCAATGCTCTCTTTGGCGTTGTGGTAGAAATAGAGAGCAAAATCAAAGATTGAACCGGAAACTGGCTCACCATCAATCAAAATATGCTTCTCCTCCAAATGCCATCCTCTTGGACGAACGATCAATGTTGGGATATGTTTGTTGGTGTTCAACTTGTACTCCTTGTTACCCTTCTTGAAATCAATTTGCTTTCTTACAGCATCATACAAGTTCACTTGTCCATCAACAACGTTGAACCAAGTTGGAGTGGCAGAATCCTCCAAATCACACATATACGTGGCAACATTGGCATTCAAAGCATTGATCAACATGGATCTGGAACTTGGACCTGTGATCTCGGTTCTTCTGTCTTGAAGCTTTGGACCTAATGTTGGACCTTTCCACGTTGGATCCTCTCTGATATATTTGGTATCCTCGTGGAAATTTGGCAAGATACCAGCATCACGTTTGTACTGCTCAACTTGACGGTTTTCAAGCAATTGCTTACGGGTCTTGTTGAAGGTACGGTGCAAGACAGTGATGAAAGCCAAGGCATCAGCGGTGATGATGTGTTGAGCGTTCTGTGGAACACGTGCACGAACTTGGACTCCTTGTAAGATGTCTTTGGTTTCTGGGAATGGGTTATCGTAATTGGACATTGGTGTGACGGGGTTGAACTTGTAAAGAGGGAGCTGTATATCTGTATAGCAAACTTTGCGACCGAGGAAGGGAAAGAAACCTTTTATATAAAAAATTTCCAGAGGTGAAAAAGGTGACAGGGATCAATGGATCCTTGCCTTATCGGCCCAGCGCAACCTCTAATTGATGGGTGGTTCAAGTCCGGGGTAATGGGAGAGTGTACTCGTGGACGCGTGGACGTGGGGACGGGGGATAGGAGATGGCCGAGGTCCGGGAAAGATCTGTGGACTTTTCCCGCGCGAGCCGAGGCCCGAGTCAACCCGGAGGGGGCGGGGCGGGGCTGTGTGATTGGCCAGCGCCCGTGACTCGGTCCGTCTCTTTCCACCCGAACACCAGCACGTGATCCAATAAGGGCTCAGCGGAAGGAGCAAAGATGTGTGAATCACCACTTCACACTTCACCTGATTCAGATAACAGCATACCCTTCACACGACCAACAACCACCCAAACAAACAACTCGCTTATGGGAAACTACACTTCACGGCTCGCACAAGACAACCAGGATCGTCGTGCGGTCCAGGCATCCTCTATAGATCAGGGCGGTAACTCCACCCCTTCCGCTGAATCATCGCCACCCACCGCTTCAACAACCAGACTGTCCAATCTTAGAAGAAGACGTTCTTCAACACAGAGTCTTCCCCCACCACGCCGTAGACGTTTGCCTCGTCTCCAGGACTCTTTGCGCTTCTGGAACTCGAATGGCAACAACCATACCACCAATACAACAAGTTCCAATCAACAAGGCTCAACATCACCTGTCATAGCTGGAAATGAAACTTCTTCCCAATCACCACTTTTCGAACATTTCAACCACGGCGGTTCTTCGACAATGTCCAACTCTGCTGATGTCGATAGATTCATGGAAGAACTTGACAATATCACAGCCAATTTGGGAAGCGCCGTCGCCAACTCTCAATCAGCCAGATTTGGAGGTTCCGAATCCTTGAATAACTTGACTGGATCTCGTTCTTTAGATCAAGGAAGCATTGCATCGAATGACACTTCTGGAACAGGCTCCGGAACAATTACTTTCCAACATCAAACTGAAATGTTATCACGTCTTTTGGAACTTGCCGCTACAACCACGGTATCAACAATGATGGGTTCTTCGATTGCTAATGGGCGTCGTTTTGACAACACTGCTGGTTCAAGGGTTGAACCGAATACGGCATCTGATACCACTTTCCAAGAATTTGTCACAGCGCTACGTCGGGGTCTTTTAAGCACTGAACTCAATCGCCAATCTGAAGAATCGTTGAATGCGAACGATGGGATGAGTTTCTTCAGAGCATTCCGTTTTGATAGCGAGAATGATGAAAACACACCAGGATCTTCTGAAACAGAAGCAAGCTCAGTGCCCGTCATGATCATCGGGTTAAGATCTGTTTCTGTTACTCAAGCGGATGGACACACTCATGACCATGGCGATGATGAATCAGAAAGTGTCGATTGGTTTTTAAGAGGCTCGCAGAACACTCCATCGACAACACCAGCCACAGCGTCGACCACTGCACCAGTTTCAGGATCCACAAACAATCAAGATACCCCAACCGCAACTGGATCCGGATCTTCAACTTCACATACCCAACGCTCATGGGTGATATTTGTCATGGGTAACTCATTCGTATGGAACCATCCGTTATTATCTGCACCATCTTTGATGTCAGAAAACCCAAGCTATGAAGATCTCTTAATCTTACAGGAGCTCATTGGTCAAGTCAAACCACAAGTTGCATCACAAGAAGAGTTGGATAAGCACCAAGACCAATTATCCGAGTTTCTTCTGCCCGGTCAAACTTCTGTCTCGGGTTATCAAGGATTGGATTTCAAAGAAGGTCGTTGTCAAATCTGTCTCACCGATTATGAACCACATGATGTTATCAGAGACTTGAATAGTTGTCATCACGCGTACCACAGAGATTGTATCGATACGTGGCTACTCAAAGGAAAGAACAATTGCCCTTTGTGTAGATCGAAAGGCGTATCAGCAGAGGAGGAAAATGTCCCAGAAGAGGCTGCTGCTGCATAGAAGAATCATTATCTAGCTTCTTCATCATTGATAAGACTTCCATTAGGAATAATAAGGCAAATAAGACGTTAATAGGTTAAGGAAATTATAAGTATCTTGGCTTCGTAGATTCAGTTCTGCTACATAAAGGATGAATTTGAGTTTTATTAGCATCTAGTATGTGATCAGGTTTTTTGGGTACTCATTTAGCAGCTGCTAATTTATCAGCATCAGGTCCCCAGTTTGGTTGACCTTCACCATTGAAAACGATTCTATTGGCGGTTAAAGGTCTCTTCAGTAAACTTTCTTCAGGAATAGCACCTGCCAATGAATATTTGATGAGTCTATCAACAGCTTGGACACCACTGTCACCCATTCCCATATAATAGGCAACCAATCCACCCGCAATTCCTGTGGATAATGATGTACCTGATTTCTTTGTCTCTTTGCCGCTGATACTCGTAGTTCTCACACTGACACCTGGCGCAAAAATATCAACACAAGCTCCAAAGTTTGAGAATGAAGCAATATTATCCTGTGGATCGACACTTCCAACAGTGACTGACCCTCTTGCACTAGCTGGAGAGTAATCACATGCATTCAGTCCATCATTTCCTGCCGATACAATGACTGGGATACCTTCGTTAACACAAGCTTCAACAGCCCCATTCAATATCATATTCTTCTTCATGATCAAAGGAATGACAATAACAGTTGGTCTTTGGGTAATCAGTGAGTCTTTGACAATCATATTCAATGCTTTGATGACATTAGCCAACTTTGTACGTCCTTTCTTATCAGTCACTTTAACATCGTACAAGTTGACCTTCTTGGCAACACCATATGTCTCACCACCAATCACACCTGCAATATAGGTACCATGACCAACTGGGTCTGTTTGATCTTGCGGATTTCCACCGGTAAAGTCGGCAATCTTATGCACACGTTTGGAGAAATCAGGATGGTTCAGTTCAATACCAGAGTCTAAAACATAGACGTCAACACCGATACCACCAGTTGGATCAAACACATAGTCCATACTTTGACCTTCTCTCACTTTATGACTCTGAGACAATCTGGTTAAATGTTCGGGGGAGTTCTCCTGGACATCGGATAAGACAAGTTCACGATCAATGGAGATAGCGCCAATATTTGGATCATTGTGGAGGGCAGTAATGGTATCTGTAGAGAAATCACCGATGAACCCTTTGAACAGACCAATCTCAAAGGGAGATATACCAACTTGCTCCAATGACAGTGTATCGACTTGTTGACCTTTGTAAAACTTGGAGACAAACAGATTAAGATCAAAATTCTTTTCAAATTGAACAACAAAACTCAGCGCTTGGGCACCAGCTATGATTTGGGACAGAATGAAAATGGAGAGTGAGATGCGCATCTTTCAATGAATTGTGGAATGATAAATCGATATAAATGGACCGGCTCAGTAGTATCATTAACACTACCACTTCACTGTGTTTCCCAAAGTGAATAGCCGCCCAAATTTTGAATTTTTTGTTTGTCAAGGATGATGGTTTTTGTGTCTAGATCTTTAAAACCGAAATCAAAACAATGGGATCTAACCCCTGGGAACCAGATGCACCGCGGCGGTAAGCATAAATCGCCTCACTAGATGTCTAATTCATCACCATCGTTCTCAAGATCGAACTGTAGCATCTCTTCTCCGACCAGACTGTTCATATCAGGGACCGTAGCGTAGTTATCACTGGCAGCGGTGGAAGAGCCCTCAGGGGATGGTGTAGCGCCCAGATATTCCATACTCTTCCCATCACCAGCACTCTGAGCATTCAATAGGGCTGCTTCTCTCTCTTTCCTCTCCTTGCGTACCTGGCGCTTACGTCTATCCTTCTCCCTCCTAGCATCAGCATCCAAACTTTCATGCTGTCTATACTTTGCGAGATAGATTTTTAACAACTCTGCGTAGTTTTCAAAACCAAGATTGTACAATGAGTAAAGGACGTCTTCACCGTTCAATGTCTTTCTCTTCTCTGATTGACACTTATCTGCTGACGCGGACGTGACAAAGGATATGAATTCCGAGACGCATTCCTGCATACAAACTTTTGAATCCTTTGATAATTTTCCTTCCTCTGGTAGTGCATTCTTCATTACTCGTGCCACTATTGATATTAAAATGTTAGTATTTCAGCTGTTTGAATGCAGTGTAGATGGATTGGGTTAAACATACCGTTGGCCAAGGGTAGATATCGATCCTGCTCTCTGATTTCAAATTCTTGCAATTGACGCTCATCGTCTTCATCGAAGTCCTCAGCTGGAAATATCAGCTGAGGATCTGTGCCGGGTAAAGGTGGTAATGCGTAGAGAGGAATGGCGGGTTGATTGGGTGGTCGACTCATGACGATTTGGATTGGAAGTTGGATCTAAGCGAAACCAACATGATGTAAAGAGATAGAAAGGTGTTTTGATGATTTCTTGGACCTGATCTCGATTCTCCGATTCTCGAGAACCCAGAACTCATTATGTGACTACTAGTGAGTGTTCACAGTGATGTAATTAGTGTTTTTGGAAAATAACACCCGAATTTTGGGTGCTAGGTGTGTGGCATATTAATATCAGGTGGACTGGAATTGGGGACTGTTGGGGGTGGATTATCAACACGTAACAAGCGGGTGGAAATGTCCAGAAGGGAAGCGATTGACACAAATCCTCTCAAACACCAATGCCTCTTGTTAAACCTATATCTTTATGCAAGAGAGACTTTATGGCTCGTCTCTTCCACAGCAATTTCCGTGCGCCTACCAGGACTTTGCATTCCGTGGCGTCCCAAAAGGGAAACGCTTAGCCGAGTTGCTCGATTTTGCCGGGCTCAATCTCTTGCATATTGAAGAGGTACATCTTGGGACCCTTCAATTAATGGAGAAGCGGGAATCGGATCTCTACGCTTGCACGAAGCGAAAACTCCTGTTAAAAAGAAAGCCAGCTCCACGTCTCATCCTCTCCTGAGATGACCTGGCGTACCAGATACATCATCGTCATCACCACTTAATACTCCATCCACTGTGGTCTACACATCGCGGAAATATGGGCTCATCCGTACGCTCTCAGCAGAGCTCAACCTCGGGAGATGAGAAGAAACTCGAGAATGACCTCGAGGCACACCCCACAGAAGATCCGGAGTTCATACCTCGACTCTTGACACCATTGTTCTGGAACAAAACAGTGAAGCCATATCCATTAGAATCTGAGAGAAAAACGCTGCCAATTTACACTTCCAATATTTTTTCAAGATTAGGTTTCAGTTGGATTTTCCCACTTCTGAACAGAGGATATTTTCGCACAGTCCAGCATCAAGATCTATGGACGTTGAACGATGAGATCAAAGTGGAGACCAACTATCCCAAGTTCGACAAGAATCTACAACTGATCATCGGCAATAACCAAGGTGAATGGCCAAAGAATGCCGTGTTTTGGGCTCTTGTGAACACATACAAATTTGAATATATTCTCGTTTTGTTCCTGAAGGCTTTGAATAATGTTTGTGATGTCTTTATGAGATTCATCGCCAAATACCTCATTGATTCTGTCCATGAACGTAACATCAAAAAGGGCGTTGGACTTTCATTCGGTTTGGCTCTCATTATCATTGTGAATGGATTCTTATCAAGTCATGCCTTCGTGAGAGCCTTTGTGGTTGGTGCTAAAGTTAGAACGGTGCTGACAAAGGCATTATTGGAACAATCTTTCAACTCAAACAATGAAACAAGACATAAATTCTCCAATGGTAAAGTCATGTCCTTGTTGAGTGCCGATGTTTTCAGATTGGAATTGGCTTTCCAATTCTCTCATATTTTGCTTACATTCCCTGTGAGTCTGATTATCGGTCTGGTGATATTGATCGTCAATCTTGGTGTCTCTTCATTGTCTGGTATCGCTGTCTTTTTGGTCATTATATTCGGTATGGCCATCCCAACGAAGAAGATGTTCAAGTATAGAGTTGCTGCCAATGAATTCACGGATAAGAGAGTTTCATTGATGAGAGAGATCTTACAGAGTATGAAGATGATTAAATTCTATTCTTGGGAAGATGCTTATGAAAAAATTGTCAGTAAGATCAGATCAAGCGAAATGGTTTACGTTTATAAGACCCAATGGATCATTGCTATATTGTTCGCAGTATTGGTTGGATGTGCAGGATTTGTATCCATGACC
The DNA here is from genome assembly GCA_030565205.1 of Williopsis galapagoensis. Taxonomy (NCBI): domain Eukaryota; kingdom Fungi; phylum Ascomycota; class Saccharomycetes; order Phaffomycetales; family Wickerhamomycetaceae; genus Williopsis; species Williopsis galapagoensis. Next base: position 349,149 of record JAJMBA010000006.1, on the reverse strand, counting down.
GCTTTCCTGGTCCAATATGCCGTTGAGGGTCTTGGATCAGCCGCTGACATTTTCTCCTCTTTGTCTCTTTTTGGACTTCTCACACTGGGAGCAATGGATCTCTCGTATGTTATTCCTATCTTGACTGATGCCATCACTGCTTCAAAAAGATTACAGGAATACCTGAAAGCCCCAACAGAGGTTGATGAAGTGAAACTTTACTACACTCCAGAGATCATCATTGATAATGATGTTGCAATCCAAGTTGAAGATGGAGTTTTCCAATGGAGTGTCTTTGAAGAGGAATCTCCCCCTGCTGCTGATAAGAAAGACAAGTCATTTTTATCGAAATTCAAAAGATCAAAGAAGACGGAAGAAGTTATCGTTGACAAAGAAGAAGAACCTGCCATCAAATACAAGACTGTTCTCAGTAACGTGAACCTCAAAATCAAAAAGGGGGAGTTCGTTGTGGTAACAGGAAGCACAGGTTCCGGTAAATCATCACTATTGTCTGCTTTGGCAGGAATGATTCACAAATCATCAGGATCTGTCGGTTTGAATGGAGAATCCCTGTTCTGTGGTGCTCCATGGGTTCAAAATACCACCATCAAGGAGAACATCTTATTCGGGATAGGTATGGATTACGACCGTTATTCAGCCGTTGTAAAGTCATGTGCTTTGGAATCTGATTTCGAGATGCTTAAAGCAGGAGATGAGACAGAGATTGGTGAGCGTGGTGTCACTCTTTCTGGTGGTCAAAAGGCTCGTTTGAGTCTTGCTAGAACGGTTTATAGGGATCTCGATATATATCTATTTGATGATGTTATCAGTGCTGTTGATGCTCATGTCGGTAAGCATATCGTCGATAAGTGTTTGCTCACTTTCCTATCTGGAAAGACCAGAGTTTTGGCTACTCACAACTTGAATGTTGCTAGTAAGGCTGATAAGATTATTTTCTTGGGTGAGAATGGTGAACTTGACACAGGTTCACATGAGGATCTTATGACTCGGAACTCTGCATACTCTTCATTGATGAGATTCAAGAAGACTGAAGATGGAAACGAAGATGGTAACAACCAAGATGGAGATGATATTATGGAGGAGGAAGATGAAGATAAAAAGATTGAATCCGCTCTATTGAAGCAAGACGGTACTCTTGTGGAGGATGAAGAAAGAGCTATTAATGGTATACCATTCTCCCTGTATGTGAAATACTTCAAATCTGGCTCAGGATTCTTGGGTTTCACTGCAATTCCTTTGGTATTCTTCTCCACTGCTCTTGCCGCTTTTGCTGCTATCTTCACCAACGTTTGGTTATCATTTTGGATTCAACACAAATTTGACCTTTCTCAAGGTGCGTACATTGGTATCTATGTCGTGATCAATATCTCCGCTGTTCTATCTGTTTCCTTGGAGATGGGTATTATGGGTTACGTTAATGCTTTGGCGTCAAAGGTTTTGAACTTGATGGCTGCCAGAAGGGCACTTCACACTCCAATGTCATATATCGATTCAACTCCTATTGGAAGAATCCTGAATCGTTTTTCGAAAGATACTATTGCACTTGATACAGAGGTGAGTCAACAAGTGAAATTGTTCTTCCATCTGGTCATTGAAGGTTGTGCTATTGTTATCCTTTCTATCATCTACGTTCCATGGTTCGCGTTGGTTGTTCCATTTATTCTCATTGTTTGTGTTGTCGTCACGAATTACTATCAAGCTACAGCTCGTGAGGTCATTAGACTTGAAGCTATTAATCGGTCATTCTTGTACAATAATTTCAATGAAGTGATGAATGGATTGGATACAATCAAGTCATATGGTGTCAGTAATAACTTCTTGATTAAGAATGACTACTTCTCTGACAGAATCAATGAGGTTTTTGTTGTCGTTACGGTGAACCAGAGATGGTTGTTTATGTGCTTGAACTCATTGGCAGGTGTGATCACGTTGATCCTTGCTCTTCTGATAACGACAAGAACATTTGATCTGAACCCTGCTTCTGCAGGTTTGTTGATGAATTACATTATCCAATTCACAGCACTTATTGGTGGTTTGATGAACACATATACCAGAATGGAGAATGAGATGAACTCGGTGGAAAGAGTGTGTCATTTTGCATTCGAGCTTGAGCAAGAAGCCGACTATAGAAAGAATGGCTCTGCTCCACCACCAACTTGGCCATCCGAGGGTTCAATCAAATTCAAGGACGTTTCCATGAGATATAGACCAAACTTGCCTCTTACACTCAAGAACTTGTCTGTTGAAGTTGGTGCACATGAAAAAGTCGGTATTTGTGGCCGTACAGGGGCTGGTAAGTCCTCTTTGATGAATGTTCTTTTCCGTATCAATGAGCTTGACTCTGGAAAAGTTGAAATTGATGGTATCGATATCTCCAAACTTGGATTGTTTGATTTGAGATCACGGTTGTCAATCATCCCACAAGATCCGGTATTGTTCCAAGGAACTATCCGTAAGAATCTTGATCCATTTGATGAGAAAACTGATGATGAGTTATGGACAGCATTACAAAGAGGTGGTGTTATCAAGAACGTTGAAGAAGTACAAGCTGGAGGTAAAGACCAACATAAGTTCCACCTGGATGCCACTGTGGAAGATGAAGGTTCCAATTTCTCATTGGGTGAGCGTCAATTGATTGCCTTGACAAGAGCATTGGTTCGTCAATCCAAGATTCTTGTGATGGATGAAGCTACATCAAGTGTTGATTATGAAACTGATTCTCTTGTACAGGAGACCATTGCAAATCAATTTGGGGACTGTACCATTCTTTGTATTGCTCACAGACTGAAAACCATTATCAAGTACGACAAGATTCTGGTGCTTGAGAAAGGTGTTATGGAAGAGTTTGATGAGCCTAAGGAGCTTTGGAAGCAGGGTGGTAGATTCAAGGATATGTGCACTGCTTCTGGAATCACCGAGTCGGACTTCTGACTTGGTATCTGTAACTAATGAAAGATAATACGCCAATATACTTCTCTCTCTGTAGCAAGTAAGCTCTAACAAAGCGTTGTGTGCCGTCGGCCTGGCCGGAGTTTGAAATTTTAGCCGCCAGAATCTTTATCGATAATGATCTCCTTAGCAAACACTCTCACCACCAGAGGCTTGTTGTGCTGGTGGTCCTTTACACAAGCTTCCACTGAGTCATTATATCTCTCCTGAGCTTACAAAGCCAAAGCCGAGCCCCATCAGAGATCAAAGACTCTTCTATCCGCAGCATTATTAATCCAAGGGGCTTTTCTTATCGATCTGCACAGTCTCCCACTATACGATCAATACGCAAGGCTTATCAAGAGACTGTCTGACCTCGCATTATCACACATCACGCATGGTGTGTTTCAACGTGCTATACAATGAACCAAAGATCAATCCCAAGACCGGCAAGGCATTATCAATACCCATTCTCAACATTAAGAGTCAATTTGGCCGTTCATTCCATCTAGCATGGCTCGGATTCTTCGTCTCATTCCTTTCATGGTTTGCATTTCCTCCATTAATGGCACATACTATCAGAAAGGACCTACATCTGACCGGAAGGGATATCGCCAACAACAACATTGCTGGTCTTTCCGCCACGCTTTTGGGACGTTTGATAATGGGACCCGTATGTGATAAGTACGGTCCTCGTATTGGAATGGTATTGGTATTATTGGTTGGGGCTGTATCCACTGCTTTCGTTCCACTAGTAACAAACTTGGCAGGCCTACATGCTATACGGTTCTTCATTGGGTTTCTGGGTTCAAGTTTTATTCCTTGTCAAGTATGGACAACAACTTTCTATGACAAGTCAATTGTTGGTACGGCTAATGCATTTGCTGCTGGGTTTGGTAATGCCGGTGGTGGAGTTGCATTCTTTGTGATGCCTGCACTCATGAATGACCTCAGAAGAAGAGGGTTTAGTGTTCATAGAAGTTGGGGGTTATCATTTATTATTGGTCCATTGATCATACTGGTATTGTTTGCATTTATAACGTTAGCATTTGGACAGGATTCACCAGAAGGGCGCTGGTCGCAGAGAGGAGATGTATTGGGTATTGGTGTTGATATTCGAAACGTTGATAGTGTTTCTGTTGAGTCTTCGCATGCCCTTCTTTCCAGTACGAAGCTTGATTCAACTCTAGAAGGTGACAATAACCCCCAATTAGTTGATACAAGAGTTTATGAAACAGTTGTACCGGATGAAATCGTTGTGCACCCTTCTTGGAAATCATGGTTCTGTACAACTTTCCATTATCGAACGATGCTTGTTGCTCTCCCGTACCTTGTTTCATTCGGTGGTGAATTGGCTATCGAGTCAAATCTGTCAGCGATGTATCTTCGCAGATCCAGCGAACATGGAACACCATGGACAGAGTCTCAAGCAGGGTCATGGGCTTCGATGATTGGTCTTTTGAACGTGGTTACTCGGCCCTTTGGTGGTATCATTGGTGATCTGTTATACAACAGGTTCTCCACAACAAAGGCAAAGAAAGTTTGGTTATTGTTCTTGATCACTATGCAAGGGATTTTCCTCATCTGGATAGGTTTAGTGCCACAGGAGAAACTTTTAATCCACCAACTAATCGCTTCGATAAGTGTCATGTGTGTCTTTATGGAAGCTGCAAATGGGGCATGTTTTGCACTTGTCCCTCATATACAACCAAATAGGATCGGGATTATATCTGGTACCGCTGGGGCTTTTGGAAACCTGGGAGGGATTTTATTCTCCCTGGTTTTCAGATTTAATTTGACTCATAACGGTCATATTGATCATATGAAGGCATATTGGATAATTGGTGCTTGTTGTGTGGCGGTTAGCGTCCTTTGTTCTTTAATCCCTGTCAGAGAGGACCCATCCGAGACCGAACGAAGTAGTAATGAAGATCTCAGAGGGGATGCTTAATTTTAATAGTTTATGGTGCTTTTCTTTTGATCCAACAGTTCATATTTATCAAAGAAGATATTGTAGTGTATTTATTGCCATCATTGGCATCATGGCATAACCTGTCCCAAAAACCTGGTCGGCCGACTCCCCCGGCCCATCGCTGAAAATAGAAGATCATCAAACGAGAGACAAAGCTCCAGAAACATAGGTTAAATGAAACACCAAAGATGATGGAACTACACGTTTGGGGTACTCCAGATGAACTATCACTCATATCTCCAGAATGCCTTGCCCTGTCATGGTATATGATCCAATGTGTCCCGGCACATGAGTTTGAGATTGTGACGTCTTGCAACACCGATCTTTCACAGAGTGGACGCCTACCAGTGTTGAAGGACGGTTCCAATGGTGAACAGGCAGAAGGATACGTTGACATTATTAGACGTCTGAACCTGGAAGGTTACTCTTTGGAAAAGAAACTCTCGCCCAAGGAGAAGGCTATCAATGATGGGTTGGTACTATATGTCCAGGATAAGTTCCAACTCATTACCGATTATTGCTTATTCTTGAACAAGTCAAACTACGAGACGTATACAAGATCATTATATTCAAAGTATCTACCATTCCCAATGCAATACAATGCACCATTATATTCACGTTCATTGGCAAAGACAAACTGTTCGAGAATTGGATTACAAGTTGAAGATAAAACCGAAGTTGAAGAAGAAATGATGAAGAACGTACCATCGGTCTCCAAGATCCATCAGATGAAATATGAAGCCATGATTGAGGATAAATTGGTGATGAAGAATTCAGTGACGAACATGGCATGTTTAAGAAACCTTCAGATGTATATGGACAACGTTTTAAAATTGAAGAAGGAAACTCAAGGAAGTAATGATGGCGATCTCTTTGAAAACTCCTTCACATCAGGGGATTTACTCATATTGGCACATCTATACGTGTGGACCAATGTCAAGATTCCAGATCAATTCATCACAACGTTCATCAAGAGACTCTTCCCAAAAGTGTTACCTAGCGTTGAACTGAGGATACAATACATCAAACAAAGTATGGACTTGGTTCAAATACGTGGACCAACATTCCGTGAGAGTCCAAACTTGTTGAATAGTCTGATCCATTTAGTGGTCTAATTCTTCTTTGGTTTGGCTATCCCATCATGTATAAAGTAATAGACAACCGTACTATCATCGTTCACCGTACCCAGGATCACTCGACTTGGCCTTTGCCCCTTGATTGCTTGTAGTTGGTTGAAAATCTTCTGAAGTCTCTTTGGTGAGATTTTGTCATTGACATTAACGGGAACAACTATCTCATGCGTTGATAGTTTGTCACCATCCTCGATCAGTGGATCTTTCGGTGCTCCCTCCAATAGTATCTCATCGCCGAGGTCGATTCGCTTAACGTGGGTCCAGAGGTTGTGATGCAGCAGGTTGGTCTCGACTTGGGACAACACGCTCATTTCTGAGTTAAGGCGAAGTGCAGTGGATAAAGGCTCTCTTCTTGAAATAGCCCCTGGAGCTATACTTGTACTGCATCTAGGCCTTTGTGGGCCATGTAGCGTTGAGCGATGAGATTATTACCCAGTCCCCAGTCCCTCAGTCCCGCCCCGGGGGCTGGTGTGTGTGCGTGCCGGAGGGACTACGGATGTGCTGGCGGGACTACAGGACTGTTCCGTGACCCCGCCGCCCAACGGTTCGGGACTAGCCAGGCCCATCACCACAAGTACTAAACATCCTCTTCTGCCATCCACTCGCCACCGTCACATACCCCAGCTACTCGCCAACCACTCGTCACAATGCTCACAATCAACAGACTCTTGAAGAGCCAACACTCCGCTGTCTTTGTCCCCAGAAGACTCCTCTCCTCTGGTGTCGAATCTTCCTCCAAGGAACTCACAGAAAACTCGGTCATACTGGGGGCCCGTATCAAGAACTTGCACAAACACAAGGCAGCATCCACAGCCAGCGTCACATCCACAGTATCTTCAGATGAAGATCTCGCACTTTTGGATGACTCCATCCGTAAAGCTGAATATTTGAGTCAAGGTTACACAAACTCCAAGAGATTTGCCCAACTCCCACCAAACTACGCTAAGAACCAACACTTATCGCTATCCACGGACTCTACAGACTCACTTCGCTCAATACTATGGAACTTTGATGCTCCAATCAGATATGCCTTTGCTTATGGCTCTGGTGTCTTTTCGCAAGGTTACAGTAACCCAGATACCCAGATCGACTTGATCTTTGCTGTGACTTACCCTGAACACTGGCACTCGATCAACATGAGGAAGAACCCAGAACATTACTCTTCGCTGAGACATTTCGGTTCAGGTGTCGTTTCCAGATTCCAAGAAGTTGGCGCGGGTGTTTATTTCAACCCGTTTGTTGAGATTGACGGGAAACTCGTCAAGTATGGTGTTGTGAGTGTTGACAAGTTGGTGAGTGACTTGTCCCAATGGAACTCATTCTATCTGGCTGGTAGATTACAAAAACCAGTCAAGATCTTGAGAGATGATACAATGATCCGTTATTGGAACCAACAGAATTTGAGATCCGCAGCCACGTTGGCATATTTACAATTGCCAGAGGATCAACCGTTCGATGAATTCCAGCTATACAAGAACATTACCAGTCTCAGTTATCAAGGTGATATCCGTTACAAATTGGGTGCAGAGAACCCGAAGAAGATTGATAACATTGTTGAGAAGAACTTTGAATATTTTCAACAGTACTATTCCCCAATCTTGGCCGAAGTCATTGAGAAGAAGAACTTTTTATTCCCACCAGGCTTCACCAAGGAGAATGCCTCCAAGAAGTTGGAGAGCGCTATTCTTTACAGCTCAACCACCCAGATGCTCAAGGGTATTTTGAGTGCCGGTGTGAACAAATCTATTAAGTACGCTGTTGCAAAGAGACTCAAGGCCAAGAACTGAGTCGTTAAGAGCTCAGGTTTTGTTTATTTATTAGGACTTTGAAGATATGCTAGCGACATGTTTCTCTCCCGTTTGATCACGGCAGAGGCATTAGAGACATGGTTCGTACCTTCGACAACATCCATCTGTAGTAGAATTATAATTCATCAACGCTGAGTACAAATCGGGTAAAGTGCCGGATCGGGTCATTTTCACGGATAAGCAGCTCAAGCAAAACAAACAGAGATACACAGATACACAGCGTTCCCACACGCAGCTGGTCCATACTGACGGCAAATATACATCTTCCTCCGATGAGACCCCTCCAGATTGTCCTTCTTCTGGTGCTGTCTTGCCCATTCGCCACAGCAGCGGACAATACGTCCTCATCATCAACAACTGAAACACTTCCCTCATCCACTGTGCCCATCCAAGAGACGGATGTACCCACAATCGTATCAGATACCACCTCTCCAGTCATAGCTGAAACACACACTGATGCTGAAGCTCAACTGCAACAGCTTCTTACCACCAGTGTGGAGTCGTCGCCTTCCAGTATAGAACTTTCTCATTCTCAAACATCCAGCACTCCACCAACAGCATATCCTTCCACATCAAACATCACCATTGAAAACATCAGTACCATCTCAACTAAGGAGACGAGGACAGATTCAATAATTGAAGAACAAATACCCAGTACTGCACCAGCATCTGAAGAATTCGAGGAATCGTTCAACGACACTTTGAAGAAACAACCCCTATCCACACCAAAACAAGACATCACCAATAACTCATCCGACAGTGCAGGATTCTTATCGTTTGAAGAATGGAGAAGGATAAAAGGAGCCGAAATTTCACCCCCTAAGGATCTCTCAAACTTACAACGAGTCAAGCCTGCCTCGTCATCTCCTGCTGAGACATTAGGTGAGGAGATGGAGATTGATATCACTCAATTTTTCCCACAGGGAAAACAACAAGACGAACCAGAGGGAAAGACATACTCGAAGCAGTTCAACTTTGCAAGTTTTGATTGTGCTGCTTCCATAGTGAAAACCAATTCAGAGGCCAAGAGTGCCACGAGTATCCTGTTCGAGAATAAAGATTCATATTTATTGAATCCATGTTCAGCGGCTAATAAGTTTGTTGTCATTGAGCTATGTCAAGATATCTTGGTTGATTCAGTTGTCTTGGCCAACTATGAGTTCTTCTCATCCACTTTCAAGAAAGTTCGTCTCAGTGTTTCCGAAACGTTCCCACCTTCTAAAGGATGGAGTGTCTTGGGAGAATTCGGAGCAAAGGATATTAGGGACGTTCAAACATTCAACATTTCAAACCCAATGATATGGGCCAAGTTTTTCCGTGTTGAGATCTTGGAGCATTATGGAAATGAATATTACTGTCCATTGAGTGTTGCAAGGGTTCATGGAAGAACAATGATGCAAGAGTATAAACAAGAGGAAGCTAAGCAACAGGAGAAGGAGGAACAAGTTATGCATCAACAACAACAGCAACAAAAGGTACAAGGTCAAAATCAGGAGTCCTGCTCCGGTCAAAATCTTCAATGTGAGCAAACTGATGAAGATTGTATCGCTGATACTGTCTCCGTTGAGTGTAAAGAAGATTCAACAAAGTGTATCACTCCGCCATTCCCAAAGATGTCCGACTCAACTTTGAACTCTACGATATGGAATGGGACTTATATTGATAACTGTCCAGTGACGCTTCCATCTATCGCATTCCATGATTTCTTCCTACAGATAAATGCCACAGACTCATCCCTTTTCTGTCCAACAACACCCCCACCCCCACCACAATCATCAACGGCACAAGAGTCGATATATAAAAACATCATGAAACGTCTTTCCCAATTGGAATCGAATGCAACGTTGTCAGTGCTATACATCGAAGAGCAATCCAAACTGATATCGTCATCATTCACAAAACTTGAGGCTCGTCATCGTGAAAAAGTGGAGGTTTTGATGGCATCGTTCAATGAAACGATTCAATCTCAAGTCTCTGCCCTCTCTGAGCTATATGCTATCTTCCAAGCCAAAACTGAAGATGTTTTCCGAAGACAACAAGTTGTGAATGAGGTATTCCTATCCGATACAGAAATCCAAATCGAACGTCTAGAAGCCGATGTCCGTTTCCAAAAAGTCATCGCAGCTATCAATGCAACTCTATTATTCTGTGTCTTTGTCTATGTTGTTCTCACAAGGGAAACAATGATTGAAACCGAATATGAAAACCTTCATTCTGCTGACTCGGCCGAGACATCTGGAAGGGCAACACCAAGAAGTCGTTTCCATTATAGATCGGTGAGTACTGGGTTGAAAGGTGGGATTTTGAGAAGGTTATACCCTGGGAGTGATGAAGAGACGGATTCCTCGATTAAGCGTGCCCTATCGAGTACTTCTATAGAAACAGAATCTGAAACAAAAAGCCAAGGAAGTGAACAAGTCTCGGTTCAAGTTGAAGTGCCAAGCGTGGTTATGATTGGAAATCCGGCAAACATTCAAAGACCCTTGACGCCTCAAAGCGATCAGGAATAACTTCCATACAATCGTATAATACTGACTGTCATCTATGGTTATGTATTTACTTGCTTATACTTTGCCCCCTGTAGTCGAAATTATTCGAGATAAAGTCCAAGGCTGTAGATGAGGACTGGGCAGTGGGCACCATCGGATTCTCAAGTCCGCCTCAATGTGGTGTTTGGATGTAGGACGGCACCATAGCCATATTGCATCAATCTAACGGTAGTTTGAAGATATTTTTCGAATTGTTCTTGAAAAATGACCATGAGTGATATTTTATTTATTATTTTATGGCTTTTAGTGGAACAAAACACTATATAGCTCATTTTACACTTCTCTGGACGAAAACAAGTCTGGAGATAAAATGAGTCCAAAAATAAAACTAAAATTTTTAAAAGTCAAAACGAATTAAATTTCCCCACATTTTCCTAATAAATAATTCGAAGTTATTCAAATTGTCTTTAGTTCTTCTACACTCGATGTTTTTAATGATTAATGAATTAAAATTCTATTGATATACATCTCTAAGGAATATATAAATGCAAAATGCCAAAAAAACCCTGTGAAAAAGTAGTTTTATAAAAGGAGGAAAACTGGAAAAACATGAAACAAAAGTAAACGATTAACGATTAACAAAATGGAAAGTTGACAAAAAATAAAAATAGCTCAAGATTCATAGCAAACCTAACATAACAATATTCATAACATGACCCTCTCCCTCATCTCCAATGGACTCTGTTCCGGGATCCAATTTCTCTTCCTCTTCATATTCATCCACGCATAGGGACTCGTCACAGGTGTATCGTTATTGGTGACGTGATAATCTCCCTCTGAGAAAACTGAAGAAGTGCTGGCCGAAGGTGGGGTTGTCAATGGTGAAGTCTGTGGAAATTGTGGCTGGATGAAATGTTGTGAGGTTTGTTGAGTGTTGATGTGTTCGAGTTGGTGCGGTTGCGACTGTGTGTGTAGTTGGGTGTGTGTGGTTTGATCAGAGTGGAGTTGTAAGACGATGAGGGTCTCCATCTGTAAATGGTAGGAGAGTGGTGTATCAATCTGTGTGAAATGATCTGATTTTGGTAATTGATTAACATAATATTTGTTCTCAATGATGAAATTCTCAACTCTTGATGCCAATTCTGTGTATTTGTTCCGAAGGGCATATGAACAATTTTGGAAAGAATCCAACAAAAGACATGTAGTCTTACAAATCGTATCGATAGTGGTTTCATCATAACCTGATAGGAAAGGTGGGATAACTTCGGGTAGCTGATTCTCTAAATCCTCGTCATAAGTAGCGTCTTCATCTATCTCAGTGGAACGATGAGCAGCAACAGAACAGTGGAATGCCATCACTGCGGAGTATGAGCTGAATATTGATGATGCCAATAGGTGTGATGTGATGGATATTAATGACGTGGGTATCTGAAGAAAATTGCGATCGTAGAGGGATAATTCACAGAAAAATCTCGCCAATGACTCGATCTGTTCAAACACTGATGATTGTAATGATGATCTCATTGAATACTGTAGACAATCCTCCAGGGATGCATGTGATAAGTTCCACTCTAATGTACTCAATATATGACGTTCCATTTGGACAAAGGTTTCAGCGGTATAAGCGTTCCGACACATAATAACCAACTCTTTCAACGTTGGGACTCTTGATTTCTTATCCTCATATTTGGCAGCCAACCAAAGTGCCGTGCATCCAACGAGTTGATAGTGTCTCTTGAAGACAATTCTCTTGGAGCAATACTTATCAACGATATCAACAGCCAGGAAAAGGGTATGTGGTTCCAATTTGAAAGTTTGATGGACCTCGACGAGGAAATCCAGGAGGTATGGTCTCATGAACCATTCCAGCTCCGGTTGGAGGTCGATCATCTCCACATTGATGATGGAGGATCTCTCGACATGGCCCATGTATCTGGCAATGTCATCGGCATAGTCCTGTATCGAGGTCTCATGGTGTGCGTGTTCGAGTCGTGTGAGATCTGGGTGAGGGACCCGACGCTTGGTGTGTTTTGGAGGACCCATCTTGTTGTACTGAGGAGACCAGACGGCGGACATGGTTTTGAATGAGTGAGTGAGTGAGTGAGTGAGTGAGTGATATGGATGGATAAGTCGTTCTCAGTTCAAGTGAAGTGGGAAGTGGGCCCTTAAGAAGGAAAGGCCCTTCCAAAGCGCAGAACGCGTCGCGCAAAAGCCGCGTACGGATTTTATTTTGTTCCTACGCGAGATCCAAGAAGGGGGCAGGGGGCTCCCACGCTTATTTTGAGGCTCTGGGTGGGCCACTGAAAGATATCCTGTCAGAGAATACCCGAGGGGATCGTGTGTGGACTTTGGACTCTGGATCAAGGGTTCCATATGCCGAACGACACTCCTTCCTCGCGTCTGCACCCTACCGTAACGTTCAGCGTGTCAGGAGCCCATCATACAGGCAAAAGGTGGTGCGACAATGAACACGTCGATCTTGATTGAGATCCATTCACGATTTAGTGACTTTGGGATGCCAATGCCTAGTCAGCTTATCATCTTTGTACTTGGTCTACGTCTTTCATCCCAAAGCCCTAAACCCTCGGGCCCGCTTTTCCACTAACTCCGAGAGCTGTCCGAAAACCACCCGCATAGGGAAATTCTTTAATTGCTGGCAAATAACGAAGTGATTGTTCCTACAAGCACAGTGATCATCGATGGGGAAAGACACATATTCGAATCTGGAGACCGACAGCTAATAGACCATGATCAAATACACTGGATAGTATGTAGGTATTGCCACACCGCACCAGGGTGGATGTTGGACGTTAATACCATGGATGACCAGAGAGGCACCTATTGATCCGATATAACATTGGGTTGTTGATTCAAATTTGAATTTTGAAGAATGAAGATATATCATCGTTCACTGTTGAATGATGGTGGTCAAACTGGTGCAGGGCTAGTACTTTTTTTCTTGGTCTTTCAAATGTTTATGCTGGTAACCATCATCACAGGTGATATTGACAATAACAGCACCATAAGTTTGATGCTAGTTGTTTTTGATATAATTTGGTATAATCGGCATGCTTTTGGAAAACAGATTGTTGTCCTCATATTGTCATACTGTCCCTCTGTTGCTACTTGTGACTTTTCTGGAAACAACTTTCAAGAATGCTATTAGATTATCCCTAGACTTCAATCTTGTGCTTGCTGTGCTCATGGTCCTTTACATCTGTCATGAGTTTTAATTTGCTCGATTACTAGCTACTCGCTATTCTAGTAGTTCTCCCATGCCCGGTCTGGCCTGGCGGCGGCCGCGCGGGCCGATCCGAATTTGCGTGTTTTGCAACTGGCCAACTGTGATTTACACTGGCAGCTACTTTGTTCATATTTTCCCACCACTCCACTACACTCCTGCACCAGACACACATACTCACATAGTGCTTGGAACAGAGATCATGCGTTTATCATTGCTAGCTCTCGCTGCCGTGTCCTCCGTGACCACTGCCACAGATGTGTCCGTGGCCCCAACGGCCACTCTCGAGAAGAGGTATCAAAAAGTCAGACTTCCAAAGACAACTACCGAGTCCTCCACCACTGAAATCCCTAAACCATGGGTGCGTACCATCTACGACGGCGTCAAGGAGATTATCACCCCAACCGTGATACAGAAAGTCACTTTCTACGCCAAACCTCCAAAAGAGACTGGCCAACCATTACCATGGGTCTCGTTGAACAAGAATGGTTCACCAAAGACAATAAAACCTGAAGTGAAGAACGGTAAGACCAAGAATGCTTCTCCAACCTACTCCACCTACTTCCAAACCGCCACCACTGTCACATACGACTTCGAACAACTCCAAGCCCACAACATGGACCCAGATGCCATCCATGAAGAGGTTGAGTTCATCGAAGAGGACAAGACATATGTCTCATTGAACCCATTGATCCGTTGCACACCTGATCGTTATAAGAAACAAGGCCTCGCAAGGGATAAGTCCAGTGCTCCGTTCTGTACGCCTCATGAGAAGACCGAGTTAGCCATGGGTAAGACATATTTCATCACTTGGTTCACGAAGCACTTCGGTGATGACGTTAAAAATGTCCGTTTACATTTCAGTTACGTTAAGGAATCAATGGTTGAAAAGGGGATGAAGAAAAGAGACGTTGATAAGGCTTTCTTCACCACGGAATGGATCGAGAACATCCATGGGTTCTATCCATTTGATATCCAAGAGGAATGGTTATTGGACGAATGGATTCAAAACATTGGTATTTCATTACAACCTGACACCATTGACGATGAAGACTTTGAACTCCTATCAGATGAGACTACAGTTTTCAAAATCACCAGAAAGTCCAAGGTTGGTAAGAACACCAAACAGGACAAGGAATTACAAGATGCCGGTATCTCCAACGATTCCGCCTATTACATCCTAATGTCCGTTCCATCGGTAGTTGCCATTGCCGCTTTGGGTATGTACATCTTTTTGTTCGTGATGAGGGGTGATCGTGATATTTCAGATATTAGAAGAAAAGCCATCAAGTCGAGACACAAAATTTTGGGAAAATTCAAACCAAATTCGAGAAATAAGAGATATTCCGAATTACCGCAATTTGGATCTTCTGATCCAAAATCTGCTTGATTATTAATTGGGAACTACATTAACTGTCTCAGCTCATATGTGATACAATTCTTATGTCGATAATACTATATCATTTTCTTTTTTGGGAAACACTCTTGTAAGTGTCATGGCAAATTTGGTTCTTCAAAGGGATACACCTCTAGTGACCATTTCCAAGAAGAACTCCATACATCATGGTGCCAAAATCAAAAAGCGACCGATAGAAAACATATTCCCCATCACAAGCCCTCACTGGTGGAAACTATGACAGAATCGGATCAAACAACTTTCACACCCATGCCGTAATCCTGTTTCCCGCCACGTTTCTCCAGGACTTGGACATTCTGTATGATCATCCCTTTATCAACGGCTTTACACATATCATACACGTTCAACAACCCCGTCATCACACCGGTTAGTGCCTCCATCTCCACGCCTGTTTTCCCATCACACTTGACCTGACACTCCATTCTGATTCTATTGTTCCCCATGTCGAGTTCGATATCAACGGATGCTTTCGTCAAGGGGAGTGGATGACATAGGATGATAAGATCTGAAGTCTTTTTGAGTGCAGAGAGTGCAGAGATTCGAGAGATGGAGAGGACATCACCCTTTTTATTGCTGTTTGTGGTGATTTGGGTGATGGCATGTGGGTTGGAGAATTGGATGTATCCCTCCGCAATGGCCATTCGGGTTGTGACGGTCTTGTTGGAGATGTCAATCATGTGGGCTTCACCCTTGCTGTTTAAATGTGTGAGTTTTGGATCATTGTAATGGGTTGATGACGTTGAAAACATCCTTCTTGATGTTGTATTCATTTGATTTTTGAAAATCCATGGAGTTTTACCTAATTGTCCAGTTAGTAAGTAATCCAAAAATAACACAAAAGAAGCGTTAAACTCACCCACCGATTAATGTCATTGGTCTATTCTTCATATCCTTCAACTCATCAAGTCCAGCATGTTTCTCCCTTTTCCCCTTGACAGCTTCACCAATCACATTCAATATCTTGGAAACATCATCACCATTTCGTAACATATCCCTCAAATTGACCTCTTCATTACCAAATAGACAAACTTTTAAATTCCCATCAGACGTCAAACGAAGACGATTGCAATCTCCACAGAAATCATCAGTCATTGAAGAGATGAATCCAACTTTCCCCTGCCATTGATCCGATTCATATACTTTAGCAGTCTCGCCAAATTTATGGGAAACCCCATGGACATTGGGGTATTGAACCTGGATAACCTCCAAAATATCTTTGAAAGGCATGACTTTTTCCAATTCCCATCTATTTCCATCAAATGGCATATATTCGATAAACCTCACCTCTATTGGCCACCATTTTGCCAGATCCACAAACTTCATAATCTCATCATCATTGATCCCCTTGATCACAACACAGTTCAATTTTACTTTGATCCCCAATTCAATTGACCGTTCCAATGATTTCAAAACTGGCTGTAATCCATTCCGTCTTGTGATCATTGCGAATTTATCAGCATTCAAAGTGTCAAGACTCAGGTTTAATGCTGTGATGCCACTCTCCACCAATCTAGGTAATTTTCTATGCAAAGCTATCCCATTCGATGTGATTCCTAGCTCATTAATTCCCAGGCCTTTCAAACCTTGTACAATCTCAACAATATCCTTCCTTATTGTTGGCTCACCACCTGTCAATCTGATCTTTGAGACACCTTGAGAGACAAAGATCCTCGCGAGGTCAATGATCTCACTCTTACTCAAAATGTGTGAATCCGGTTGAAGTGGGACACCTTCTTCGGGCATACAGTATAAACATCGTAAGTTGCATCGTTCAGTGATGGATATTCTCAAGTATGTGTGTTTGCGTTGGAATGAATCGACGAGGAAATGGGAAAGTGGCAGTGCACTGTGTATTTGTTCCCATTTTGGACCCGTCTTGCGAGTGAGGTGTGATAAGTGTCGTTTGAGCATGCTTTCGTTGGGAGAGCCAAGGGGTGGATCGGTGAAGGAGCGATGAATATACGTCCCATGGTTGATAAGCTGTGGCCTCGCTTGTTGTTTCCCTTTTGGAACGGCCGCTCATCGCGACCGGCGTGGGTTTCCCGGGAGAGGCAATACCAAAACATCAACTACTACTGTTTAATGAAACACAAGTTGGAGAGGTCTCTTCGAACACGTTTACATCAAAAAATTGGGACGACTCCTCCGTCTAGACCCTAGGATGATAGACTCTGGCTCGATGTTGAAGAATAACAGATTGAACTCACTACTTTTTTGAGATTGGTTTCAGCCTTGAAGAGGAGGATGACCTGGCCTACACACAGTTGACTTCACAATAAACAGTAAACAAGCTGTCGATCAATTATGATTGCTAATTACAAAGAACTCGGCAATGAACATTAAAGTTCTCAATGTTATCACCTCAATTCGCAACTCCCAGATGTGTGCGGGATCATCGTACTGCAAATCACGGTTCCAACCAAGCTTAAATCATCTCTATTGTTCTTCTTCCGCTCTAGAATGAATATTACACTCTACCATATACTTCACCATCAGTTCAAAGCCCAAAGCCAAACCACCAACCAAGATGTCAAACTCTAACCCTACATGGCCCCTGATTGAAAATCAAAGACAATCTAATGACGTTTCAAATCATCATTCTCTTTCAGTTAACGTCACCAGTGCAAACATCTCTCTGAGTCTCGAAATAAAGTCAAACGACATCACATCTTTGACTGGTATATCATCGGCACTGAGCGGGATTGTTTCTGATATCTTTCCCGCTCTCACCAACAACAACGTTTTAAACCATACCAACACAGCTGTAGTGCAGACCACCACCCCTGAAGCAGTACAATCACCTGAACTTGTTCCATCGTCACCACCCGTCACGCAAAACATCCCAAATTCTGAAATAATAGCTAGACTTCCATCCAGAGCGAGATCTTATTCAAGCTCATCCCTAGAATCACAAGACAATCCACCCAAGAGACATCATCGAACCTCAACTCCACAACAATCTGAATTGAACCTTGAGGGACTGGCACCATTAGACGAATCAGATTCAGACTCCACACATGGCTTCCACTATGAGCCGTCCATGTCATCACCTGAAACAATCCAGGTACAGGCTGGTGAGCATCTATGGAGCACATTATCCCCTCAAAGGTTAATCCATTCCTCTCCTGCATCTATACATGAGACATGGTCACCTTCCTATGAATCGTCATCCTCTGAAATATTAGAAGAGAATGAAATATCAGACTCACTTTCCGAACAGTATCCATTCTGCTCTGATACCGATTCATGATCCTCCCCGAAGTCGAAATACCAATCGTGGCACACAGATTCAGAAGAAAATCCAAAAGAAGATCCAGAAGACGAGGCAGAACAAGAGCCGGAAAGAGAGCCGGAAGAAGATCTAGCTGAAGATCCAAGTGATGCACACATGGCTTTGCAAGATAAAAACATCCTTCTATACAAAAGCCATAACAAACGTGATATTTTTCGAGCGACTGATTACCATCATGATATTGTCTTATATTATGCTCTTGGGGTTGAATCATATAAAACTTTAAGGAAATTAATGTTTATAGGTCCTGATCCAGGTTTGGGTGCCGGTCGTCACCAACTGATAACATCAACCAAACTGGTACTCATGAGCTGATGAGAAGAAATGAGACTGTAGGATTTCCGGATGATCCATTCATAGAGCTTGACGGCCGTGAGAGTTTTCTCCGTGCTTACTGGAATCACCATAGTCCATGAGATCTATGATCCTTTTGGTAGATCGTCAATGGAGGTCTTTGCTAGACAGATCCCACCGTTGCACCGGCTATTTGAGAAACCAAAGAAAGGTCCTGAAACTGATTCAACTGATGATATTGGAAATTTTTTTCGTTCAACAGTTATTACAAGTTATATATCCATTTTTTTGCTTTCTTTCTGGAACTTTTAGTCGAATTGTTTAAATGCCATTTCTTTCTAAAATTTTCTTGGGTTCTTGGTTTCTTGGTTAATCTGAGTCTTCTTAAATCCATATCATACTTAGTTCCTTCTACTCTAAAGTAGTTGGGGTTTTATGACTGCTTGAAATATAACAATTTTTGGAGAATTTACTATGGTGTTATAGGAATCTTCAAGGAGCCACGGTTTTGGCATTAACCCCAGATTTCAAAACATGCACTAAATACTTTACAAAAACCCAGTAGCTACTGGATACCTATAAAGCAAGAAATTTTTAGAAATTATCCTTGAACAAATACATGCAACAAAGCAAATGTTCCGAATATAAATACACCCATAAAGGGAACGAGATATCAAGTCATAAATGCAGGCATTTATAGGGCCCCCCTCACAAACCCTCAAACCAGACCCACCAACCTTATATCACCATCCAAACCGATCCTCCCACCAGTACGAGAAGCACGAGGGCAGTAATGATTGCGCCTCCAGCCTTATCCTTCCCACTGATATCCATAACGTTATGCATCAAATCAATCGTACCACCACCTTTACCAGCCTCCGTATCACCTTCTGCGACACCTTCATTCTCTTGGGTCAGTGGGGCTGCACCTCTACTAACTAATAGTGACTGGATAACTTCCAATGCACTAGTCTGTTCACCCAATCCGTAGAAATCATCCCATCCACCATACGACCAGTCTAATCCACAGGTATGACCATCGGTACCACCTGAGCATGATTGTGCAGCACCTTGTGCCGATGCTTCCAGTAATGGCATCACTTCATCTTTCAACTGTGGGACGAGGAGTGCAACAGATCCAAGAGAACGGGAGAAGACACCTTTGAAGAAACGTTGATCGTTATTACACGTCCCACCTCCCTGACATGCCCTTTCAAACATGATATCATTGTTGAAGAACTCCTTGGATCCTTGGAGGAGATGTTCGGCCTTTGTTAACCAAAAATCATCATCCGTCACGTTGTAAAGGTATGCAGCTCCTCCTAATAGGATACCAATGTTATAAGTCCATTCGATCTTGACGATATCGGTACAGTTTTCATCCAAGTTTGCACCATCATAAACACGAACAGCACCATCACTGAGCTCATCAATGAATCCAACATCTTCCAACCAATTATAAACCTCACGAGCCGTGTTGACATATGTATCGTTCCCTGTAAATCTTGCCAATCTTGCACTTATATTGAATAGACACGCGGTGGAAATCGTATTCTTGTAGTTGTAACCTGAGTTCCAACTGAAAATCTGCCATCTTAGCCCACCACCACAATGTTCATCATCCCAACGTTCCCACATGGTATTATAAACGGCCTGTGTGAGAGCCAACCAATCGGGTCCTTCTTTTGGAGCGGTGAAGTTTCTCTCTGCAGCTGCCATCACGACAAATCCCCAGAACCCTTGATCATCATTACCCTCCGTCATGGACTGATTTGCTGGGACGTAATCGAAGTTATCTCCTCGTTGATGCATCATCGCATCGTAGATCAACTTCTCATTGGTGTCGTCTTCACACTGGTACCAAGTATCGATCAAAGCACCGAAGACATGACCAGCCTGCCACCAATAATATGGCTCTGAGAACAGACCCACGGTTCCTCCGTATCGTGTTCCGAGGTAGTAGTCGAAGATACCTTCACTTATCAGGGAGGTGGCATCACATATGGAATCCTTGGATGTGATGTCAAGTTCTATGGCTGAGACATATTGGAATGCCAATATGATGGGTAGCAACCTCATGATGTATGGTTTTAAAGTGGCTGAACCTTCCGGTGATGTGGTATCAGGAAGCAAAGTAGTGGATCACACATGGTGAAGTTGTCATTGGGGACCAAAAATAGAGCACTTTTTTATAGCCTCCCTCTGGAAGGGTATCCAAAGTCTTGGTATTTATGGTAAATGAAGTGAAAAGAAGCCCAAACATTGCTTCCGCATCGGGAAGTTTTGGCGAAAAGAATTTACGCCAATCGGCGAAGAATGGCGCTGCGAGGACTCTCTGTTATTGTGTTGATGGGCTACTCCATGCTCTTCAAGGGTGGTGTTCTGCCACAATTCTAGGAGTTCTACCATCGTTCAACTGGCTGGTCTTCATGGGACAATGGACCATAACTTGAAGGTCGAGGATGGTACGTATGGAATCATAGAGGAGCCCAACATCCCTCGTATTCGCTTTGGTACGCTCGAGATGGACACCTGGTATGGGTCAGCTGTGTATTTTGGCAGGGATCACAAGACACTGGGTGTACGATACACTGATCAGCAGAATCAGTCGAGGAGCAAGTCATCGGTGAACCAGGCGAAAGTATGGCTCGATAAATTGTTCATTTGTGACTATTGTCTCCGATACACTGATGTGGAAGCAGATCTCGATACTCATTATCAACAATGTCCCCATGCTGAGAAACAACCAGGAAGGATCATGTACTTGGACAAACCACACACCATAAGGAAAGTACGAGGGTCCAAACATAAACTGTTTGCACAGAATCTCTGTCTGTTCATGAAGCTTTTCCTCGACAACAAATCCATATTCTTCACCGTGGACTTTTTCGACTTTTATGTGATCTACGACAATGAAACCAACAAACCGATGGGATTTTTCTCTAAGGAACTGTTATCGGTCGACCGAAACAATCTTGCATGCATCCTTGTGTTCCCACCATATCAACGACGTCATTTGGGTACTCTGCTCATTGCATTCTCATATGAACTTTCGAAAGCTGAACGTCTCGTCTCGGGACCTGAGAAACCATTGTCACCATTTGGGTTGGTTGGATATCTACGATATTGGAGTAATGTTATTTGTCGAGAATTGCTATATGATGAAGAATTCGATGATGGATTCACATTGGATCAATTATCAAACAGAACGGGGATAAGGATCGATGATCTATTGATGAGTTTGAAATACATGGAACTAATATCGGAGAAAGATGGAAGTATCACCATACACAAGGACAATCTATTGGCTTGGGCCAAGAAACACAAAATCAGTACAAAACCTTTATTGAAGAAGGAATGTCTGCTAATATAAAAAATAGGTGTGCTAATAATTACAAACAAATAAGATAATCACCAAAAAAAAAAAAAAATCATATGCATTAGAATATATTTATCGAGTAGTAGTACCTTCAAACAACGTTTGAATCTCTTCAACTCTTCTTCTACGTCTCTCTTCTTCCTCTGCTTCAACGGCTTCACCAATTGTCCTTTTTCTTTCTTGAATCTTCAACATTTTCTCCTCAATACTTCCCTCCATGATGAATCTCACAACTTTGACATCATTATTCTGACCAATTCTATGGATTCTATCAATGGCTTGATCTTCAACAGATGGCGACCACCATGGATCACACATGAATGCTCGTGATGCTTCTGTCAAGTTCAAACCCACACCACCGGCTTTCAATGATAATAGGAGGACATTGACGTTCGTTCCAGGTTTTTTGAACTCTTCAAGGACCTTCTTTCTCTTTTCGAAACTTAAACGACCATCGAATTTGAAAACTGTACAACCTTCCTCCTTAATCAATTCGCTTTCCATAATATCCAAAAATGATGAAAATTGGGAAAAGACAACAACCTTTTCAGTTGGATTGGTATCCCTGATGATTCTCAAATGTGACAACAATGCGTTCAACTTTGATGATCTCAAAGTATCATCATACAACTGTAATGAATAATTCTTCTCCGATAGGTCCAATGAGGTCTTCTTTGGTTGTAACATCTTTGAACTTGAAACCTCAGCTTTACAATTTGGACAAGAAGCTTTATTTCCCTTCATCTCTTCAAAATTGCAATATTCCAAAATGCACGACATACAAAATGCATGTCCACATTCGGTGAATGCGATTTGATCAAATGGGATCGGTTGTGTGATACAGATCGAACATTCCAGATCATTGATATCTGAATGTAATTCATGGACCTTGGACTTGGCAATGTTGAATTCATTCACCGGAAGGAAATCATTTTGTGGTTTCAACAACTCTTCAGGGATATCCATTGGCTGAACCTTACCCTTGATATCCTCATCCATCTCATCATCACCACTCCTGATCAAATCTGAATGACAACAAATCTGTCTCAATCTCAAAATATGAACCAAGATTGCGGTATATTTCTTCAAAATGTCACCACGTCTAATTCCATCCTTAACCGAGGTTTCAGCACGTGCAAGGAACCAATCATACAAATTCTTCTCTCTTGGACTGAACTTGATCCGTTCAATGACAACCTGTTTTGCTGGTAGTTCAACAAGAGCCACGCCATTTTTTTTCATATTCTTTGTCCTTCTCAACAAGATCGGTTCCAAGATCGATTGAACAACGTCCAAAGCTTGTTTAAACTCTCTCTTGGCAAATGGGATCGTTATGAATGTGTTCCAATATGAAATGTTTGCCCATGGTTCCAACTCGAGGAATTTGATCAATGAATATAAATCATCCAGTCTATTGATGATCGGAGTACCGGTCAACAGCCATTTTCTCGAACTTTGCAACTCATAGCACGCCTTGGTGGTTTTATTCATTCTATTACGGATGTTGTGACCTTCATCCAACACCAATCTAAAGAACTTCACAGAGAACAATCCACTTGTCTCTTCATATTTCAAATTCTGTGCATGAAGCTTGGTGAATTCATGTTGAACCGTACCATAAGTTGTCATGACGACTAATGGTGGTGAACCTGAACATAATACAGCACGAAGATTAACATCGGTGTCGGATCCATAGTAGAGCATAATTTTAGAATCATCGTTATTGGCCTTGAAGAATTCTTCTTGCCATTGTGATAACAATGAAGTTGGAACGATGATCAATGTTGTACCATATGCATATCTGTTCTTGAATGCCTCTGTGCGTTCAAACTCCTTATCAAATGGAACTTTATGGATCAATGATAACGTTGAAACGGTCTTACCCAGACCCATTTCATCAGCAAGGATACCACCTTTACACAAGTTTTTCAACGTTGGTTTCTCCAATGAAAACTCACCAGAGTATAAGTTCCCGTAGAAAACATTTGGTGAATCAAACGTCTGTCTGAGACTTTCATTTCTCATAACGGCCCAGGATCTATCCTTTGGCCATTTGAACTCCTTCCATAATGGATTCATCAGTTCTCCAGTTTCACTGTTATCCAACTCCCTTTCACTTCTCATCATCCATGTCAAACCTTGCTTTTGATATGATCGCAATTCCAATTTGAAGTTCTCCTTAGTCTCGGTCTCTGGTAATGTATCCAAAACTTTCTCTGTCTGAGTTCTTCTATAGAATTCTTTCAACTGGTTCAAGTTCATCTCATCGACCGCTTCATTTTGATTCGCTGGTGCAGTGGATCTGAATAATTGTTCGTCGAGATCATCTGCTTCCAAATCAATCACCCCATCTTCATCCTCCTCTAGATCGTGAACACCTTCAGGTTTCATCACTTGGAAATCCAACTTGTTGAAAAGTTTCAACAATGCCACCTGTCTATCCTTTGTGGATTGTTCCATCGGTGTGACTTGTGCTGTTTCGAAATTCTTATGTTTCAACAATTTCAAATCGTCTTCTAAATTAGGAGTTTCTTTATACTTCTCAAAGACTTTCGAAGTTAGGAAGCAATCCAACTGAACGATGAATGAATCACCAGTACTCAAACGTCCATCACATAACACCAATGTGACAGCGAAATCACAAATATCCTGATCGATCAAATGGTAAATGATATTAGCAACATCTTCCGGTAATCTGCCAATCTCCCTCCGCTTACTTGGATTATCAATATCTTGGATCAACTTCACATATGATGAGACAGCATTATTGCGATTATACCGTCTTCTTTTATTGCTGAAATCTGGTGCACTCTTATCGAGGTATAGTCTGGTACCATATGGCACAGGGTTCACCGTTGGTCTAGTGGCCCAACCCACAACTTGTAAACTTCCAATGAATCTTCTCCAGACATTAGTCTTCTTGAATGGGCTTGTAGCCACCGCACGATTTCTCCGTGGTGGTGAGATCCTGTCTTGTGATTGTCCCGGTGTCCCTTTTTGTCTGGCTTGGGAGGTCAATATATCAAGCTTACTCCGCCTAGCTGGTTTTGGTTGCTCCACGGGGGCAAAGGCATCACTATCATAATATTCATTCACCGCAGCTATCACGGAATCATCTTTGGTCTTGTGCTTATCGAATAATGATTGGATCTCACTGGGACAGATTTCGGGAATGATGGCTTGCACCTGTGATTCGAATAAGGTATAGCCTTCATCATCCTCCATATGGACATCGTCCTCTTCATCCTCGTCATCCTCATTGGTGACGAATAACGTTTGTTCCTTACCAGGCCTCACAGCACTCATTCCACGTTGTTCACTATACTCAGGGGTCCTTTGTGGAGTTGATCGGAGCGGGAGGTCGGGCTCTTTACGTGGATCTTCCTTTAGGATGCATGTTTCTGTCTTCACACTGACCGTGGATAAGTCCTGCTCAAAAAATCTCTCCTGCGACATGTCTCCCGGTGTCTCCATGGATGGTGAGACTAGGAGACATAACTTGGAAATTCGGTATTATTACGCGTTGCGCGTCCTGGCGTTTGTCGACTGCCAAATCGGGGAGTTCTGGTGTGACTGCTTGAGCATTTGAGCATAGCTCTACAGTGCTTTGAAATGAACAACGGATGGAGTGATACACACAAGCACACAAACACAGCACCACACACACACCATGGCCAACGGATGGTTTGCCCGCCTGGTTGGCAACAGGCTCGTCCGACTATGGTCCTACCGCTCCACCTTCGTCATCATCATGGCCTTCTTCATCGGCTTCTGTGCCGTTCTCCCCATCGATGCCATCTCCAAGGCATCCCAGTCCAAGAACAACTACGCCCTCAACACATTCGTCGTGGTGGGCGCCCTGGTCATCCTGGGCGTCGTGTCCTCCATACTGGTCACCACGCGGATATACATCCTCAAAACCACCCTGGGCGACATCCCCAAACGATACATCCCCTTGGAGAAGGAGGACATCCCCCGCAAGCCGTATCATATGATCAAGAACAACTTTGCAGAGTGTGAGCGGATCAAAATCATCGCGCTCAAGACACCCAAGGATATCAAACACCCTGGTCTCTCGAGCCCGGATTCAGAGCACTTGCCGCCATTGTTGAAGTTCGATGATGCCGTACGCGCCATTGGATTGAAGTTGAGATGGGATAATGAGAATTTAGTCGCCTCTAGTGTCCCATTCCCCAAGCATTTGACATTTCGTGAGATTATCGCTCTGCTAGCAACGAGGTTGAACCATGTTGATCAGAGGCTATACAGGGATTATACCGATCTGTATGAAGAGTTGCGATATTCAGGACAGGAGATCACAGAGGAAAAATTCATCAGATTTATGGAATTATCCCTGGAGTTCATCAAGAGTGTGAATGACTCAAATATCCAAGGTGAGAGGGTTCTCTATACCCCATCTGAATTTTCAAGATGGACTGGCGAAGATGATGGGTGGTCAGTTAGGAATAGAGGATTGTCGCGACATGAAAGTGTGGTGGATAAGTATTACAATGATGTTGATTTAGAGGAGGGGGAGGAGGAAAATGTTTAAAAGATGATGAAATCAAGGACAACGGCGTATCCTGCTGGTTAATTTTGGGGGATTTGGGTATATATTAGGAATAAAGGTTATTGTATTAATGATTATGTGTTGATAAATTGTAGGAACTGAGATAAAATATTCCATGTTGAAGTTTTTTTTTGATGTTATCATTTTATTTTCCTTAATATCCTCTCAAAACCAAAAAACACACCAAGAATTAATATCTCGTCTGTAATTTCAAAACTATCTGACCCTAGTTTTATATCTCTTTCTACTACTCTGAGTACTTGGAGCCTGTTGCGGCACCGGCAGGGTACCACTATAAAGAAATTGTTCCACCGGCAACAACCCTGAAAGTTTCAACTCCGTCGATGCCTTACCGAATTCGATAATATCCTGGATCAACCTCAATGATTTCGAATAAGTCTCTAGTTCCTCCGCAGATGGATGTTTCAACCCATTTTCATAACGCGCTGAACGTTGGGTCTGCAGTTTTTGGAGCAGAGTGGTGAGGTATGCTTGTTCCGTACCGTTCTCGAAGGCTTCGATGGATAGTGGGTCGATGATGTTGTGATTGTTCCATTGTGCCAAGTTGAAAAGATCTTCTTTTGTCAATTCTGACTCTGATCCTTCAATAGGGTTGGAATCTCCACCCGTGATGAATGGTTTATCAGAATCTTCATCCTCATCCTCATCCTCTTCAACATCAACCATATCGGCGTCATCATCCTCAGTGAGCCCATTCGTGGTGACGTCAACTTTCCCAACATGGTTCTTTTTTAATTGTTTCAGTCCAATGTGTTCGAGCCATAATCGACCCTTATCCTCACTCGACACCACAACGGTGGTTTCATCCACAAACGGCGCAAAGCTCATCAAATCGCTCTGTTCGAGCCATTTGGCCGTAGGCATGGAGTACCAATTCGGATGGAGGAACCGCGAGAGGATCTGTGGTGACTGTGCCGTGGCGCCTTGTTGTGAACGATTGACAAATGGTGAGACGGCGCCCAATGTGGATGAGGGGTTTGAGATGGCATTTGGAACCACTTTTGTGGCGATGATGGATGGTGGGAGGAGTGTGTCTCTGGAGTCCAGGGAGGATTTACTGTTCAAGGAGGTGAATAATGGAATGTTGTTCTGCGTCAAGGTGATGTATGCCTCTGTGTGTCCCACGGTGTATGCGGTGGAGATGGTGTCGAAATCTTGGTCGAGCATCATTTCAAACGCGGTGTCGTCTTCTTCACCCTTTTCATCGATCTTGTCACGTTGTTCTTGGAGTTCCTTGATGGTTATGTGGAGTCTGTAACACTCTCTGAGGAATAGTTCAGTGGAGAGTTTGTAGAATCTATCAACGTCAACGTAGTGAGTGGATCCCAGTTCGAGATCATTTATCAAGATGGAGCAGACTAGCCTTATATCGTGATAGAACTGATAGGGGGTTTGATATTGACCATTCTCAAGTTTTGATGATATCGTAGTTTTTTTGTATTCTTCAGATTGTTCCTCCGATCCTTCCTCTGTTGTTGTGGTGTGCTCCTTGATGAAAGCGTTGTACGTGGTGAGAATCTGTCCCGGCTGTGATTCAAAGGCACCAACTGCAAACTCATGGGTCAAAACACCTCTCTTGTCGACGCCTTCAAGCACGGAGGAGACGTTCTTCAATGTTGATAGGAAGGACTCATTGGCTATAGCATTGTTGTTAGTGTCCCCGATACGGTGGCGTTGGAATGCGAGATCGTGCAACTCACTCTTTGTTGTAGATTTGGAGGTCCTGGCCATTGTGTGCACTGTGTTATGTGTATCGTTCGGTGGATGGTTGAGCTAGGCGTGAGCTGTGTGGGATCAAGGTATGGTCTTTGTTGATGCTTCTCAAATTCGTCGGAACTTTGGCCATGTCCGGAAACGAGGGGGCTGGCAAAACAGGATACGGATAGCACAGGGATACATCCCGAATCTATACAGATTCAAATAAATGACTTTGTATTATTATAATGCAATCTATTCATTAACCCATTTACCTTGGACGTTATTCTGAACAACCTTAATAGGCTTCAAATCCCAACCGACACCACCAGTACCGATATTTGCACCATAACGTGGAACGACATAACATTCCCTCTTTTTGGAATTCAACAACTTTGGAGCATATGGTGGACCCAAAGGTTTCGAATAGGTCACCATCCCACTATTCTTACCCACATTGGCCAATGCCACGGCAGATATATGACATAATGCTCTCATACGACGTTTTGGTGCCGTCGAGGAGTCCGGTTTGTTGTTTGCACCAGCGGTGATGGACTCAAAGACCAAGTATTGTGGTGGAATCTCACCGGATGTGCACAGTATTGAACTTGGGTGGATGTAGACGAAAGGTGAGTCGGTATCGTCTTCCTTTGTTGTAAGGACTGGGATGTATGGGATGTTGATGATGTCTGTGCTGTTTGTCAATTTGACGTCTGAATCGATCAAATCTGCTCTGACGGACACTTGGTCTACAAATCCAGCAGCGATGACTTGTCTTAGAAGTTTCACTTGGTCATCCTTCGGTATATCAAGCTTCATCTCTGAGTCTGTGACTTGTGATGCAACGTTCTCCTTCGTGGTTAAGGATTTGACAATGTATGATACTTGTTTTCTCAATTTGGCAATCTCCTCCATCACCTTTGGACGTAAAAAGTTATCAGCCAAGAAATTATCACGTTTCACCGGTTTGATCCAATCATAAGCACACACAGCACTCAATAGTCTTAAAGCATCACTGTACTTGTCCAATTTGCTGAAGACTTGTCTTGATGAGTTGAACTTGGATCTCAACTTACGCTTCAATTCAACCTCTTGTGGATCTTCATAAATTTCCTCTTCATCCTCGTCATCAACCTTCTTAGTCTCAGTCAAACCTAGCTCATTCTCAGTGAGAAATGGATCACCAACAGACAATGCCGACACAATAGCAACAACGTATGGCATACAACCTCTTTGGTTACCAACCATCAACATCTTTGCGAATCTTGGACTCATTGGGAAATTACTCATATTCTGACCCAATTCTGTGATGTTTAATGATTTATCCAAAGCACCTAAAACTTGCAACAACTTTTCAGCTTTGATCAATTGTATCTCACCCGGTGGAGTAGGGAATGGGAATTTGATCACACCATCGATACCCATACTCTTCATCGTCAACACCACACTTTCAATTGGCATTCTCAAGATCTCTGGCTTGGAAAACTGTTCAAAATCACGTTCGTACACCGCGGAGGAGTATAATCTATAACTGTGACCTGGACCAGTACGACCAGCTCTACCGGATCGTTGGTTGGCACTGGCTTTACTCACCCAATCGACTTCGAAACTTTGAACCCCAGTGGCAATGTCATATTTACGTTCCTTAGCACGTCCACAATCAACCACATACCTTATACCTGGGATGGTCAATGACGTTTCAGCAACGTTAGTGGCAACAACAACGAGACGACTTCCCTTTGGTGGTTGTTCAAAGACCTTCATCTGCTCCTTAGTTGGAAGTAAGGAGTATAATGGCAAGACAAACATTGGATCCTTCTCAGTTTGACCTTCTTCAAGTGTTTCTTCGAATCCATCTTCTTCACCATCATCGATGACATCACCATCGTCAATTGGTTCACCATCATCGTTCAAATTCACACTGAAATCTATATCTTCAGCCTCCGTGACAGCTTGCTTAGCATTGATACGAATCTC
Organism: Williopsis galapagoensis; assembly: GCA_030565205.1. Taxonomy (NCBI): domain Eukaryota; kingdom Fungi; phylum Ascomycota; class Saccharomycetes; order Phaffomycetales; family Wickerhamomycetaceae; genus Williopsis; species Williopsis galapagoensis. The sequence goes on along the minus strand of JAJMBA010000006.1, from coordinate 318,933 downwards.
AGCAATCTCTTCTTCTTCTTCGTCTTCCTTTCTCTTGATCTGCGTTCTTCCAAGCTTAGCCTTCTTCGATGCAAATGGGAACTCATTCTTTAATCTCTTCACCAATCCCGTGATCTCATTCTGACCAGTCATAAAGATCAAGATTGCACCTGGTGGTAATCTCTGATGGATCTTGCACGTTTTTCTAAACGCCTCATCGACATAGTTATGTGGAGTTGTCTTGTTGAAATGAACTGACACAGGATATTGACGAGCCTGGACCTCCAAAATCGGCGGTGCTTCCTCGAATAATGCATTGTTCTCACTGAAGTCTGAAACTCGTAATGTGGCAGACATGATGATCAGTTTCAACTTCTTGTATTTTGCAGGGTCCTGAGCATTCAATTTATGACGAAGACGAACAACACGGCTGAGCATACCGATCAAAATATCAGTGTTGATATTACGTTCATGTGCCTCATCGATGATGATTGATGAATACTTCTCCAAGATGAAATCAGTCATCATTTCACGTAATAAAACACCATCCGTCATGAATTTCATCCTCGTCTTGGCCTTGGATGTGGAATCGAATCTGATTTGGTATCCAACCCTATCACCATGATCACCCAACTCCGCACTCACACGGTTTGCCATAGAGACAGCAGCAACTCTTCTTGGTTGAGTTATACCGATCAATCCTGGATTCTCTGGCGACTCTGGAGATCCATAACCGGATTCATAAAGAAATTGTGGAACTTGGGTGGTCTTACCAGAACCGGTCTCACCACAGATGATCACGATATCGTTATGATGAATAGCCTCCATGATCTTGTGTTCCTCACTGTAGACAGGTAATTGTAATCGACTCTGTTGGATCTCATCTGGTCTGTTCACTGAGACGAAGAATGCCTTACGTGTACTGGATTCATCGATTGGGATGTATGTTTCTTTGAGATCATCTTCCAAATCTTCCGGACGGTCGATTCTTTGATATGTGGATGTGTCATGGTTTGGTAAAGTTGCAGATGGGGCGTCACGACCTTCAAGTTTTCTGACTTGTTCATCAGCCCAGTCTTTGAAGTCGGATGCTATGGAACTGTGTTCGAATTTCTTGCGTTCTTCTTCTTCTGGTTCCTCTTCTGATTCTGATTCGGACTCCTCCTCTGATTCTTCTTCTTCTTCATCATCATTTTCAGAATCGTGCTCTTCTTCTTCAGCATCAACTTTTTCATCATCTGATTGCTCTTCAGCATCGACATCTTCGGAGTCATCAGTTTCTTCTTCTTCAGGTTGTTCCTCATCTTCATCATCATCAGATGAATCAAAATCACGTTCATCTTCAATCTCCAATTTTCTCTTATCCTTAACCTTTTTCAAATCCTCCGCTTCAACACGGGCTCTCCATGTATATTTCTTCTTTGGCTGTTTCTTCACAACCTTCTCAACATTCTGAAACGTGAATCCACCACCCATTCCACCAAACTTGGCGGGTCTCATATCGACGAACGATGGTTTCTCCTGTCCGAAGTTCTCATCGTCAAAATCGGATTCATCATCTCCTTCATGGTCGGATTTGTCCTTCATGTCTTGATCCCAATCACGGATTTCACGTTCTTCGTAAAGAATCTCCTTTGTTCTCTCATCTCCACGTCCTTGTTTCTCTAATGATAATGCCTCAGCAAATTCCTCCTTCTTGGTCTTTCTTCCTTGTCCGAGAAGTTTTGAACTCTCTAACAAACCTGTATCAAACTTGGACTCTTTCAACTTATCAATCAGTACTTGTTTCTCCTCTCTCTTCAATTGATGTTCAATGTACTTATCAAGTCTTTTTCTCTTTTGTTTCGATACTTTCGTCTCTTTCTTCGGCATGAGTTGTTCCTCGAGTTTTCTCTTTCTCTCCTCCTTCTCCATCGTGGTCAATGGTTTCAAAATCTCAGCGTTAGGATCCTCATGAACCTCGTGAACAGTTTCCTCTGCCTCCACATTCGTACCGTCGTCCATGTGTCTCGTGAACTGTTTCTGTCTGGCTTTTTTCAGCTCCGCCTGCTTGGCAAGCATCCCTGAGCGGGCCTTCTCATTGAAACGTTTTCTGTATTTACCCATGGCCCTGGTTGGTTATGCAATAGTCTTCTGCAGTAATGTGGGTATCAAAGGAGCCAGGGATTAAAATCTGCGATGAGCTGAAAAATAAACAAAAACCCGCACACCAGCACATACGCTCTTCTCGAGACCCGTCCACGAGTTGATACCCACCGCTGTTACTGGCCTGGCAAAGCACACACCACGATGAAGGTCCCTAAAGTCGTGTCACTGGACGCATTCAATACCCTCTTCACCCCGAGAAAGCCTATACTGGACATCTACGCCGAGGTTGCACAGCGCCATGGGATCACAGGTGTATCACAGGCCCATTTGAAGAAACAACTTCCGATAGTGATGAAGCAGATGAAGGAGGAATATCCAAACTACGGCCGTCCTAGCATGAACTACATTGATTGGTGGGCCACGTTGATCGCTAACACGTATGCACCAGTGGAGACCCCGAAGGAGTTTGTTGAGGATTTGATTGTTAAATTCTCCTCGAGCGATGCATACGGGAACTACGAGGATGTTCGTTCATTCCTCGCACGCAACGCATCCAATCCAGACGTTGTCATCGTTGCCTCTTCGAACGGTGATCCAAGAGTGACACAGATCCTTGAGAGTCTCGGTCTATTACAATACATCGAAAAGACCTACCTCTCCTACGACATTGGTGTCTCCAAGCCAAGCAAGGAGTTCTTCAACCATATAATAGACGACTTGGGAGGTCCATTCACTCCAAGGGACATGATGCTCAAGAACGCGTGGCACATCGGAGACGAGGTGAATAACGACCTGAACGGGTCCGTCAATGCCGGTTGGAACGGTGTGTTGCTGGACAGATCCGGAGCCTTCAAGGACCTTTTGGGTAACGATGAAGAAGGCGCCGAGGTTGAAAAGTTGAATACGAACTTGTCAGCTGCGGAAGGATCGAGCACTGAGCCGAGTGTGATTAAATTAGGGGAGAGAAAAACCATCATTAGTGATTTCAACGTGTTGGATAAAGTTCTTGGACTATGAAATATGGGTCGACGGGAAAGTTAAGGAGTGGGATTCAGGTGTGCATGGAGTAAAGTCTTGGTGTGCTGTATATAATGCGAATAGAGTTCAAAATTTAAAGCTCACAACCATATGTGATCCCGTACCAAGATATTATAGTCTGACTAACCAGTTCTGAAACACCATGATTAGTGAAAAAGCGTGCCTTTCCTTTTTATCGGGCCCAAAGAGCCACTAAAGGAGGGTTTACAAGGCTACATAAAGGTGCACTGTTGCACATATTTGTGTCACGGTTATATGACAAAGCCAAAACCTACCGAGGCTACGGAATCCAAGCCCAGTGCTGAGTGTGGAGTGTAGAGGCCATAGAGCTGGCATGGTGGGAATCCTTGTAGACTGTGCGGATGTGCCAGGATTGTGTCAAGTGACAAGGTGAAACAAGTTTCGATCACGGGGTAGGGAGCAACGCGGCAGGATGATAATCTGTAACGAATCTCTGTGTGGATCGTGTATCTGTTCCTAGTGGGGCTATGAGGATCAGTGGGTTTATCCACTTTGGGACAGATGGGGGACTTGTTCAGGAACGGATAATTCCTTTTTGACACTTTTGTGCCTCAAAGGGGGTTAATCTTGGACGCTCTTGGATCTGGAAGGGGGCCTTTTAAAACGTCCTTTCCAAAGGGGGTGCTTCATTCTCTTACACTATGGGAGCTATATAAGGCCCATATCATCATCCAGGGTGGCTCACACATTTCGAACACCATGTGGCTTGGAATCAAACCGTTGTCGTTGAGAGCTTAGGCGTGTCGATACCCATTCATTCATTTCATTTCCCTCAAGGGTTTCATTCATTCATTACACATATAATCACCAATATACTTGGGTAACACTTTTCACACATTTTTCCCACTCAAACACCGATATAGCCTCAAAAGAATGCTTATCTTTCTTTTATTCCTCCCGCTGCTCACACAGGCCATCAGAATTGATATAAATGACAAGAAATCCATCTGTTCCGGAGCAGCCACAGCGGTGAAAGGAGCACTAGATTATTACCAAGGGGATGGAACTTTTGTCAAGCCCTTCTACTGGTGGCAGTACGGTGAGGCCTTCACTACGCTTTTGAACTATCAATATGTTTGTCATGATACCCAATACGAAGACCTCATCTATAAAGGAATCCTCTCACAAGTCGGGTCAGACTATGACTGTCAACCTTTGAAACAACTCGATGTCATTGGAAATGATGATATTGGAACATGGGGACTCACGATGATGCAGGCTGCCGAGACCGGGTTCAAATCAACACCAAGCGGGACACCATCATGGTTGGAGATTGCCACGAATGTGTATGACGTTCTGATCAAGAGATGGGACGAAGACACGTGTAATGGTGGTATGCGCTGGCAATTCGACCAGAACAAAAGTGGATACAACTACAAGGCTTTGATTGCCAATGGAAACCTGTTCCAACTCGCAGCTAGATTGGCTCGCTACACCGGTGAGGAGAAGTACGTTGATGATGCCGAGATGATGTATGAATGGTTCATTGGTTCTGGATTGATCAACCCAAAGGAGTTCGGAACGGAGGTATATGATGGGTTCAACGCTGATACCAACTGTACTGATACCATTCAAGTGATGTGGACTTATAACTATGGTGTTTTGATCGGTGGAAGTTCATACTTGTACGACACCACCAAGGATGAAGAATGGAAGGACCGTGCGGATAGTGTGATTATGGGTTCACAGATCCTTTACAACAACACCGTCTTGTATGAAAGAGCGTGTGAGTTGGGGAACAACTGTAATGGTGATCAGAGAATCTTCAAATCAATCTATTTGAGATACTTGGGGTTCGCCTCAAAGTTTGGATTTGACGTTGCACACCTCATCGACCCCACTGCCGAGGCTGCTGCTAAGGCATGCTCCGGTGGGCAATATGGAACCTCTTGTGGTCAGAAATGGGCCATTCCAGGGGTCAACTTCGATGGTATCACAGGGTTAGGTGAACAGTTGAACGCTGTTGAGGCGTTTATCAATTTGGTTTCGGAGAAGAGTGGATCTCCAAGAAAAGACGTTCAGTTGATGCATAAGAATAGTACTAGATTGTTATAGGTTTATAGGTTTATAGGTTCATTTTAAAGGTTTTATATAGGGTTTTTTTAGTTATAGATTTTGAAGTTGTAAATTCTGCATGATGATTGGACTTTTGCGGTGATTACGGGTAACGGATATCCAATATACCGCAATAACCACTGAGTACAGAAAAACCCTCCGACTCCTATTCTTCTTCTTCGAACGATTCTATTTAGTATTAATACTAGTCACGCTGAGCATTAGTTGGTAGACGTACCAAGGTTATTTGATAGCTCAAATATATAGGAAATCGCAGCCAGGGACCCACCTTCCCAAAACGGCAAAGCGTACCGGGATCCCCATCAAAGGCCAACTTGTCAGCTCAACGGGCAGACACTCCAGCCCACAGCGAGAAGGGTGTCAACGCTGGATTTGTGGGTCCATCGTGGCATATATATGCTCATAGTCTCCACACTGATCATGGGAACGCATATATACACCCATACAACTCCCACATCACTGTCTTTCCGAGCTCTGTTAGTGTCCAATCCAGCGGGAAAATGGGCTTGCTTATCTCGAGATTCCACTGATAAGATCGATGGGCCTGGGCCCTTCTACCACTTCCACGGAAAGGAGGGGGCACCCAAATCCAAAGATAGTTTATGATAACTGGGGGAAGCACCAGTGACACACACTCACGGGAAAATATAACCAAGAACTTCCACCTCTGAGCACTCTGGTCACTTCTTCTCGAACCGGTATATCTACTCTTTTAAAGCTATTGTCTTTGCATTTTCTGAATACCCGTATGAAGATATGATCTCAACAGCAACCAACACAAGTGCCGTGCCCGTTATGGATCAGACACAGACTGTAAAGAAGAATCAAAAGTCACGGAACGGGTGCTTGACGTGCAAGAAGAAGAGACTCAAATGTGATGAGACCAAGCCTGGATGCCAGAACTGTATGAAGAGAGGCATCGAGTGTGGTGGCTATTCAACAACCTTTAGATGGAAGAGTTTTGAAGAGACGAGCAGCTCTATGAAGATCAACAATCATACACAGGTATCATTCAGCCTTAATGCAAACACTACCAAGAGCAAAGTTTCCAAACCGAAGGATAAGTCGTCCAAAGCGGATCAACTCGGGAAGAAGATGTCGAGATCAATATCATTACCAGAGACACAAATATTCGAACAGGCACTGCACCAGGCTGCGATCAGTATAGCTGGCAAGACCAGTGAAGAGTTGGCTAGGGAGGAGGAGTTGATGAAACAGGGAAAGAATCCAAACCATAAAGAATCAAGTGCCGCAGGTTCAACAACTAGTCAAAACACCAGTATGAAATCCATACCGGCATATTCTGTTGGGTCACCGGTTGAATTCACAACGAGCTCCATGCGTGTGACTAGTCAATCTAATCATGGGAAGGTTGAACAACATGGACACCCGATGAATTACAGTATACCATCTCCATTCAGTGGGATATCCCGTTCAACCCAACAATCACAGCCACAAAGACAAGAAAAGGAAGAATCACCACAACCGCAATCATTGGAGAATAACGAACAACAATTTTCCCCAGTTGCACCATCTCCAACATTATCCACACTTGTCCGTGCATTCACCGATTTCGACTCTCTCAACATCCCATCCCCTTCACCATCATTCATGAACCTCGATGGTCCTTCGCCAAATTCCTACATGAGAATACCACATTACCACGAGGAAGCTATCATTGAGGAACTGTCATCCGGATCAGAGAACAGTGATGATTCACGAGGTGAGAAATCAATGAAAAGGGCCATGTCTGTCGACACAGCACTGCAACAGACGTCACTCCCTCAATATCGTCGTGATTTGAGATCGTTCTCACGATCATTATCTCCTGGATCACCTAGAATGATGCTCCCTACTTTTGACCTCTCCAAGATCAACTTCTCTACTGATTTCGACAAGGTGTTCAACGCTTTTGATAAATACACCTGTGCAATCATGTCCATCAAGGATGGTCCCACAGAGAACCCATGGAGGACGCTGATGTGGCCACTGGCCATGCAGAACCCTGTGTTATTCAAATCCATCGCATCGATGGCACTGTTCCACGTTGGTGGTACCGATGAGGCACTGAAGAGGGCAGGTGTATCCTACATGAGACAATCAATGGCTGAGTTGGCCGAAGGATTGGTGAGTAACACCATACCAACCGACGTTGCGTTAGCCACTTGTTTGACATTGGCTATCACCGATTCATGGGAGAAACATACAACCTCTGGTGTTGCCCATTTACGTGGTGCCAAATCGATCATTAATAAGCTGGATAAGGAGACCATTGCAAAAAATTCCAAATTATACACGTTTTTGATCAATTCATTCCTTTATTACGATGTGCTGTCGAGGATGTCATCAACGCATTCGCTGGATTCAGATTATGATGAGAATGGCAAATTGATAAAGAATCTGACATTGTTGAGACATACGCCAAAGCCACGAATCACAAATGGGAAAGTTAACGAGAATGATTTCAATCCAATGGCTCCTTTATTCGATGAATCGATCCTACCTGGTAATGATGATGCTATTGATCCATTGTTAGGGTGTGCTCGTGGATTATTCTTGATCATTGGTAGGGTTGCCTCGTTTATCGCCAAGGTACGAAACATGAAGAAATTATCATTATCAACAGTCTCAACCGCTGTCACCTTGAAAACTGAGATCGAGTCCTGGAGACCCGATGCAAAGATCAAGCAAACGATATTTGAAGATCCCTTCTGTGATTTGAGTTCATGTATCGCCACAGCAGAGGCTTATAGATTCAGCGCATTGCTCTATTTGGAACAAGCCGTTCCTGAGATCTCCACACAGTCATCCGCTGATGTTGCTGAAAAAGTGTTGATGTTGCTAGCATCCATCCCAACTACAAGTAAGACGACTCTATTGCACATGTTCCCATTGATGGTTGCCTCTTGCGAGATGACTGATCCAGATGATCGGAAATGGATAGAGGACCGTTGGAAACTATTATCACAAAAGATGTGGTTAGGGACGATTGATAAATCCGTTGAGATTGTTCACGAGGTTTGGAGAAGGAAGGATGCCCATGCCAAGAGCGAACAAGGGAATGAAGAAGTTGCAGATTGGGATTTGTTCCAAGGAAGAATCGATGTGCTGAATGGGTCTAAGAAAAGAGAGACGGAGGGGATTAATAGTCCTATGCATTGGAGTTCGGTGATGAAAGATTGGAATTGGGAGATATTATTCGGTTAAAGAAGTTATTGTATAGATGAGATATTTAAGATTTATATCAGAAGAGCATTATGTGTATTTAACGTACAGCGTATCACACTGTAAAGATTTCGATTATGGTACACTGGGTTTTGATTAAAAATTATCATCATTAAATTATTAGCAATATTAAAATAGGAATCCCCAATGGTTCAATCAGTACTAGAAATGGAATCAAAGCAAGGTAAACCTCATCTCAGGCATCACGAATCACAGGTCTTGGACCAAACATCCGAGTTCTACCTTGGGGTCTTCCATTACCATGAGTGAGATAATAACGAAGTTTCAAGCCCCATTTATGAGTATCTTCTTCATCAAGCATGATAACGTTGTTCAAGAGTGTTTCAGGTAGAACAGCATCAAGGTATATTTGTTGCCTAAATGTCGGCTCATGGGGAGTGAATAGATTGATGTTCAAGCTTTCCAAATTTTGAAATTCCAAACCCTGGAGGACACTCACCTCACGAAGGATTATGAAACCGCTGCCGATAAGATTGTTAGGTTTCACGACGAATCCTTCTAACACGAGACTTTTCAAACTGGAGCATAACTCAGGACTTGCTGGGAACGGGAATAACCAGCGACTCTCTTGTCTATTAGGCGGAATGGGATGTGAGTGTATGTGGAGACTGGTCAACTTGGTATATTCGGAAATAGCATGGACATTTTCAGGTTCCGAGGCGAAAAATCTCAATTCTAAAGATTCAAGATTTGGAGAATCAAAGCATGGTAAATCATATCCATTCCCGCGAAGGATGAAGAAATTCATTTCAATTCTTTTCAACTTTGGTAACTTATGGAGTGGACCAAGTTCTTTCAATACTTGTAGTTGTTCAACACAATCCACATCCATATCCAATTCTTCTAAATTGGCATGGATCAAACCAGGTGCAAACCGAATGATATCACTGAATCCACTGATGATTAGCCTTGTTGGATGCATGTTGTTGAAACATTCAAAGTCACCCACTGCACAACCTTCGAAATATCTAACTTTCAAATCTTGTCTAAGTCTTTCAAATGAAAGGTTTAGTTGAGTTCCATTCTTGTTACTCTTGAATATGACGTTCTCAAACCTTGGGACTCGACCAGCAAAGTGAAAAAAGACAGTAGTAAAGTCACTTATCTCAACGTCTTTGATCAATGCTCTTCCGACTCCTTCATTGATGAAGCCATTCGCAGCACGATCGGTCTCTGTAATATTCCCAGGGTCTCCACTTGGGAAAGTGGCGCTTTGGAAAGTAGTTTTTGATTCATTCGTATCAGCATGGAAAGAACACTGCGTCAAAGAATGGACTGGGCGTAGTGTGACGGTATTCAAAGCCTTCATATGTATCCCATGGATCAACAAAGGGAATTCATACAACGCTGATTTGATGTCACTTTCTGAACGATCAGTTCGGTTGGATTCTTGATCAGGTATGGCACGCATGTAGGCAAGACGACTGTCATATCCAATGCCAAAGTACTCATTGGTGTATAGCTTCCGGAGATTTTGGAATGTTTCATATCCAATCTTTTTCACCACAGATGAGATTTCAGAGTTTGATATCTTCAACGTTTTAAGCTTTGGTGCAATGATATTGACATCACCTTCACCGAAATGGAAAACAGAAAGTTCATAGCAATCTTCAAGTGTGAGGGTCTTGTAGAACCGTTCAGAGGGGGAATAAGGGAGAGTTGTACCGAATTCATCAACACCAGCTAGGTCCATGACCTTGAGTGAACAAATATTCATTGAATTTCTCACTCTCTGAGCCAGTAAGGTTGAAGTGATGGTGACAGCAGCTTCTGGAACACCTCGGAAAATATCACTAGCCATGATGAGAAACACTTTGGAATTTTTAACCGTCAATGGTAATGTGAAGTCCCTTTCACAACGATCGAAATTCTCCTGGTTGAAATCAGTGATAGTTCGCAAGACGGGATATAGAGTCCTGTATAGCGGTCTCAATGTTTGGATTTCAATGATGGAGATTCGATAACTTTTCAGCTTTGAGATCTGGCCAGTGAAACCCCTTCTAAGGAAGGAGAGACCATCGCAGTAAATATGTTTAGATTCAGGGATTTTCAACAACTTTTTTTGATCAGACAATTGTAGACAATCATCTGAAAGGATCTTGTACTGGATCTCGATCGGTAGAGATGAGAACCTTGCAGGCATTGTTGATTGATTGGTTGTGTTGATGCGTATGTGATCTGATTATGTGTCAAGGGGGTGGTGGTGATGAATGAGTAGTGGGTGTATAAAAACAACAGCTGCGGACTTTAGATATTTGCTTGCATTCCCTATCCAATTAATGGATACACCAAAGAGTCACTATGTGAATTTTTGGCTGAGTCTTGAGGTGTTTGTCAAATTCAAGGAGTAGTTCAAGGAGTGGGTCCTGCCAAAATCAAAAATCCAAAGCCCTAACGTATATCACGTGACACAAGAGCAGAAGGATGTTACTAGTACGATACAGGCACAACGAGTGCCATCTACCGGGATAGAGAGTGACAATTATACATTGCTCAGTCACAGGCCACTGGGATACCCATTTAGCTGTCCATTCGCTCTCATACCGATGCATCCCAGACAAAACAGACCGAGAACCTGTTTCCGTGCGTACGTTATCAAGAAACGCGTGAGGCGCAAATTGAAACAAACGCGTCTTGACTGAAAAATACTCCACCAAGCACACAGCCAGAACATCCACAACACACACCACACACACACAATGTCCATCGTCTCCCTGCTAGGAATCAACGTTCTCAACAACCCTGCCAAGTTCTCCGACCCATACGAGTTCGAAATCACCTTCGAATGCCTCGAACCCCTCAAGAACGACCTTGAATGGAAACTCACATATGTCGGATCCTCCAGATCACTGGAACACGACCAAGAGCTCGACAGCATCCTTGTGGGGCCAGTGCCGGTCGGTGTCAACAAGTTCCTCTTCACAGCCGACCCTCCCAGCGCGGATCTGATCCCATCCAATGAATTGGTCAGTGTCACCGTCATCTTGCTCAGTTGCGCCTACGCAGATAGGGAATTCGTAAGGGTTGGTTACTATGTGAATAACGAGTACGATTCGGAGGAATTGAGAGAAAACCCACCAAACAAGGTGCAAGTGGAGCACGTTGTGAGAAACATATTGGCAGAGAAGCCAAGAGTCACGAGATTTAACATCGTATGGGATAATGAGGACTCAGTGGAGGAATTCCCACCTGAACAACCCGACGCCGATTTGATCGATGATGATATCGATGACGAAGAACAATACGCCGAGGAGGAAGAAGGTGAGAACGACGACACCGCTGAACAAGAGATAGATGAAGAAGGTGAAGGTGAAGCAGACGCTGAGGGAGATGCGGAAGAGGAAGGTGAAGAAGAGGAAGACATCGAAGAAGACATTGATGAAGACGAAGAGGACATTGACGAGGAAGATGACGTGAATACCGACGTTGATGATGAGAAAGTCACAAAGAAAATCAAACTAGATCAAGAAGAACAGGAGAATATCGAGAATTCAGCAGGAAGTGCCGATACTCCTCAAGTTGATGACACGACGGAGGATACAACGACGAATATCGAAACACCTTCAAAAGACGCTGCTTGATTGTGGAATGTGTTTGGCTAATATATAGAATTTACAATGTTTAAAATGAACGCTGGCTGTATTTGAAGTAGTTTTGGTGGGTGTTTACCTATAAATTCGGTATGCTCGTCTCACTACCAAGAGTCACGTGATTTGTGTTAGGGCTTTGGATTTTTGATTTTGGCAGGACCCACTCCTTGAACTAATAGAAAGCATCGAATACCCGTCAATTTTACTCTTTTTAAAATACTTTTCTGTTTTGAAAACTGAAGACTCTGTCCTGGAGGAATATGCAATCCGCCTTTTGAAGCTCGTAGGGTTTGAATTCGCATCCCACACCCTTGACACATAATCAGATCACATACGCGTTAACACAACACAACCACCATGCCCACCACATTCCCATCGTTACCACCAGATATCCAATATAAGATCCGCTCTGATGATTGCCTGAGCTTCGAGGATTATCTCAGAATGATGAAAATACCAGAATCCAACAGGATTCACCCAGGTGGTCAAAGATGGCTGAATCCCCAATCAACAACATCCAACACTAAAATCGGAAGCTTAGGTCGTCATCACATCTATTTTATCCGGGTCCAGTCTTTGAAAGAGGTGTATCGCATGCCTTAAGCCCATTTGAAATCACTGGATACAGTCACGAAGGAGAACTTTGATTTTTGTCATGAAAGTTTCGTCTTACCAAAGACTATTAAGGATACAAAGCTGTATCTCGTAATGGATGATACAGTCTTTCGAGACATCCCCCCTGCTGCTCCAACGATTACTTCGATGGTTATAGTGAAGTAGATTAGAAATTCGATGAATATTTGTTTACGCACGATGATGAACCTTTCAGGTGTTCATACATTCAATCAATTGGTCTCGAATTCCCCTTCATATCAAACTCAAACTCTCACACTGGAGGATTGTCGTCTTTTAGAGCTTTCTCATTTCGGATCTAAAGATATCAACATCGTTAATCCAAAACTCCAAAGATTGCTCGTTTCTTTCTCATCATTACCAACCATAATGAACAAAATTGGAAAGAACTCTTTTGAAAACATCCAGGAGTTGCACCTTAATGTGTTTTTCGAAATCGGGTTTCACAGTAATAAGAAACATGTCTTCCGCACATCAGTAAACCAACGTGGATTACGGATGGGACGTACCGATGATGATATTTTTAAAGCTTTGTACAAATCACACACTTCTCTCCAACGGCTGAAGTTCGTGATGTTACATCAATGTAACCTACAGCCGGTCAAAGAACTTATTGATTGTTCCTTCAAAACTGATCCTGATGCTGAAGGGTCTTCAATCATGATCACCACGTTCCCGACTGGGGAACCGGGATCCATTTCCAAACGCGATCGCCGTGAGATTGGGTATATCAATGAACACGTCGGTCGACCACTCATCCGAAACGTTGTGATCAAGGGATTTAAAAAAGTCTCATTAATGTTTGTTGGAAGGATACCAGCGTTTCTCAGATTAGGATGTCATCCACACGGGACCGAACTAAGATTGGTGTTTGAACCATTTAGGGAAGATTTAAAACAAAGATATTTCCAAGGTTGTTCAGCTGAAGATTTTGAGTGTTTCAACTTGATGAGGCCAACGACTCTCAGCCTTGCTGGACATAGTGATATCTTAAACTTTGCCCCGGATTTGATCCATAAGAGAATGCTATCTTTATCGGTGCAAGTGGATTCTATTGAGGTTTTGAACACACTAAAAACTGTTGGTGCCACTACCAATTTGATCAATTTGAAGGAATTATCCATTTATTTTCTTCTCACGGAGGGTGAGAACTTCGTGCTACCATTCATTTATGCTCCGAGCCTCGAGTCATTAGAGATGTTTTTCACAGGTGTGGAACCAAAAGATCTCAATGTTATAGTGAACTACCCTTCATTGGCCTCACTTAAAGTTGTGGCAGGTCAGACCTTTCGGCAAGAGAGAAGTGATTGGTTGTTTTCATTTCCAAATGATACAATTCTGAGTCGAAGCTTGGGAACACTCATCTTGAAAGGATTCATTCCTCTGTATCCATTCCGTAGAGTCTCAAGTCGCAACCATAACGAAACAATTTGTTCCGATTTTCCTTGATGCTAAAATACCACTCCAGCTTTTGCTGAGCACAAACTTATCTCTCGAAGGAGAATCTCCTGAGAATAAACCTACTCTTCGGTGCTATCTCCAGAACGCTCCGGAAGACCTTGTTGGATGGCTTCGGATCTTTGGTACTAGAGTTGGACCACTAGGAGATATGATTCGTGGTTTAAATCTCTGAGATATTTGTTAGATTGTTATATCTTTTGAGACTTATTTGTCACTCTTTAAATAATGCTGCTGATTATCCATGTTTGAAATGAGTTGCAGAGAGTTATATAGCTGATAATTCGATGGATAAAGCACCAGTACAGTTACGATGCTTTCGGCCGGGGAGCTCGGAGATTGCGGAGATAAACCTCTATCAATTTCTATTGTTCAACTAACCAAAACCTCTCAATAACCTCATCACATAGATGAGCTCATATCCACAAATGCGACTAAAAACTTCCTGGAGTATCTTTTCCCAATGATACACATCAGCCGACTTTCCCTTAGGGTCTTACCTCTTATCCATTCCATCAACAGTCATTTCAACAATGCCACGCAACAAAGCAAGGAAAAAGAGTAAACAAAACACCAAGGCGGGGTTCCCCTTCCTCCAACTTCCGAAAGAGATTCAATTCCAGATTCTGTCAGATGATTGCTTACAGTTGAATGACCATAAGGAACTCATACAAGTACCTCAACTTCAGAGATTATACACATACATCAACGACTGGACAGTTGCTAAATCAGATGCTTCTTTCTTTCATCCAGAAAAGAAGATTAAACGTTTCCCAAGTTTGCACATATCCATTATTCATATCAGCTCCATTCGAAATTTATATCGTTGTTCAGAACAAACATTGACAGGGATAAAAAACCTAACAGAAGAAGATGCCCTATTTTGTCAAGAGAACTTCACATTGCCAATAGCAACAAGGAACTCGAAGCTTTTTTTGATCATTAAGGAGTCAGCATTCACAACAGTATGGCCTGCGCTACGATCCTTTACATGGAATCTGCTGATGAACAGCTGCTCAGATTCTATGAGGGTATGCTTGTGCGAAAGGTTGAGCATACAAGGCATGTCCTATCTTAAAGATAGTGAAGCTATCTCAGGTGTTTCTTCTAAGTCTAAAGTTATAACTTTGGACAACTGTTCGGAAATCAGTTTCTCAAAAGTCCAGGACTTCCAGTTTGAAATCCGTGCTCCCAGACTGACATCATTAAAGCTTAATTCATCCGCAACCAGTCAAATTTTGAACAAGATACATCCTTGTTCTTTAGAGAGTCTCTCTATCCTTAAGGTGAACTCGTTCTGTCAACTAATAAAAGAGAGAAGAGGAGGGTTACAAAGAGTCTATCTCACTGAGCAAGGTGCGAAAGATGGATACGAATATAATAGTGATGTTGAGCACACTGTGTACCATTATCCATTATATATTGAAGGAATCCAAACGAAAATACTGAACTTCGTTTACCTTTTGCCTCTTCGTGAGATGCTTAACTGTATCTTTCAAGCCGACTTAGCAAAAGAAATATCTATCTTCCAGATTTCCACATTCCCTCAAACAGATCAGAGACCTTCAGAAGGCTATTTGGAGGATATTTTTGATGGGTTCCTTACAACAGGAGTGGGTAATCCTGTGATCAAAGATGTTAAAGTTGCAGGATACAGAGATATCATTTTCCAATGTGCCGGGCGGTTTCCCAAGATGGAGAACGTCACCTTCGAACGACATCCACTTGGGACCAACCTCCATCTTCATTTAGAGGGAAAGAGGGAAGATTTGAGAATGTTGTATTTTGAAAACTCTGAACCAGATGATTTCAGTGCTTTCGAGTCTGTGAAGCCCACTGGGCTTTTCATCTATGGGTTTTCAGATATTATCAAATTTGCTCCTCGACTAATCCATAATGGATTAAAAGAATTACATATCGAGATAAGTGCTAGTGATCAACTGGCAGCTTTTAATGGTGCTGCATCCACTAGCAACTTGCCAAAGTTGAAGTTTATGGAGATTAAATATTCTATTAATGAAGGAAAGAGCTTTCAATTACCAAGATTTGAAGCCACCAATTTAACTACATTACATCTTTCATTCTCACATGACGAGCCTCAAAGTTTGGATGAGGCAGAATTCTTCAAAGCTCTCAAATCACTTCGAGTCACATCACGAGCTACATGCCAAAATGCGAAAAGTGAATGGCTCTACTCATTTCCAAAAGCAGTGTCTAACTTTAGGAGCTTGAGAGAAGTTGTTCTTCACGGACATATACCAGTTGACCACGAAGGTGATCTTGATATACTCTCGGATATGAAATTTACTCGGCTTGAGCATTTGACTATTGTTCTTCTTACCCCAAGAATGGAATGTTACAAGTCCTATATTGCCTTAGATGCAGAGCTTTCTTCTTCCTTACTTGAAGACGAGCGTTACTTCGATAGGTGTCTTTTTGAGGATGATGGCGAGCCGGCGCTTGCGTTCCGACTACGTTGTTGGTTATTTGATCCTATCACTCATGAGATTCTCAGGAAGCGTAATTTTCACACGAGAAAAGCCTAGCTGAAGCTCATTCAATTTTTTAGTTAACAGTTCATATATGAACAATGTCAAGTTGAGAGTTTACATAATTGGATATATGTAACATGTTGCCAGTTGGTAGTTACGTGTAGCATAGTGGGTGCCCACACTCATGTAAAAGCTTTCCCATACGGGGTCCTGTTCTACTTAATCGAACTTTCGCCTAAAAAGAGTTCAGAATTTCATTTACATTCTATGTTCTAAGTCGTGGATGATGGAACAGACCATTACGAGTATGATATCACGGCAGAGTTCGGCTTCCATCATGAGCCATGGGAAAAGGAGAGACCTGAAGAAGAATCCCGATCTGCCACTCCTTCAACAACCACGCAACACTAAGTTAATTCAAAAACATGATCAGCCAAGATTGAGTGATTGTTATAAAGGGTGAAGAGAGACCTACAGAAGCAGTATGGTTGACGAAGATATAGAAACCTCAGGTGTTTTCGAGAAAGGATTCTTCTCAAAGAGACCTAACTAATTGTGTTGTTGATAATGTTATAAACTTTTATGCTATATTTCAATATGTAGATCCAAACAACTTTGATAGAACATTGTAGTCTTGGAACCAAAAGATCAAGTTCAGAACAATTGAAGTTTTATCAGGGCGGTTCAACTTATATACGGTAAAATTCCAAAAGATGTAAAGGCATCATTTGTTTACATTCAGCTCATACAATTCGTTAATCAACTGGAACGTTTGAGTAACCTTCTTCTGCAACAATTCCATCTCGATCTCATCATCCGTTGATAAAACCCTCAGCATCTTATCCGGATGCCACCTAATCCTCTCGATCTTTAGAACTTTGATATAATCATTGGATGTTTGTAGAAAGTTCTCCACATTGTTCAGCGTGAGGTCATCCAAAGGGTCTGTGAGTGGGTATACTATATCCATGGACTTGTTCCGCTTGATCTCTATCCAATCTTGATGGTAATCATCGTATGTATATTGCCTATCGGTGGCGTTGGAGTTGGAGCTGTCCTTGGAGGACTCTGTGGTGGATTGATAGTCTGGTAAGTCGAGGTATGACCAGTCATAGGACCTTGTGGATGTGATGGGTTCCGTAATGAGTGAATGTCTCTGTTTGAAGTACCTTGGCGAGTCGGTGGAGCTGACAAAGCGGTATCCATTGATGGATGGCCCCCATTCCTCAATCGTGTGGGCGCTAGAGCCGTTGAGCTTGGGCTTTGCGGGTTTGGAGGGTTTGGCGACTTTGGGAGGCATGGCTGGGTTAATGCATCCTGTGTGTATGACGATTGGATGAGAGCGTCACTAAGCGCCCCCATGGACGGATACATCCAGGTGATGAAGCTGGTGAAGCCATACGCTCTGTGCCAGGCGCCGTTTTTGCCCGTGCCAAAATGGCAGAAGTTTCCAGCCGCCGAAAAGCTTCAACACCAACAACAACTACTCCCTCACGGATACATCAATTGTCCACCCCAAATCACTACATTATCTCTCACATGTCCTCTGTAGATAGATCCCGCCGTACACATAAGCCACAACGGCTGGCCTCCGATGTCATTGGCCAGCTGGAGGACACGCTGAAGCTGAACGACCGTGATCTGGTGTCATGGCTCCAATTGATCCAGTTTGTCGTTGCTAAGGATAAGACTGAGCAGGTGCGTGACGTCTATGAGAAGTGTTTGAAAAAGTTTCCATTCTTGGAGAGGGTGTGGATCGACTATATCCAGTATGAGCTGAACAGAAGTGAGTTTGATAAAGTTGAGGAGTTGTTTAAGAAATGTCTGTTTCAAAGCACTGGTGTGCAATTATGGAAGACATATGTTTCATATATCCGAAGAAAGAACAATTTGATCACAGGTGGTGAAGAGGCAAGACGTGTTATTTTCCAAGCTTATGATCTTGCCGTTTCAAGAGCAGGCTCGGATCCTGATAGTGGTTCACTTTGGGAGGAATACGTTCAATTCATCGACGATTGGACCCCTGGTTCCTCTTGGGACAAACAACCGAAATTTGACCTAAAGAGAAAAGTGTTGAAGAAGGCGTTGACTTTACCATTGGGAAACTTGGAGAAACTATGGTCAGATTATACAACGTTTGAGAATGATTTGAGTTCAGTCACATCCAGGAAATTCATCAATGAAATGTCCGGTACGTATATGAATGCCAGATCATGGTATAAAGAATGGTCGACCCTCACCACGGGATTGGATAGAGGTCCAGACATCATCATTGAAGGTGATCATAATCCAATACAGTTGGCCAAATGGAGACGTTGGATCTCATGGGAACTGGAGAATAAGTTGGAATTGGATGAGTCGAGTGTCATATCAAGAGTAGATTACGTTTACAAACAGGCTATTCAGAAACTGATGTTCCACCCAGAGTTATGGTTTGAGTTTGCAGATTTCTACAAGGCCAAGACGAAGAATTTCTCAACAAAGAATGTACAAGAAGTTTTGGACCAAGGATTATTGGTCAACCCTGGATCATTCAGTTTGAACTTGAGACTCCTTGAGCTGTATGAATCCGATGCAAATACAGCCGCTGTGAAGAAGAGATTTGAAACATTGATTGAACATTTCAAATCTGAACACTCCATCACCAATGAATCCATTGAAGATTTGAAAGAGACGCTATTGGAGTCTCACATTGCTTCCAAGACTGAAGAAGAACGTGAAAAACCAATCAATGACGATGAGAAGAAATTCATCTTTGACAAGAATCCACAAATCACAACACAAACAAAAAAGCTTCAAGAAATTTCTAAAACGATAACGTTATCATACTGTATCTTTATGAAAACAATGAAAAGAATCGGAGGATTGGACGAAGCACGTCAAGTTTTCAAAATTGCACGTAAAGAGTCCGGCATTAGATTGACACATCACATCTACGTTGAGAATGCCTTGATAGAGTATGCCTCGTCAGCCAAGAACACGGCATTGAAGGTGTTTGAAGTTGGTCTAAGACCAAAGATCTGTGGTCAGGACGGTGAATACATTTACAAATATGTCAAGTTTCTCATCCAGATCCAGGATGATCTGAATGCACGTACAGTTTTTGAAACAACGCTGAAGAAGGAGGGGATTGATCCAACTTGGTTGAAGAAACTATTTAAATTGATGCTTCGATATGAAAACAACTATGGAAGTTTGGAGAGTGTCAGTAAATTAGAGTTGAAATTCCAAGAACTATTCCCAACTGAGAATGGTATTGACATATTCGCTGATAGATACTCATTCAACCAAGAGATTGATTTTGACTCACATGATGATTTGATAAGATTCTACGATTTGAAACAACGCAACGAATTGCCAATCTCTCTGAAGAGGAAGACCGCTGATGATTCCAATGAGGATCCCACATCACTATCCGCCAAACGTGCACGTCTCAATGATGACGATTATGATCCAACGAATGATAATGATGATAATAAGGCTGGCGAAGAGGAATATGAAGGTGATTTTGTCACTGATGAGATTTATAACCTGTTGAGAGTGTTGCCAAATGCTGCGTCAATTGATAGACCTTTGTTCAATAATTCCAAATTGATCAAACTTCTTCAAGGGCTACCATAAGAATGAGTAAGAAGAAAAAAGACTGTTATATAATTAATGCAAGTTTACTAGAGTTGTAAGTCCTTCCTCTCAGTACGTAGTCAATTCGGAAAAAAGTGTCAACAGCTTCACGTCATTTAAGGCAAGTCACGTTTTCCGTAACAATGGAACAAGACAAACTTACAGTTGAACTGCACCGAAACGCCATTCTTGGAGGATACTTTATAACCACCGACAGATAATGAAAGTTTCAATCATGAGAGAGCCAATTCAGTCATCAAGAGACCTGAGATCATGCCATATTTCTCCAGTTTGGTTGAGTCACGATTGAAAAATTCGTTGGAAAAGTCACTCAAGGAGACCAAATGTGTTGCTACTACACTCGATATATGGCACTCATCCAAGAACAACTACAGGTATATGGGGTGTTTTCGCAAATTTTTTGTATACAAATTCTGAGTTCAGAGAGAAGAAGATTGGATTTGAGCATTTGAGTGATGTGAAAGAGATAGCTTATGATATCGGAGGGAAATTTATAACGGTACAAAACCGTTATGGAATCGTGGAGAAGATTGTCTCCATCAATGTTGAAACAGACCATATGCTAGCGCTTAAAAGTCTACAAGCTACATTGAACTCAACACTTCTCGAGAACAAATCTTTTGGGAATGTTTCCTTGTTGTTCAGTGCTATTGATGAGGTCCTTAGAAATGTCACGAGTGATTTCACCAAGCAAACCAGATGCATATCGAGAGCTTATTGTTGATGGTGTTGGATCTTCCATCAGCGAATATGGTGCTAGATACTCTGATGTAAAGGCAGACCTTGAGAATCGCAATCCGGTGAAGCCAACACCCAACTCAACCAAATCTGGGAGATCATTAGCTCAATACAGATTCAGTGGAGAATTACAGATCTCTACTGAAGGAGTTTCAAGCTTTCACAAAGTCACACACGTTGGAGATCAAGGCTAATCTCTACCTTACAAAGGACGGTCACTTTGACATTTTGCTGTACTGGCAATCCGTGAGATTCATATTTCCAAGACTCGGTGAGTTAGTCACAATCATCATCCAGTAACTTCCACATCCACTAAAAGACTGCCGAAAGTATCCGATGCCCTCCGCTCAGACGAAGAAGAAAATTTCTCAGACGACATAATTTCACGTATGATGCTACTGAAAATCAACGGTGCATTGTGTGATAATATTTTGAATGATGCTATATCAAGGGCTCTTTCCTCTGTTTAGACAGTTCATGGGTCAATTGCTATCGGATCTACTTAATTTGCTTAATGAATAATTTGCTATCTAATGGATCACGTACTTCCTGATATTCTTCCCGGTAATGATTCCCGGTCTGTATTCATACTCTTTGAAGCGCCAGTGATGATGTGCCTGATTTGCAGTATGTCGTGATACTTTGAAAATCTTCCAGATTGTTGCCCCACCTTGGTATTACACCCCTTGCAAAGTTGCTGTTTCTATGAAATTCCTAACACCAGTCTAATCTTCCAGTCCCTTTAAACCCCTCATCTGCCTTAGTGACCCGTTATATCACCCCATCATTGGTGTACGGCTTGTATCTTTAGCCGTCTTCTCCGATTGGGCCGAAGGCGGCCGAGGCGGCCAAAAAAGCGTGTGACACTTTGACACATTTTCCATGAGGTTCCAGAGGCTTTAATCGCACACTCTTTGGAAATGGTGGGATTAATAATCTTCCTCATAGAGAACCAGCCCATTCCGTGACCAGTTTGATGAAGATAAATCACTCAACTTGATGGAAATCAGCGGCCGTGCCTGAGATCTATATAAACGGGTGGTTGCACCCACATTCTACCCATATTCAAAAGTACCATCCTTCGTTCAATTCTTCACTATCAAATTAAATCACACAAAGAGATTAAAAATTTACGAATTACAATACAATGGCAGGAAATGATGCACTTAACGTTAACCCACCAGATGGTGTTAGCATTGCTTTGACCACCCATGGTTCAGATTTCCTATGGGCTGTCTTTTCCGTTTTTGGTTTATCGGCACTTTGTCATGCCGGTTTCAGTTTTTATCACTTCCACAAGTCTGGTAACAAGTTTAGAGCTTATACCCATGTCGGTCCTTTGATTTCAGCTGCTGTTCTTTCATACTCATACTTCACCATTGCTTCAAACTTGGGTTGGACCGATATTGAGACTGAGTTTAATCACATCGAGGCTGGCGATAATACAAGACAAATTTTCTATGCAAGATACATTGGTTGGTTCTTGGCTTGGCCAGCATTGTTATATCATCTTGAGTTGAATGCTCAGGCACAGAATGTCGTTTCAAGTTTGGATATTTTCCAAATCGTCAATCATTTGATCTTACAAATCGGTGCTACTGAGGTCTTTGTCTTGGGTCTATTGATCGGTTCATTGATTACCTCTTCTTACAAATGGGGTTATTGGGTCTTTGCTGTTTCTGCACAATTGTTTGCATTGGCACTGTTCATTTACAGACAAACTGTTTCCAAGACCGCTACAATATCTTCTATAAGCAAAGTTGTTATTTGTTTCTATAGTTTGGTGTTCTTGCTTTATCCAGTTTCTTGGGGTTTATCAGAGGGTGGTAATGTCATCAAGCCCGACTCAGAAGCTGTGTTCTATGGTGTTTTGGATCTAGTCAATTTCTGGATCATTCCAATCGTTGTTGTCTATGACTCTGCTGTTAATGGTACATATGTCGAAGGTGCTCCTCATCCATCTGATGATCTTGAGAAGAACCAAGCAGAGCCATTTAGAGCTTCTGGTGAGACCGAGGTCCATGCTTAAGATGTTGCAAAGTCTTGAGTGTTTCTAATTTCTAATATTTTTCGATCACTCGTTTTTCAACAAACACACTCTTGACTTTCTTATGACTTTATGATTAACTAATAATGACTATACGATATCAGTTTTTTTAAAAAAGAGTTATAGTTTGTACTATCTAATCTATTTGATGATTTAATTCCATTATTCAAAAGCGTTAAATACAACTCCAAGTTCCAAACGCCCTTTATATCACTTATATCCTTCGAATAATCCTAGTTTTTCAAAAGTGGACATCAGCACCCAATGCAAATGAAATGATAAGGTAGAAGTTGAAAACAGTGATGGTGGTCCATGTCACAATAGCAGCAACTTTCAACCATTTTCCATTTGTATAATCAACCTTATGAGACTTATTTATCTGTTCAGCACCTCTAATACTCCCATACGAGGCATCCGCTTCTGGTAATAACAGAGCCTGATCACCTTCGTCATTACTAACTTCCACAGCCATGAATTTTGGAACCGATGTGAAATAGATTAATGGGGCCGAAACGAAAGGTAGTACCATTGATAAACAAACCTGTGACCCGTTCAAAACATCTGAGATTCCTTTTCTCCCCGTTGTCACAGTTACGACCAAACATGGTATGATAGCCAACAGACGAGTGACAATTCTTCTCTTCCACGGTGAGATCGACCAACTTATGAAACCCTCACTGACAATCTGTCCAGCCATCGTACAAACGATCCCTGCACTTTGTCCACTGAACAACATTGCCACTGCAAAGATCGTACCTGCAGCCGGTGAGATATATCTCTTCAACATCTCGTAGATCGTTAACAGATCAGCATCATCAGCATCTGGTTGTCCAAAAAGTGTAGCACCGGCAACGATCAGGATTGCAGAGTTGACAAACGTGGCAATGAGGAATAATGAGACGATAAGCTCTGTGTATGAGTATTCCAGACAGTACTTGATAGCTTTCAGTGTTGGTCTCTCTGGTTCTAGTCTCCTATGTCCATTCTTAGAGTCATACTCATCTAGTCTTGGTTTCACAATGGATGAACCTAAGTATAACGAGTGTGGCATCACTGTGGCACCAAGAATTCCCAAAGCCAAGTATAATCCCTTCTGTTCGGTCAATTCCTTAGATGGCAAGAATCCAGCCATCAAATGAGTCTTATCTGGAACATCTATTCTGAATAGTTCCAAAACGAAACATGCACATGTCAAAAAGACAAAGACTCCCACAAAGGTTTCAAAGCCACGAACACTCTTCATTGATGATGACTCTGGGTTATAAGCAAACAATATTATAAACACATCAAGTACTGTTAATAAGACGCCAAACTTCAATGGTATGTGAAATAAGATTTCCAAAGCGACTGCTGTTCCAACAACTTCAGCTAGATCTGTCGCAACGATGGCCAATTCAGCAAATGCGTATAGTGTCAAATTCAACCATTTGGGTAGATGTTTCCGACAGTTATGTGCCAAATCTAATCCTGTGACTGAGCCTAGTTTGATACAGAGACTCTGTAGTACAATGGCAAATAAGTTGGATATCAACACTGCGAAGAGTAATTTGTACTCATAGTTGGCACCACCTGACACGGACGTGGAGTAATTTCCTGGATCCATATATGCCACTGAGACCATTATTCCAGGGCCAATGAACTTGGCATACTTGGTTATGACATTTTTGGATTGTGTGAGAAACGACATCCTCTGCATGCTGGTTTTGGTAATGGAGACGTCAGTATGGAGTCAGTGGTGCTAACCGTAGAAGCTGAAGTTTAAGATGAGCTTATATCCAGAGCGACAGTTCCCGCTCGGCCCAAAACAGCAGCTGCCTAACTAGGATACTTTTGCCAAAGGTTTTTACGTCAGCCACCAAATTATTTTCAAAATGATCAACTTTCTGAAATGAAAACAAAACAAAGATCCATGGCATCAGGAACCCTACCTTGCACGGCGCTTCACTGCTACACCACACGCAATGGAGAGATCCCGCAGGAAGAGGCTCAGTGAGCTCTACGGTGAGCCAATCAGTCCTTACAAGACCCCTTCCACGCTAAGGAACAACCTCGCGAGGGAGCATCTCGACAAGTACGCACGTACCGCTCCATCCACCACAAGACCATCATCACAGTCCATCCATGAGACAGCTATAGAAACTAAGAAGGTCATTCGAACGCCACTCAGTCATCAACAGACACTCATACCATACACCATACTAGACATTGGATCACAGAGGGCCTTTGTTGTTGTGCTATTCGCAATCGTACAAGCATACAAGTTGTATGATCTCATCCTTTTGAAAAACAACCTTCCTATATCATCACTATGGGGATTTGGGTTCATAAGTCAACATTTCAACTTTGTGGCGAAGTATCTCTTCTATGAGTCTGCCTTCTTCTACATCTTGCCATTCTTGAGAATCCCATCACTCACTTTCAAGAAATCAGTTGTATTATTACAGATCTTGATCCTCTTCTTGATCAATTTATTCTTGGCCAGTGATCTCAGCTTCCCACTGACTACAATCATCTTCACTACATGGAAGAGGTTGAGTACGAAGGATTTGACCATTTTGGGAACATCAATACCAATCACGAAACCAGATTACGCTAAGCATTTCAAAGGATCGCACACCATCAAAATCCTTCCTGAGAACACTATCCTATTGAATCCATTCCAGGAGAGTTATTGTTTACCATTAGGTGCTTCGAACTATCAACTGGATATTCCAATTAGACTCAATTCATCATCAGATATTGAGATGCTACAAGTTAGATTCACGGATTTGGAGAGTAACGTTCCAGTGATGCTCAACTATTCGAAGAAGGATATCAAGAAGTTTGGAACAAAGAATATCAACTCACTCTATGATAAGGATACAGTATACGGACCAAACATCAACTATTTGAACCTCCCAGTCAAGAAAGCTGGTCTTTATGAAATCTCCCAGGCATTAGACTCTAAACACTTGGGACTCAGAAACTATCGCTCACCACTGGTCATTCCATACTGTCCAACAGCTGAAATTGAAAACATCCACACACTAGCTGATGATAAATGTCTTGGTGAATCATACACTGCCAAATTCACCGTTGAAGGTGTGCCCCCATTGAAATTGAAGTACAAGAAGATGGTCAACTATGATACACAGGTCTTTAGTGATCAAAGTCTCCAACCAGAGTTTTTCCAATCTCCATTGACGGGTATTGGTGGTGCCAAGTCTTTCACTAATCAACAATTGGGTGATCTCAGTTGGGCTAGAGCTAAAACAGTTCAAGTTGAGTTCGAGAACCCTGTTAATGACTTGGGTGAGTTCGGTTTCAGAATCGAAGAGATCATTGACGGTCTAGGAAACGTTGTGAACTTTACTGAGAGTTTACATGACGATGATGAATTATTCAAGCAATACAATTTGTATCAAAGCTTCAATTCTCATGACCTTCCAAAGGTCCATCTTGAGGAGAGAGTCAACAAGAACTCGGCTACTAAGAGATCCCTCTTCTTGTCCATCGATCAAACCTTGGAGGATTCAGCTCCATATGAAGCACAGTTCAAGTACGTCAGTGATGATGAGTCTGAAACCAAGATTTTGACCCATGTTTTCCAAAGCACAAATGATGAATATCAAGTTGATAATGCAGGTACTTATACCCTTGTCTCTGTGAAGTCCAAATACTGTCGTTGTATCATCAGCGGTCGTTCATCAATTGCCATTTCACTTCCAGTCGTCCCACAGTTGAAGATCAATTCCAAACCAATCACTGATTCATGTGTTGGTCAAGTTGGTCTTGTCTTTGATTTTGCATTCGTTGGTACCCCACCATTCACCGTTCATCAACAAATTTACAGAATCGAGAATGGTCAGAGAATTCACTATGATTCCAAGAGACTAACATCGCAGGGTACTAGACATCGTTTATCATATGAGCCATCTCTGGAAGGAAATTACGAAATTGCATTTACCAGCCTTGTTGATTCCTTATATTCAGATCCAATCGATTTGACCCCTGCTAAGGATTATACATTCACCACTTCCATGAGAGTCAAACCAAGTGCTGAGATCTACAACTACAGATCCGGTGGAGCACTCTGTTTGGGATCAAGAGCTTCCATCCCAGTGCAACTCAAGGGTGAAGCTCCATTCTCACTTGATTACGATATCATTGAAACACAAACCAACAAGAGAATTCCATACTCGATCAAGGATATCAAGACTAACCGTTATGAGATTCGAAGTCCAGAATTCAAATTCGGTGGTGAATACATCGTTTCTTTGACCGCTGTTGAGGATAAATCTGGGTGTTTGGTGAATTTGAACGGTGCTGATGCCAAGATCGCAGTTAGACGTGAAGTCCCATCCGTTGGGTTTGGAGTAACTGAAGGATTGAGTAAGCTCAAGATCAAACAAGGTGATAAGGCTGAACTACCCTTGAGGCTTCTTGGTCAAGGTTCATTCCAAGTTGAGTATGATTTCTTGGATAACAAGGGTAACTTCATCTCCAGGGAGAAGAAACAACTCCGAAACACTCAAAAATCAAGCATTTTTGTTACCAAGGCTGGTATTTACAAATTGAGATCCGTGACTGATTCTCAATGTCGTGGTGTTGTTGACTACGCCGATACATTTGAGGTCACATACCACAATATCCCAAGTGTTGCTATCACTGAACATGGAGATATCAAATCTTTGGGATCCAAGTTGTTCCAGAAATCAGGTGTTTGTCAATTTCATGAAGATTCCATCGATCTTACATTGAACGGTTCTCCACCATTCGTTGTTGACTATACCGTCATTGGTCCATCTGGCTCCAAATCTTCAAAATCTATTTCAGTGGCCACCAAGTTTGCCTCTTTGAGATTGTCTAATGATAGGGGTGGTGAATTCACATATGTTATCACTGGTGTCTACGATGCCATCTATTCCAAGAGTGATTTGCAAAAGATCCATCATCATGACGGTGATATCACTGTGAAGCAACATGTCTCACCCTCACCACATGCTGAATTCAAAAACAAGAGAAAGGCTTACAGAACATGTACCAAGATGTCATCTGATAAGAATTCCAACGAGGCTATCAAGTTGAATCTACATGGTAAGTCACCATACACCATCACATTCGAAGTGTTCCATGAGAGTAGCTCCAAGTCTGAGTTTGTCACATTACAGAACATTGACTCTTCATCAGAATTGAAAGAACTTTATCGTGGTTTGAACCTTGGGAATCACATTGTGAACATCTTCAAGATTGTTGATTCTGACGGATGTGTTCAAGAAGGATTCCCAGAAAGTAATTACATCACAATCTCCATCACTGATACCCCAAAGATCAATCAATTAGACTCTTCCTTGAACTACTGTGTTGGTGACCATGTTGGATATCAATTAACAGGAACTGCACCATTTTCCATCGTTTATGATTTCAATGGACAGACATTAAAGGCATCTGAACCATCATCACAATTCATTCGCTTGGCTTCGGAACCCGGTGTCATCTCGATCAAATCCTTGAAGGATTCTGCATCCGATTGTGTTGTCAACTATAACAGTAAGGAGAACAAGGATCAATCGGAACGCCTATCCATTGTGGTGCACCCAATTCCATCTGTTGAGACCTCTGAGGGTGATTTGATCGTCCAAGATATCCATGAAGGTGACCAGGCCGAGGTGATCTTCACTTTCCAAGGAACTCCACCATTCACATTAACATACGTTCGAACCGAACAGGCAGAGGTGAAGAGGGGGAAGAAGACATCACAAGTTGTTGAGACTCATACCGTGACGGATATCTATGCTTATGAGTATCGTGTGTTGACTAGCTTACAGGGTACGTATGAAGCTATTGAAGTTTCGGATGCTTATTGTGTTGCAAGAAATGAATGAAGTATGAATGGTGCATGAATGGCGTTACGAAATCCGTCAGCAACAAAAAAATTAGACCTTCTGGTCTGTGTATATTATTAATAGATCTCATATCTAAATGGCTATGCAGTCCTGTAAGAATAGAAATAAAGGTTCGTTAGATTAAATTAGAGTATTAAGTGGGTCATGAGATCGTGTTTTTTTTTTTTCATAAGTGAATGGGATGATGTCTAAAGTAGTATTGGACGGCCAGTACTGAAGATAAACTGTGGCGAATCATAGTCCTCAGCCAATTTCCCATATTGATCCATGACTTTCAATTGGATCCCCTTGATACTATTCTTACACGAGTTCCCTGACTTTGAGTGAGCGGTGTGCACAGTATAAGACTTAAGTTCCTCCACCACAATAGGACACACTGTAAAGTCTTTCAATCCGTTGTACATCAACATACCATCCTTAATGGAGAACAAGGTGTTAAACCCACTTTCTGGACTTGACACTAGTATTGATCCATCCTCTTTCACCTGGAGTACGTCACCATCATCATCACTCAAGGAACCGGTGATTTGATTGAATGTAGCACTGAATGTTGATGCTAAACTTCTGCGTTTGTGCCGTCTCTTGATATGTTCGTTTTGGATATTGAGAACTAAATCCTTATCTTTATTGAGACTTAGTGCTTCTTTGTTGAATGTGTGAAATGGTTTGATTGCCACAAAACTGTAATGATTGATTGGTTTTGGTAAGCAGAGTGCTATTGATATCATGAAGAAGAAGAATAGTGAGTTGGAATGCATTTTGATGTCTGACGTGTGTGTTTCTTGACCTCTATATCTTTATGAATGAGTGAAATGTTGGAAGTTTCTCTATATTTATACAATTACACTATTATTGTTTCGGCTGGGGATGAAAAAAAAAGGTACCAGGGTCTCGCTAAATTTAGGTTTACTATAAATGACTTTTGGAATCTGACGAAATATATAAACAAATCTGCATGATCTGCGTTTTGGGTTAAAGAGGTTGCATCGAAGGCGGGTAAAAACAAATGACGTCATTTCGGATTTGAGGTGTTTGATAGGCATGGAAGTCGATGAAATCCCTACGTTGGGTGGCTGGTTCTCTATAGGAAGTAGTACCCTATTGACTATGAAGTCTTTCTATTGATTCAGTGTTCACATAGATATATTAAAGATGGATTGAGTTCACTTTAATAGTATCTTCCCCCCTTGACCATATCTCATGGAAAGTTTATGGAGCGGAGGTTTTGGTGCAGGTCCGTTACGCTTAAAATTCCGAACGAGGTCTTCTGCTAAAGATAGAACCCGCCATCCTACGCGATTGCTCCACTCCCGTGATCCATGATAGGCCATCAAGGATGGGTGTCATAAGCCATGTCCTGAGTGCGAGTGTTCCTGAAGGTCTTCAGTTATGCATCGTAATGGAGACATTGGATTACGAAGAGGCTAGCATCTGGTGATTGTGGATCAGAGACTGTATATAATTTACCGAGATTGGACCCCTTTGCCATAATCTTGGCTTCTATTGGACATCATTGAGGCTGATGATTATACTGGACCTCAAGTGAAGAACAGTCGTATTGAATTGTGAGGTATTGTTGATTGATAGTAGTGGCTACTGTTAGCATCAGATTAAAACGTATAATTATTAAAAAAATCATTATTGAAAGAGGGTAAAATAACTCTTTATTTTTGTAAGAAAGGGGTCATAAAAAAGAATTGTAGAATACGAAGAAGCGAAAATGATCAATTGATCTCAAGCTTAGATCAACAAAGCGGCGGCGAAGGCGGCAACACCAGCGAGGGAAGCACCAGTCAAAGCGTTAGCACCGTTAGCGGTTTGCTCGCTGAAAGTGGCAGTAGTGTCGTTGGTGGTATTTTGGGAAACGATGGATGTGACAACAACTGGAGCCGCAGAAGAAGAGGACTCAACTGGGGCAGAAGAGACTGGAGCAGCCTCAGAAGAAGAAGAAGCGGAACCAGATGGGGTGAAGTCAGCGGCTCTTTGACCGTTCTCCAAGAAAGCACCAATGGCGACTGGGGAACCGTTAGAACCAACAACAAGGTTACCAGAGTTGGCAATGACGGAGAAGCCTTGCGAGCCATCGTAAGACAAGTAACCATCAGAGAGGGAGAATGGAGCGGAACCCTCAGTACCGGTGGTGATACCATCAGCACCAACAACGGCGTAAGAACCATCGGTCAACTTGAACTTACCATCGTCGGTGATGGCACCGTTGATGTAGTCGGAACCTGAAACACCGAAAACACCATCGTTAACCGAAACAGAGGACAAATGGTATTGGGAACCAGATCTGAGAATGACCCATCCGAAAGTCTCAGAGTCTGCCAAAGCGACAGTGGCGAAGGCGAAAGCAGCGGCGTAAGTGGAGAATTGCATTGTTTATGTGTTGTGTGAAGCGAGTGAATAAATCTTAATGAAGATAGGAACAAGAAATTCTGGGATTGGAATACGTAGAAGATGGGTGATCAATGGTTCTTATATACACAGAGGAGGATCCTCGGTGAGCATACCCAATGTTGTCATCAGCTCGCCATCTTTTGTGCCCTGCGTGCGTTTTGTTTATGTTCGGCGGCGGGTGAGACGTCATTGTGCGGATGCGATGAGAACATGCTGCTTCTATCCTCTCGAAAATTCGACAATTGCCATCTCTATGAGTCTGACTCTGCACTTGATGACCACCGTTGGGAAGTTATCATAACCTCAACTCACGCCTTATGTCCCTAATATTTGCCTTATGAATTGTAAATCGTCTATTAGAAGGCTTAAAATTTAAAGGTCGCAGCCATTGCCAATCGACACCTTATCCCCGCCACACAATAACCCTTGCAACAGACACACTTGCAACAGACACACTTGCATCAACAGGTATACATACAACAGACGCTGCAAGCCATGTCTGTCTAAATCAAAACATGCACACCCGCTTATTTTAGCTATTCATATCCCTCGGCTCGATCGTCATCCTCTAACCTTGAAGTTACGGAAGATAATAATTTTCAGGAACGAAAAAATTTCGATCGCATAGGGTAATTTTTGCTAATTTTAGCTATGGTTTGTCTTTTACGCGTGCGTAACCAACCTTCAACACTCCACACCCACAGGCCACCGGCTACCGTTGAAGTTAATTGCCGGGTGGGTTGTTATTGGAAGTGTAAACTTTGAAGCAGGGTGCTTTAACTCTAAACCTGCGATTTGGATGAGAAGACTTGCCTGAAATAGAATGCGGGTCGGATCTTGAGACAACTACAGTATGAAGATCGGTTGAGATGTGGCTTGTGGGGATTCCCTTCCCTGAGGTCAGATCAGTGCTATGTTTGCACTTTCTATGAAATAATTGTGGATTCAAGACATTCAACATCCAAATTCTCGTTATCCATACTGTAAGCTGTCATCGTTCCCTGTCAGCCAGCCATTTCACTTCTCCGCTCTACACTGTAAAGCGCCAGTTGTGAGCCCTGGGCGGAAACTCACCCGGACACCAGGTCCATCGCAGATTTTCGGAAGGAGAAAATCAAGATTAATCATCAAAACGAACAAGAGTGGTAAACAATCCACAAAACCACGGCGCTACGCATCAACAATGGCTACACAGGTCTCCAAGAGAAGGCTTACCGATGGTCTTACCGTCACCTCCAAGGTCTTTGTCCGTTCGCGTAACGGGAATGCCTCCAAGGTTGTCAGGGAGCACTATTTGCGTAACGATATTCCATGTCTTTCCAGAGCGTGTGAGATATGTTCCACTCTCGTTGCACCAGATGCCCATGGCCAGTTGCCAAAATTCATCCTAAGTGAAAACCCATTGAAATTGAAACAAATTGGTCAGCATTACGTCGTTGTTGACACCAATATCATCTTACAATCCATCGATCTTTTGGAAAACATTCAAATCTTTTTCGATGTGATTGTTCCACAAACTGTTTTGGATGAAGTTAGAAACAAGAGTTTCCCAATTTATAACAGAATCAGAACCTTGTGCAAGGACAATGAGAAGAGATTTATTGTGTTCCATAACGAACATCACGAGGACACATTCACCGAACGCTTACAAGCAGAGACGATCAACGATAGAAACGATAGAGCAATCAGAAACGTTACCAAATGGTTCCAGTCCCATTTGAAATCCGCAAATATCAACGTTGTTTTGATCACCAATGACAAGTTGAACAAAGAGGCCGCTGTGAAAGACGGCATCATCACCAAGAACTTGTATGAATACGTTGATCTTCATCCAAATGGGGATGAATTGAAAGATTTGATTCCAACAGAGGACAGTTTCAAAACCAAAGAAAAGATTGAACATTTCTATCCACAGTACTACACCACTGCCCGTTTGATGGGTGGGTTGAAGAATGGAACGTTATACCAAGGGTCAATGAACATATCATCCTACAATTTCCTTGAAGGTGAAATCAGAATCGCGTCATTGCCAAAACCATTATTGATCATTGGATCCGAGAATTTAAACAGATCATTCAACGGAGATCAAGTCGTTGTTGAGATCTTGCCAAAATCACAATGGAAAAAACCATCAACGATGATCATTGACGATGAGAACTTGAACACGAATGAAGATCCAGATAATCAAAACGAACAGATTTCAGATAAGGAACGTCGTTTACTCATCCAAGATGCGATCAACACACAGAACGACTCATCAGAACTACAACCAACCGGTCACGTTGTTGGTATTGTGAAGAGATCATGGAGATTATACGTTGGACAAATTGTTGAAAACTCTGTCTCCAAAACCATAACAAACTCGGCCAAGTCATGTTTCGTCAAATTGATGGATAAGACCCTTCCAAGAATCAGAATCCGTACACGTCGTGCCAATGAATTATCCAGACAGAAAATCGTCGTTGCAGTCGATGCTTGGAACACCACTACAAAGTACCCAGAGGGGCATTTCGTCCGTACACTTGGAGAATCCGAGTCCGTTGAGGCTGAGACCGAGGCATTGTTATTGGAACATGATGTTGAATACAGACCATTCTCCAAGTCTGTGTTGGACTGTCTCCCAGCTGAGGGTCATGACTGGAAAGTTCCAGAAAACCTTGAAGATCCAGAAGTGTTACAGAAGGATCCATTATTACCACAAAGAAAAGATTTCAGAGATAAGCTTGTGTGCAGTATCGATCCACCTGGTTGTGTTGATATCGATGACGCCTTGCATGCAAAGAAATTACCTAATGGTAATTGGGAAGTTGGTGTCCACATTGCTGATGTGACCCATTTCGTCAAGACTAACACACCATTGGACGCTGAAGGTGCATCGAGGGCCACATCGGTGTATCTTGTGGATAAGAGAATCGATATGTTGCCAATGTTATTGGGAACAGATCTTTGTTCGTTGAAACCATACGTGGAGAGATTTGCTTTCAGTTGTATTTGGGAATTGGACAACGAGGCCAATATCGTGAATGTCCAGTTCAACAAATCCATCATCAAATCCCGTGAAGCGTTCTCTTATGAAAGAGCACAGATTCGTATCGATGACACCACACAACAGGACGAGTTAACACAGGGAATGAGGGCGTTGTTACAATTATCCAAGAAATTGAAAGCAAAGAGAATGGAGGCTGGTGCGTTGAACTTGGCATCTCCTGAAGTTAAAGTTCACATGGATAGTGAAACCTCTGACCCCGGTGAAGTTGAAATCAAGGCACTTTACGAAACAAATTCTCTCGTTGAAGAATTTATGCTTTTGGCCAATATCTCGGTCGCAAGAAAGATATATACCGAGTATCCACAAACAGCCATGTTACGTCGTCATAATGCTCCACCATCGACGAATTTCGAGAAATTGAACGATATTCTCAGAGTTCGTAAAAATATGTCCATCTCGATTGAATCATCCAAAGCACTCGCCGATTCCCTTGATCGTTGTATTGATCCAAACGATGAATATTTTAACACATTGTTGAGAATCATGTCCACCCGTGCCATGACCGCTGCTGAATACTTTTCCTCAGGATCATTCGGATATCCAGAATTCAAACATTACGGTCTTGCCGTTGACATCTATACCCATTTCACATCCCCTATCCGTCGTTATTGTGACGTTGTTGCACATCGTCAATTGGCCGCTGCTATCGGGTATGAACCATTGGATCTCGGCCATAGGGATAAATCGAAGATGGAACTTGTTTGTAAGAATTTGAACAAGAGACATAGAAATGCTCAATTTGCTGGAAGAGCTAGTATTGAATACTACGTTGGTCAAGTTATGAAGAATAATGAAAGTGTTGAGACCGGTTATGTCATCAGAGTGTTCAGTAATGGTATTGTGATATTGGTTCCAAAATTCGGTGTTGAGTCATTGATCAAATTGGAAGATTTGACCAAGTATGGTGATGTGGCAAATTTCGAAGAGGATAAGTATCAAATAACTTTCAAGAATGATGAGGGAAAAGAGAGAACTGTTGCTGTGTTTGATCAAGTTAAAGTTGAGGTTAGATCTATTTTGGATCAAAGTGTTGGTAAACGTAAAGCTCAATTGGTTTTGTTATAATAGACTGATTTTGAGGTGTTTAGGTTTCCTTTGACTTTTTTAATGTATATATTAGTTTTGAAAGTTTGAAAGTGTTTTCATGAATATATTTCTGTAGTTACAAATTCTATAGTTTTAATATGGATTATTTCAGTCAAGAAAATATCTTTACGAAAGGTGTATTTTTTTTTTTTTTTTCAATTAATTAAATGCAAGCTTTTATTTTATTCTTCTAAACATCAACTTTTTTTTGTCTTCATATATTTTATTCATTTCATTCATCAACCTGATCTTCAACATCCATCACTTTGTGACATATTTTGCCTCATAATTCTTCATCTCATCCAAAATAAACTTATTAAACCCTGAATAGTTATCCAAATATAAATGATGACCCGAATTTTCCATAATCTTCACCTCTCCTCTATACTGTGTCTTTTCCTCCATTATCTCCGAACACTGCACACCACCTTCACGTGGCATCCAATCCTCATCACCATATACCCACGAGATATCACACTTTGCCTGGTCGATCTTATCGACCAATGGCTTCTTCGCAACTGCGCCAGCAGCGAGGATCTGTGGCATGTAGTATTCTCCTGACCCACGAGCGTTGAAAATGGCATAGGTGTACGTGTGTAATCTTTCCCTCTCCACCTCGCTCAACTTGGCAAAACGACGTGATGTCCAACCAGAGGTGACAAGACTTCCAAATGGGCCCGCATTACGCACAAGGGCAAATGGTGAGATGTTTAACTCCCAGAGCCAATGGAACCAAATTGGGATGGCACCCGCGTCTGCTTCTTTTCTATAGATCCCCGCAGGAGAGATACATAGTAATTTCTTCACCCGACCACCATATTTCATAGTGTATAGCACGGACATGTATGCGCCCAGAGAATGCGAACACATCAACATCTGTTCAATGCCTCTTGATTCCCTCCATTTCTCCAACGAATCGACGAAATACTTCTCCAATGAAATCCGATCGTTGAACTTCGGTCTTGATGAGCATCCATAACCTGGTAAGTCAATAGCGTGGATACACCAGTTATCATTCTTGGAGATCTCTGGAAGATTCTTGAGATAAAACCCCAACCCGGCACCATACCCATGAATGAGGACGAAATGGTTCAACTTTGTGAGATCCGTAGCGCTCTTTGGATAGATCATGTATTCGTTGATATAGTTCCCATCGCCAATATCCGTCTTGATAACGTCTGATGTTCTAAAATCATTCAAATATTCCTCACTTGGTTCCAGTTCTATTGGGGATTGATAGAATGGGAATAATCGTAACAATCCATCCTGGGCATCATCCAACAAATGTCTCGTCTTCCAATCTTGGAAACTTTGCGTCATATCCAAGGGGAACAACTTCGTCGTGAGGATCTTTCCTAGTGGTAACGCCGTTGGTGCGGTGGATCTCTTGTATCCATCTTTCTTTAGGGTTGATGTGGAGATTTTGGCTTTAGGTTTTTGGGTGTTGATCAACGTGCTGGAGTATGACTGGATCGATTTCCATAAGTTCTTGTGTATTTTGATATTGGACATATTGTGTCGTGTTCTGGATATTCTATAGCAACATCTAATAGTGGAGTATGGGATCTGTCCAAAGGAGATGGTTTTATTTATAGTAAAGTAGTAGACAACATTAACGAGTGTTGGGTGCACGGTGCATAATGTGATCCGCTTCGCAAATTCCGTTGGAAAGGTCACGTGAATCGTGACTAAGCTTTTCACTGACGTTGAAACCCGCACACCACCATTCGCACTCACGTGCTGCCCTCCACGTGACCAAAGTAAATGTTGGGTAAAATTATGGGTGGTAACCAGGACAACGGGGGGCTCCCCGCTGCGCCCAACAAAAAATATTATTTCGGTGTTCCGTTTGGTTTGAAGTTTGAGAAGACTCCAGCAGCTCCTATAAAACCCACACGCCCTTGTTGTGTTTTATTTCTCAGGGGTAATGGGATCTTAACATATACCGTCATTGCCTTGATCACTCACTGGCAACGTATAATCACCAGCATTGCCTCAACACGGCTCACAGGGCGTGACCGCGTAGTACGGATATTTGCTTGCCTGGGATTCCCCTCAGCTTGGCTTCATAAAGATCAAACGGATCACCGATGTGAAACAGATAAAGCTTCCGACATACCCAACCCTCAACGCAGTGACACAATCTGAACAATGGCCAACCGACAAACTGCCCCAGTGCTATCATGCCATCCGTAGTGTTTACTCTGTAGATAGTCCTCGCCAATTTGTAGCACAGCGATGTTTTGGTCGAGTCCATTAAACTGGCAAGCAGGCAGCCACGAAAGAGCTCTTGATGCCGGGGCGGGGGGCAAAGTATTTAAACACTCCTTCCTTCCTTTCTTCTCGCCACACTTGCACCCTTCACTCAAGCTCCATACACAGCGCTAACTACTACTACACGTCAAAATGGTGCACCTTGTCAACGTCCCAGTGGGCGAGGCCCGTCCAGGTGAGACCGCTCCTCGTGTCAACGGCCGTCTTCCAAACAAGCAGACCGTCAAGAGACCAATTGGATACCAATGCAACACCATCTACGAATATCTCAACGAGGCGTTCAAGAAAAATGGCAACCGTAAAGCCATTGGATACAGAGAAGTCAAGGAGGTTCACAAGCAACAGAAGAAGGTCAAGAAGCTTGTCGATGGCGAAGAGGTTGAAGTTGACAAGACTTGGTTATTTTACGAGTTGTCCGACTACAAGTATGAAACATATGCTCAAGTTTTGAAATATGTCCATCAATACGGTCGTGGATTGGTCAAGATGGGTTTGGAACCAACCGGTGAGGATAAATTGCACATTTTCGCTTCAACTTCACATAAATGGATTAAGACATTCCTTGCTGCCCAAACACAATCCATTCCAATTGTCACGGCGTACGATACCCTAGGTGAAAAGGGTTTGACTCATTCTTTGGTGCAAACGGAGTCCAAGGCTGTATTTACCGACAATGCATTGTTGAAGAACTTGGTTAAACCATTACAAACTGCCGATACCGTCAAGTACATTATCCATTCCGAGGCTATTGATCCAAACGATAAGAGACAAGATGGTGAGATTTATCGTGAAGCACAAGAGGGTTATGATGCAATCCTTGCTGCCAGACCAGACATTAAAATTCTTTCCATCGATGAGGTTTACGCCCTAGGTGCCACCGATGACATTCCGGTACATCCACCAAAAGCTTCAGATTTGTCATGTATCATGTATACCTCTGGATCCAGCGGTGATCCAAAGGGTGTTGTTTTGACCCATGAGAACATTATTGCCGGTATCGGTGGTGTCAGTGTGATTATCGATCGTGAATTGGTTAATGAGAAGGATCGTGTGATAGCTTTCTTACCTTTGGCTCATATCTTTGAATTGGTGTTTGAATTGATCACATTCTTTTGGGGTGGTACTCTTGGTTATGCCAACGTTAAGACCATCTCTGATGCTTCTGTTCGTAACTGTGTCGGTGATATGAAGGCTTTCAAGCCAACCATCATGGTTGGTGTTGCTGCCGTTTGGGAAACGATCAGAAAGGGAATCATTGCACAGGTTTCCAAACAACCATCTTTTACACAAAAGTTGTTCTGGGCCGCTTTCAACTACAAGTCAAGTTCTTGGAAAGTTCCAGGTTCTGGGTTTATCATTGATAATGTTATTTTCAAGAAAGTTAAAGCTGCCACTGGTGGATGTCTCCGTTTGGTTTTGAATGGTGGATCTCCATTATCCAAGGATACTCAAATCTTCGTCACCACCCTATTAGCACCAATGTTAATTGGTTACGGATTGACAGAGACTGTTGCCAATACCACCGTTGTGTCTCCACGTGATTTCGAATTGGACGTTCAAGGTACCTTGACTGGTTCCATCCAAGTTAAACTTGTTGATGTCTTGGAGGCTGGTTATGAGGCCAAGAACAACCAAGGTGAGATTTGGATCAAGGGTGCTCCAGTCACTCCGGAATATTTTAAGAATGACAAGGAGACAGCGGAAGCTTTCGACCCTGAAGGTTGGTTCAAGACTGGTGACATCGGTGAATGGACCAAGACTGGACAATTGAAGATTATCGATCGTAAGAAGAACTTGGTCAAGACTTTGAATGGTGAATACATCGCTTTGGAGAAGTTGGAATCCGTCTATCGTTCCAACCCATACGTTTTGAACCTCTGTGTCTATGCCGATGCAAGCCAAGCCAAGCCAGTTGCCATTGTCGTTCCAAACGAGAACAACGTCCGTACATTGGCCAACGAGCTCGGTCTAGTGAAGGGTGATGACGCTGAGATCCACAGGGCCATCCAAGATCCAAAGTTGATCAACAAGGTACACAAGGCGCTTCTCTCCACTGCCAAGTCTCAAGGGTTGAACGGGATTGAGTTGATTGCTGGGTTGGTGTTTGTCGATGAGGAATGGACCCCACAGAATGGGTTTGTCACTAGTGCTCAGAAATTGCAAAGAAAGAAGATTTTGGAGGCTAATCAAGACGCGGTTGCAGATTTGTATAGCAGGGTTTAAGTTTTAGCATCACAAACGGTTTGTTGATTTTCTCTTGTTCTTGTCTTTTTGCAGTTTAACGTTTAATGTCCTATCATTTTGTAAATTGGGGAATTGTAGTCTACACTATTTGCTAAACAGCTGATTCTTTTATCAGATTGATGGATCGTGTAGAGTATATGATGATACACTAAAATCAATTTCTTCTGTGAGATTCGAACCCAGACCACCTGGGCTCAACCCGAGATTCGCTATCGTCACAAACAAAGAAGAAAAAAAAAAAACTGGCTTCAGGCTGTAGATGGTTTGAGGAAGAGAAGCTAAGTGTGTACTTCTGTGACACAAGTGTGATGGAGAATATTCCAGGCCTGTGTGGAACTATCTGACTGCTGCTGCACTCATCTCCACCGTTTTAGGGACCGTGCAGTGTGAATAGTGACCCACACTGCCCAAATCCTTGCACCGTTTTAGTCCCGCGGTTGACCCGGCTGAGCAGCATATAGCAGACGCCACCAGTGCCAAACTCTTCCACCACTCATCACTCACACAAGCACACAAGAATGAGAGTATCACCATTCCTACTCCTCCCTGCCCTGGCTCTCGCGGCAACCAACCAGCAATGCATGGGCTTCGAATCCACATCGCGTAAGGACATACACATCCGTATCGAGGCTGGTGAGAGAGACACCAGTGTGCTGGTGTATCATATCAAGGACTTGCCACATACAAATATCCCATTGCTGGCCGATGACGCCATCTTGAGAGAAGAGCCACGTGGTTTTGCTATCTGTACCCAGAAGGCCCTTTCTCAGGGTTATTGTGAAGAATTGGGAACGTTTAAATACACGGATGATGGGAAAGTTGAAGATAAGATCGAAAATAGATTGCTTATGAAGGATACATTCTTCAATCATCAAGTTGAACACCCAGGTGTCTACTGTGTCATTCGTTATCAGGACGGTGTTGAATCCTTCCAAGGCGGTAAGGTCATTGAAAAACATTCCTACGGATATAACAACCTTCATGATCATGAAAAATCCTCCATTTATCAACTACTGATCGTTGCTCTCGTCGCCACAATCATTGGATTTCTCTATATCTTCCGTGGTGATCGTAAGAGTTTCATTGGGACGATATTCCAGGATATCGTGGTGTTATTGGTTGCCAAGTTGAATGAAGTGTGTACCAAGAGCTCGTTATTGGCAATCTCCAATATGTTTGAAACTTCCACTTGGTTGAACGACTACATCCGTTGGGAGCTGTTGATCACTATGTTGTACACAGTGATCAACTATACCGTTTATTACAAACTCAGTTCCGGTATCTTTGGATATGATAAGGAAAATCGTGAGAAAGTCCATTTCCAACGCAATTTTAAGATCTGCTTCAGGACTCTCTGTTTATGTGGTGGATACGTTGTCATTGAACCAATGTTGATCAAGTTAAAACTTCCATTCTTACAGATTATTAGCAGTGTTGTGATGGTTGTGTTGACATTTGTCTGGATTCCAATGGTTTGGATCATGTACAAGAACTCGAAACTCACCGAACAGGAGATCATGGATCCATTATTTGCCAAGAACTATTCCCGCTCTAGAAAGATCATCATCTGGGTCCCAATCTTTATCTCCCTGGTGTCAAGTTTCGGAGTTGGCGCCACATTGATGTCGAAAGCTTCCAGCTCCATGAACGCGCCTTTTGATACACAGTTCTCGACAATGCTGGAGGTGGTGATGTTGCAAAATTGGTGGTTTGTCCTGTTGAAGAACTTGGATGACTTTTCAATGTTGGTGGTGCAATGGATGTTGTTGTATGTTTGGAGACCACATTTGGTTGATAGATCCGGGTTTGAGAATGTTCATAGTAATGAATTGGATGTTGGTAATGGTGAGCTCAAATTGAGAGATGATGTCGATGAGAGCAAGTAATTAGTTCACTAACATCATATACTTTAGCACTTTCCACTGTGTGCCGAGATTTCATCCTGTAGTTTGATAGTTTATTGTGTAAAAAACCATCCCGGGATTCCCCGGCCCTGGCAAGTGTATTGTTCAACTACGCGTCGCATTTTGAATTGAGCTTTGACACTTTCATTCACCCTCCTTAGTGCTTACCCTAGGAGATCTTGAAAATGTTGGCTTCAATGGATGGAAATTTCCCAGAGATCTAATGTTGGAGGCCGTGCTTGTGAAATGACACATGGGCTGATAACGACACCCTTTTTCTAGTACTTAAATACCACTCAAGAGTCAACAGTTCACTCTCTACTACCAACCAAACCATGCCACCCATCAAGCTTTAGCTTGCCATCAAGACAAGATGAAATTGACAACACTGTAAGTAGTATTCTCAGTCGATAAAGTTGTGTTTTCCAATATGTTTAAAGGGCCTAGCCTTATTGAAAAGCATTATTATGGATACAACAGAGAGACATTTGCTCTACAAGGTTCACAATTTGCTGATTGGGAAATTTTTCTTGACCATCATTAGGATGTTATCCATCTACAGAAGTAAAAGGGATGAGTCCATGAGAATTGAGATGCATGACTTCTTTTTTTCTGTCAATTGCAAATTTATTTCAGCTTATCCTCTAGAGGATCGAGTTATAACGCTACAATATGAAAGTTAGAGTACCACTCCATGGTATGCATTATATAGCCTGATATTGAGATGGATCAGTGTTTCTTAACAACACCAGAAGCATCAGCAGAAGCCAAGATATACTTCTTATAGTCCTGGATAGTTCCATCGAATTTCTTGACCGAGCCACGTTCAGAGACCCAAATCTCATTACAGACATTATCAATAACACTAACATCATGCGACACCATCAAAACACCACCTTTGAACTTCTTTAATGCATCACTCAAGGCATCCAAACCAGCTGTATCCAAATGGTTCGAAGGCTCATCCATGATTAACACATGAGGGTTATTCAAACATAGCGAGGCGAAAGCAACACGCGATTTCTGACCACCGGATAATAGTTGCATCTTTTGCAAA
The DNA here is from genome assembly GCA_030565205.1 of Williopsis galapagoensis. Taxonomy (NCBI): domain Eukaryota; kingdom Fungi; phylum Ascomycota; class Saccharomycetes; order Phaffomycetales; family Wickerhamomycetaceae; genus Williopsis; species Williopsis galapagoensis. The sequence continues at coordinate 275,986 of JAJMBA010000006.1, read as the reverse complement.
CCTAGCGTACCAGTAATACCAAATGAACCCAAGTGACGTCTATATTCCTCATCGGTCTTACCTGGATATGTCTTAGACATCCAATCAACAGCAGACGTGGTCAAGTCCATACTGTCAACATGATGCTGTGCGAAATAACCGATTCTCAATCTTGGATTCTTCGTCACGTAACCTTCCAATGGACGGAGCTTCTCCATCAGCACTTTCAAAAGAGTAGTCTTACCACAACCGTTAGCACCGACAAGTGCGATACGGGAATCCATCTGAATGTCCAAGTTGACATCTTTCAGCAAGAGATCTGTTGGAGAATAACCGAACGACAAATCTTGGAGTCGAAGGATTGGTGGTGAAAGGTTCTCTGGATCTGGGAATTTGAAAGTGATAACCTTATCCTCCTCTGGAGGTTGTAGCACTGGCAATTTCTCCAATTTCTTGATTCTCGATTGTGCCTCAGAGGACTTGGCAGCGTTATAACGGAACTTGTCAATGAATGCCTGCAGATGTTGTCTGACAGCCATTTGGTTCTCATATTCACGCACTGCGGTTTTGTATCTCTCCTCCTTAGTGTTGTAGAACGTGTCGAAATCTTGTCCTCTATAGTAATCCAACCTTTCAGAGTGTTGATGGATGATATCGGTGGCCACTTCGTTCAAGAACGCACGATCATGCGAAACAACAATGACGGTGGATGGGTATGTTTGCAAATAGTTGGCCAAATAGGTGATGGATGGAACATCCAACATATTGGAAGGTTCATCAAGTAACAACAAGTCCGGTTTACAGAACAATGCTCTGGCAAGGGATAATCTCATTCTCCAACCACCAGAGAAGGAGTTTGTAGGTTTTTGTTGTGATTCTTTCGTGAAACCAAGACCGAAAAGGATGGAAGCGGCACGAGCCTCAGCTTTATCAGATTCCATCTCCACCAATTTCTCATCAATCTCAAGTAAATGTGATTCCAAATCATCTCTCTCGTTATCTAATTTCTTAGCCTCAACACTATCCTCATCAAATTGCTTCTTAAGCTCCTCAATCTCAGCAACACGAGCTTGGTGTTGTGCTTCTTCTTGTAACAATTGTTTTCTCCAAACATCAGCATCCAAGACACTTTGGATAGCACTGGTCTCTGAACCCATGATTTCTTGTTCAACGTGCAAAATTGTGATATGTTTAGGAACATTCAATTCTCTTCTTGACAAAGCCTTCAACAATGTAGATTTACCTACACCGTTCTGTCCCACAATACCGTATCTATGACCATAACTCAATGATAACGAAGCATCACTCAATATTCTTTGACCATCACCAATGTATAGATCAAATGTATCAATCTTGATGTCTTTGGACTTGCCCGCACCGGAACCAAAGTCAATAGGGTTAACCTTGAGGAAGAAATCATCATAATCTTGATCATCACCACCGTTAAGAAGTTTGGATGCCTCGTATTGGACGAATTTGTTGGCACGTTTGGCAACTTTGGCAGCGATCTTCTTCTCAGCTTTCTCCAACTTCTTCTTATCGACCTTGGACTCAACATGTCTACCAGAGTGTTCAATGTCTCTAGTGACACCCAGGAGTGCCAAACTGGAATTGATGTTTCTCTTTGAAGCATGGTTTTTCAAGAGGTTGATGTCAAGTAATCTCTTGGAAGTATCACCCGTAAGATCCAACTTGGCCTGGTTTGCACTGAGCTCCTTTGACAGCTTCTCCGTGACAATCGAAGCAAGCTTCTCAATCTTGGTTTCATCACCTCCAGCGTTCTTCAATAAATCAGCAACGAATCTAACCTCTGCTTCGAGATCTAGTTGTTGGGCAAACACACTATCCTGAGTGGCCTGTTGTAGGTTGTTAATGTACCCGACAGCGTAGTCTGCGACGACCGGGTCGATAGAAGGCACTGCCTGACGCACTTGCAGACCGATATTGGACATGGTGTGTGTGGTGGAGCTGTTGGTAGTTTTGGAATAGCCATCCTCATCGTGGAGCGTGGAAGAATCTTTCACGGAGAATCTCGAGCGAGGCCGAATTTCCTTTCATCGAGATGGGCCTGTACAACAACCACAACCCACTAGGACACACACAGCGTCCCTTACCAAGCCATGGGTCTCTTCAACGCCTCCTCGGACGAGCAAAAAGCTGCACCAAACCGTTCCAAGCGTGAACAGTGCTGGGATGCCCGTGATGCCTTCCTCTCATGTATCGAGCTCAATGGCGTGGCCAACCCATTGGATGAGAAGAATGCGGGTGTGATCAAACAGAAGTGTTCTGCTCAGGATAAAGAGTTCCAAGCGAAGTGTGCAAAGAGTTGGGTGCATTACTTCAAGGAGAAATACGTGGTGGATAATAAGAGAGAAAGATTCTTGAAAGAGATGGAGGAGAAAGGTGGAAAACAGCTGCCTTTCCCTATTGATAGAAAATGATTGATATTTATTTATGTGTGGGTGAGTCTTGTATATAGTTGATTTAATGTTCTACTTTGGATTATGGTGAGATTGTAGCATCGTGGTTTTGCTGTGGTTTGATCCATGATATTCTGGGGCATAAGGGAATTATGTCCAGTGATAGTAGTCCATCACATACTTTGTTCATTACAGCAATCCCCATGATCGTGACACGTTTCATACTCAGCAAGACGATAGGTTACCAACACAAATGATTGGGACTGCAGTGTTCGGCTCAGAAATTGTAGGCAGGATGATAGTCATGATTCATTGTGATCCAAATGGATTGCTTGTAATAAAGCCACCCATAATCTAAGCATGGCATCATTAAGACGCACCAAGTGTGCAATCACTCAATTATCTCCTTAGCGTCCAACTTCACATCACTAAGACCAACATTCAACTCATCGTCCCCACTATTCACATTTTTATCTCTCCAGATGTATACCAAACTCCCCAACACCACCAACATTGCAAAATCATCAATATTCTTCAAGATGACAAACCACCATGCTTGATCTGTAACAGCCTCCATCATTGCGGCTTGCTGGTCTTCACTTCCCACTGATTTGATCGTCAAGATGATCAGTGTTGTACTTCTGGCTAGCAAAAACATATGTATTGGGGTAGAGATCACCCACGCTCTTGAAAGGATATACCTCTGTAAGATTGATGGGTTTAAAGGCTTTGATTCTGTGAGTTTGGAGTTCTTGATCATTACCACCATCATTGGTATCCAGATCAGCCATCTGATATATCTTGAAAGGGTAGCTATGGTTTCAATATATGGGAACCTCCATAAAGCTAAAGTTGGCTTGAAGATTGACACCATACTCGACCCGCAAAGGATGATGAAACAAACCTTGAATCTCTTTTGAATCTGTAAATTTTTAATACTCTTCCCATCGATTCCAAAAACACCAAGACTCAGAGCATAGAATTTCCAAAACATGACTAGTTTGTATACCACATCAATCAAAGTAGCAAATCTGACCCAGTGGTTCAATGAGTACCCATTTTCGAAAACATTGTAAATCATATAAACGATGGTCTTATTCGTAATCTCAATCAGTTTGATAACCAATAACATCAACACATCATCATGGATTGGACCCATAATTGAATTCCTCTCCTGGTTGTATAGATATAAAGCACCAAAGAGTGTGAATGATAGTAGAATCATCAACAGGAAATAGACCTTGCATTGTTCATAATCACGAAGGTTACTAAACCCATATGAATGGTACTCCACGATCCTACCATCCACTATGCCATTGCCTTCCTGGTGACGAATGACACAATAAACACCTGGTATATGAACTGCATACTCAACAGACTCATCATGTGCCACATATTGATTCAATATCTCCTCATGATCAGTCCAACCAACCTCCGTCAAATATTGAAATCTCCCCAACTGATCACAAATGCCCCGTGAAAACTTCTCAGTGGAACACATTGAGAATCCATCAATTTTTCCCAAAGAAGAATCATCAACAGTTGGTGGGATCGTGGTATGCCTTAGGTCTGTGATGTGATAGATCAAAACACTCGTGTTGTGAACGCCAGATTCGACTCGGATGCTAATCTCCTCCGATGTTGGTTCGAAGCCTAGACAATGTTGGTCTATAGCTGCCTTAGCAAGCGTTGGAATGAATAAAAGTGATGGCAGTTTCATTCTGCAGTCCTTTTCAGTGGACCTAATTAGTCAAATATCTTGAGAATGAGTGGCAAATGAAGTATTGTGGGAAACCTATTGTTGTGATGTCGGGTTTATCAACGGGACTAAGTTTTCACTTGGAGTGGACCAACATTCGGACCTGGAAGGGTTCAATGACCATGTTCCGTTGACCAGTCTTCAAGATACGGAGGTTCACCGTTCTATAACGGACCACGGAACCAACATCTCATGACAGAACTCAGGTATAAGATGGCACAATCTAACACCGGTTGTCCTATTGTATGATCCTGCCGAGATCTCTGGGCCCGTCATAATTATCTTTTTTTTTTTAATTTCGGCTTGTGACAATATCTACTCAAAAGGTTTTATAATATACATGTCAATCCTTTCATCTCATCTTTCTCTCAACTTATTCTTCACCTTTCTTATAATATACTTCGCCCTCACCTCTGTTGTTCCATATTCCTGAGTTTGATTCCCTCCCGTAGAAGTGGACAAGCCCCCATGTTGAGTTATTGTTATAAAAACGCCGACGAGCTCGATTCTGGTGGAGGGAAATAATTTATCTTTAAAAATCCGAGTTGACTTGACAATATAATAATTCTTTCACCATATTGAATCTAGAGAGTAGGTCCAGGCCTTGCATTTTTATATAATTAAAGAATTTTGAACTCTTCAGTATCTTTCCCCTAAATCAATAGTCAATTCCTTGCCATTGACATTTCCAAAACTAACACTACCAGCAACTGATCTATTTCTCCAGATAAACAACAAGCACCATTGAGTTATTAATGTTGAAAAGCTATAGCATTTTCCCAGAAACATCACCAGAGATTTTTCTCGAGCATGAGATCTTTATCTTTTGGTGGACTGATAACGCTTGCAAGTTTCAAAACTATTGCAATGATCATTTGGACCATAACGATGACATATCTTGACCAAGATGAGCGAAGGCGGAATGACGGATCCATAATTTTATCCTCTATAAGCTTGGAATTCTGAATCAGGATCTTTGCCATTGGTATCCAAATGGACCCCTGGATCAATCCTGCCAATGATAGGATTAACATCAACAGATGGGATGTTTAGAGTCGAAAGACTTGGCAGGAGAATTGCAACACCACTAGCAACACAAAGAATGGTCACTGCATTCTCAACAAGACGTGGGATATTGGTATGTGAGATATCAGCAAGGCTGAAGATCAGTACACTTGTGTCACGACACCCAGAGCCAACACAAATACTCATTTTCTCCGTTATGTTCTCAAAGATGCAACGCTGATCAATGGCCGCTAACGCGAGCGATGGAAATGATAGTAAGTTTCACCAGCATCTGTACCTCTATGAATAAACATCTTTGGGTGGGTGACAATGATGATCAGTCTCAAGGATGGTATATCACAGTGGCTTTGATACAGTATGCTGGTAATAGCTCTGCTGGTGCTCGATGCTGATCGCTTGAGCCCAAATAACAAAGTGAGCAAATTAACATGGGTTATGGGTTCTGGGTGAGCAACGTGGGCAAAGTTTTAATGTGTATATATGAGACATGAATTCTTTGGAGTTCAATCATGAATGTCGAGATTTGTATAGTATAGTATTTTGAGACCTCTTTCTTGTGGGTCATTATTTGGTTCAAGAGCCAATCATGGAATCCGTCCCAGGGCCCAATCCAAAAGGTCTCGCATCACGATTCAGCACCTCATTGATCTCGGACTTCACAGCATGTAGATGCATCTTCAGATCCAACAGCCAATGTATATCTGTGTCCAGCAATCAAGGCATGCCAAGAACAACCATCATCATCCATACAATTACCCCAAACAGAGCAAGACCCTTACACAACCCTCTATGCAACTCGAAAGATCAACAAAACAACTCGGTCCCGAGTTCAAATCCCTTAGTGATCGCATGGCCGGTGAGTGAGGTGTACATTGTACTCTAATTGCATTTCACACCGTGTGACATAAAGTGCTTTTAAAGTGATACCCCTTGTTATGATTGGCTACAATTCATTTCCTAGTCCGATTCCCCGATGAAGGAGACTACAGGACTAGACCGGTTATTTACGGCCAAAGTGGTTTTTTCAGTTTTTGTGGTTACGAGGAACACAACAGGCCACCGTCTGCCATCCCTCCTTATGATTCGATGGAGGTGTTGCATTATTCCTGGGTGTCAAAGAAATATCACAAACTCGTGTACTATTGGGGGACTAACGAGACTCATGAAAGGCAGCAGCCGTTTCAAAAAAATTGAATGGGGATTGGGAAATACAGATGCAGGGTGGAAGTTGAATAGGGCTTAAGCTTAAGTAAGCGTCAGGGATTTGAAGAAATTTCAAAACGTCAGGTGGTTCAAGGCCAGGGCCCAGGGGAAATTGATGGAAGAGATAGCGGTGATGTACAGTTTTAAGACCCGGAGAGGACTAAAGCCAACGCTGGCAACGGACACAACTACGCAACGGGTTATATAGACAGCCAGCACTTTCCAGACCAAGATTTCGCACAGAGTATATCCTACTCCCCACCACCACCGTCCCCCCACATTCTTGCCATCCCTCACCCAGTCGTAGCCTTTGCAACGTCTGCGTATGGTCCATTCCATATTCGGGTGTTTTGTGTGCGTGTACCAGAAAAACAAGCTTTTCTGCGGGCTTTTTCGCTTCTCGGCGCATTTGATCAATCAGATAACGTTAAATTCGTGCTTGGCTATTTTGGCAGGGGACTGGAGGACTATGCTTGGTGCGTAATCGTCGTGGATGGAAAGAAGCAAGTGGTTGATGTTACGGAGTGGGTAGAGAAGAGTTATTGATTATAATGGCTCTCCTTTCCTCAATGAAATGTCAATAAATATGCTCCAGCTGGCGATTCAAATTAGCCCCAGAAGTTTCCAGGCCGAAGCACAAAGTGTAAGCATAACAAGCACCCGATGCGTCTCCCGTCTAGACCCGCATACAAAAGTTTTTTTTATGTGGTGAACCCATAATGCTCGATTTCTCTTTGTCTGCTCAGTCTCGAGTCCCATTCCCATCCATATATATATCAACCAATTATTCCCACACCCATAATTATTTAACAACCTTCTGTTGCAATTCTTCGACAACTTTGGTTCAAACTAACTTCACATAATGGTTTCCATCAAGAGTCTATTGGCAACTGCCGCTTCTTTGGCAATTGTTAACGCTGAGACCCATCGTTACAACTGGACCACTGGTTGGGGTACTGCGAACTTGGACGGTGGTGCTGAGAGACCAGTCATCACATGTAATGGTCAATTCCCATGGCCAGATATCCAAGTCAACAAGGGTGATCGTGTCGAGGTCTATTTGACCAACGGTTTCGACGACAGAAACACAACTTTGCATTGGCATGGACTTTTCCAACACAACTCTTCTCAATTCGATGGTCCTGAGATGGTTACCCAATGTCCTATCCCACCTGGTGAGACTTTCTTGTACAACTTCACTGTTCCAGATCAACACGGTTCATACTGGTACCACTCCCACACCAAGTCCCAATACATGGACGGTATGAGAGGTTCTTTCATCATCCACGACGATGAGGACTACCCATATAAGAAGGGTGAGGACTATGACGAGGAGACCACTTTGACTTTCACTGAATGGTACCACGTCTTGAGTGATGAGTTGATGCCAAGTTTCTTGTCCAAGTATAACCCAACTGGTGCCGAGCCAATCCCACAAAACTTCTTGTTGAACAACACTAGAAACATGACCTGGGATGTCCAACCAGACACCACTTACATGCTTAGATTAATCAACATTGGTGGTTTCACGTCATACTGGTTCTTCATTGAAGACCACGAGTTCGAGGTCATTGAGGTTGATGGTGTCCCAGTTGAGAAATACACCACTGATATCATTTACATCACCGTTGCCCAACGTTACACCGTTTTGTTCAAGACCAAGAAGGACACTTCTAAGAACTATGCTATCATGCAATTGGTTGACCAAGGTATGCTTGATGTTATCCCAGGTGACTTGGTGTTGAACGCAACAAGTTACTTGTCCTACGACAAGGACAACGAGACCCCAACTGAGGCTTTCGTTGATTGTTTGGACGATGACTGTTACTTGGATGATACCCTTTTGGTCCCAGTCAACAAGGTTCCACTTTACGATGAGGCTGATCACGTTGTTGAAATTAACGTTGCTATGGATAACTTGAGGGACGGTATCAACTATGCTTTCTTCAACAACATCACCTTCACCGCTCCAAAGACTCCTATTCTTTTGACCGCTTTGGCTGCCGGAAGCGAGTCCACCAACCCAACTGTTTACGGTACCAACACCCACTCTATCATCTTGCAAAAGGATGACATTGTTGACATTGTCTTGAACAACGAGGATACCGGTAAGCATCCATTCCATTTGCACGGTCACGTCTTCCAAGTCATTCAAAGAGCCCCAGCTCAAGATGATTCCGAACCATTTGTACACTTCGATGCTGACAACCACACCGCATACCCAGAATACCCAATGATGAGAGATGTCGTTTACGTCCGTGAGCAATCCAACATTGTCTTGAGATTCAAGGCTGACAACCCAGGTGTTTGGTTCTTCCATTGTCACATTGAATGGCATTTGGAGCAAGGTTTGGCCCTTGTTTTCGTTGAGGCTCCACAAGAGATCCAAAAGAACGCTCACCAACAATTGACCGAGAATCACCAACGTATCTGTAATGCTGTCGGTATCGACCCATTAACCAACGCGGCTGGTAACAAGGATATGTTGAACTTGAAGGGACAAAACGTCCAGCACAGAGATATCCCAACCGGTTTCACCACCAAGGGTATTGTCGCTATGACTTTCTCCTGTTTGGCTGGTATCTTAGGTTTATGTGCTATTGCCGTTTATGGTTTGTTGGATATTAACAACATTGAGGAGAGAGTTGCAAACGATTTGAACATTGACTTGACCGAGCTCTCCGAGAATGCTTCCGTTCAAGTTTCTTCAGACTTTGAGGCTAAGCATTGATTTCACTCCTTCAATTCTTCTCTGTTGTTTGTTTGTTTCCATTGTGATCTAAATTCTAGAGATCATAAACTAATATTGTACGTACTTTTTACATAATTAATCTTCTGCTTATAATTTGCAAAAATTAACTGGAGGAAACTGTAGGAAAATGATCGGGGTTAGTGACTTTCCGGAAAAAGCTGTATCTTTAACCATGGATTTCTCAGGTTTTGTATCTTTGAGATCTTTGAAGCTAGGGTTCTCGATTTGATGTGTCTGTGTCAAGACTAGTTTGGTATCAAGGAGAGCAACTTCAAAATCAACATATATTTGTCAAAAAATTATAAAAATATGACAATTATGTGCGTGAACGTCACTACGCTCACAATACAAAATTGTCTAATAAAGCTGTAGAGTAGAAATAAAACTGTAAACCTCTCTAACATTCATCGTATCATAAAATCACCAGTCGTTGTAACGTATTTAACACCCTTATAAGGTTTAACATCATTCAATCCCTTTTGAATTTTAACACCACCAACACGAATGCCACTAGGTATTGCTCCTTTCAATGAATAATCCAATGAGATACTCAATGGAAAATCTTTCATTCCTAGTTCCTTCTTCTCCCCGTTTTGATCATCTCCTTTGCCATTTGTCGATTCAGATTCGGATTCAATGACTCCTCGTAAGATAGCATTGGTCCCCAGTGAGCTTTGTTGATCAAAGACCCATTCTGAACGACCTTGGGACTTAATTTGGAAATCACCATGACTCAACCTGAGAACCTTGAGGGTCTTCTCCACATCCGTGAGGATTCTCACTTTCAAATCATCAATCTTGGAGACACCTTTGAACATAGATAATCTAACACTGATCTCAAATTCATCCCCTTTCAAACCCAACCCATATCTATATTCTGGAACAACGGCACCAAAACTTCTCTGAGCTTTAGTCAATGGGTATTGATCCAAGTCAATTGTATATTGCATCAACGTGGTCTTCCCATCTGGAGGAATGAATGATAATTTTCCAGGGGTCTGTAACCATTTATCAACTTTGATGGATCTGTGGAACGATGGATTACCCAAATAATGTCCATTGAGGTTCAAATCAATCAAAACCTCAGGTGTTCCACTCAAATGGGAAGTGAACTCAAGTTTCCCCTCTAATACCGCAATCTTTGTGAATAATTGTTGTTGTTGCTGTTGTTGTTGTAGATGCTTGAAATGTTTGAATTTCGATGGATGACGTGGGGATAGAACGATGTTGATCTGTTCAGTAATATCGACAAACAATTCATTATGGGTGTATTTCACGCCTGAACGTCTCCAGGGCACCTTTAGATCATTTGAAAACGAAGGAACTGTTGGTTTCCTTGATGATGATGTCGATGAAGAAACGTATGACTTTGCTAATTGATTCGTTGTATTGAGAAATTTTGAGCCCAATGATGTTTCAAATGGCACAGAGCCTTGTAATGTGTTCAAATCTGAAATGTAAGGATACCCGCCCTGTATCAATTCTTGCATCAAGTTACAAAGCACATCATAATTGGAGGCAATTTTCAATGGACTGAGTGATGTGCCGAAATAGTCTTGAAAAACTGTGAGGATACGAATTAAAAAGACGTGAACCAAGCTGGGATTCGTGGGTACTAGATTGGATGTAGTTGAATGCTGTGATTTGAGATCATTGTTGTTTTTCTCCAATTCATCATAACCACCGTAATCGTTTTCATTATCGTCGTCACTGTCTGAGTCCTTCAACGTTTTCAAAGCAAGTTCCTTACCTTCGGTAGGGAGGCGGACAAAGGCATAGCAGATGACATGACCTTCCGTTGCGAGGTAGACTGCATGGATATCGGATATCTCGACAATTGAGTTGTTGAGAGAGTTGTGTTGAGATCCCTTGACAGAAGATAGTAGGGCCTTGAATCCTGGAGAGAGCGCGGACGTTGGGTACTCGAATAGAAGGTTATCTCGATCGTCAGCAAGGTAGAAGCCTTCAATGGTGGCCATTCTATGAGCGTGGTGGGATGCTGTGGTCGCTGTGGCGCTGTGGTCGCTGGTGAAGGGTGGTAGTGTTGTTGATGTGCAAAGCCTCGTTGTCCACGGCCCTCACCAAATCCCTTCCGATTTTGGGCGGCAAACTTTGGGCGGCCTGGGAATTCTCAGCTTAACACCGCCTAAGCCCGCCCTGATCTACGATCCTATCTGGCATCTGGAACAAGCATATATTGTGTTCATGGTTCACAACCCCCTCATAAAGATCATCCTTGAACTTTGAGCTCAGCGCATTGCCAAAAAAAACTCTCGACTTTAGCGAACCCGAGTTATGGGACTATAACAGCTCAGAATTAAATCGCAGTTGCTATTGACGTATTAGTATTATCAACCGCCACGGTTGTCATTCCACTGATCCTAAACTCTGCCCTCAAATCTCTAATATGATCAGCACAAGGCCAAAAGATTCTTCCGAAATAGTTCAGATGTGGGATGGCGAGCGTATAACTGATCCATTTGGAGAAATCAAAATCATAAGGAGTTCTGTGAGTAGTATTGGATGCACCATTCATATCAACATCCATTCTACCCTGTGGTAAATCCGCTGTTAAAATCTGAAACTCAACGCCAGAATGAGTATAGTCACCAGGTGGTAAATGTGGTACTAAATCTGACTTCTGATAAACCCTACCAAGTGCACCATATGGCAGTTTCTTACCCTTATTGGCTTCTCTCGTATGAAACTTGACATCAAAAATTTCATCAGCAAACTTACTTAATGCTGGGTTACCAATCATCAAGGCAGCGTATGTGATGGTCAAAGGCTCATACCCGGCTAGCTTCAAGTCCAAACCAACTATATGAGCATATCCACCACCCAATGAATGACCCGTCACCGCGAAATTGTAACCCTCATCCTTATATGGTTCAATAGCATGATAGATACTCCCCATGAATTGATTATAGGCCAAATATAACCCGCAATGAATTTTACAATCTTGGCATTTCTTATACTCCCCACTCTTCTTCAAGATAATCTCATTCATCTCATCCGGTGTCTGATGTAAGTTCAAATCGTCTGAGTTAAAGTTCGATTCAAACCAAGGAACATAAGGACACTGTGTGAATATAAAGTCACTCAACCAATCACCAGCAGTCAATGATCCTCTAAAGACTATCAAAATCTCCTTCTTCAAATGATCAGCAACGATGTATGCAGTTCCTGATATTTCAAAAAATTGTCTGGTTGGACGAATGATCTTGATGATTTCAACACTTGGTCTCTTTCTACAAAATTTTAACTTTGGACATCCTTGAGGTAAATATTTTCCTTCAACGAAGTCCAGTGTGGTGGTACAGTAAGACACTCTGGACCATGTGGCATATTTGACCAGCTGATCTAGTTGTTTCTCACTGATCTCGGCAAGCACTGAAAAACTGAAGAACCCTATGAGGAGAACCAAAATATTGAGGAGTTTCATATTGCTTGGATAATTGACTCAATGGGCCTCAGAAAATGATCTCTTCATTTGGGAAAGATGATGAAAATTTCAGTCAGCACTGACCTTCTTTATGCCTTGATAATTCGAGCCCTTTTGGAAATACTGAGCTCAAATAATTCTTTTCTTAACTCTGTAAATATTCTAGTACTTGGGAATTCCAGGTGCACATATCAAATCCAAAGTACTTCCTATCCAAGAAATTAGGTTTAGGCACTCCTTTGTGTGTGTTTTCGGTTCTTGATTGACAAGTCTGCACATTGTACACATCATCAAAGTACTGACTCTTGAGTTGTACGTAAGTAACCGAAAATAATATTTAACCCCGCTTGTCGGAGTTATGTGGCGGATACCAATTTTATTTTGGGTGATCATTTCCCAGTTCTTCTCGTCCTTTACCTATTAACAGGAGAGGTTTAAAGTGGTAATCCTGATCTATTAAGAGCTCTCACTATACTTCTTGACTTGACGTGTATTCTTTAGTTCTGGTTTGAGATCAATCACCACAGAGATGAAGGAACGGTTGGACTACATTATTTGAGACAGTTTATCTATGTTCCAGGTACTTACCATCATGTTTATGAACTACAGAGCCCCATCAAAAGATAAGTGGTAATATATTTTATAAGAAAATAGTTGCAATTGCAAAAAAGAACTTGAAAATGTAGTAAGTAGCTAGTAGTAGTAGAAGACGAGAAAAAATTGCTGAAAACACAAAGAAAAGAAAGAACAAAATGAAATGAGTGAAAGAAAATAGTAGAAGTCAAGAACAAAGATTCCAAATATCAGTCAGATATTAGGATATGAATTTTTTCCTCACGCTTAAGCGAAGAGGACGGAAGTCGTGATGTTATCGAACCCGTTGTCTGAATCTTGGAATTCGAAAGCATCAGTACAAGGCCATGAGACTCTTGTGAAGTAGTTCAGATGTTGGAAAGCAATAAGGTAGTTCAATGGGTTAGTGAAGTCAAACTCATATGGTGGTCTGTTATCAGTATCGGAGACACCGTTCAAGTTAACGTCGGTAGCTTGTTGGGTCAAGAATGGAGTCAAGATTTCGAATTCAACACCGGCATGGGTGTAATCACCGGGTGGTAATTGTGGAACGATGTCCGAAGTTTGGAAGACACGACCGAGGGAACCATATGGTAATTTCTTACCCTTGGCGGCTTGCTCAGCGTGGTACTCAACCTCAAAGAGCTCGTCAACAAATCTGTTGAAAGCTGGGTTACCAGTTCTTAAAGCGGCATAAGTGATAGTTAATGGCTCAAACCCGGCTAATTTGAAGTCCAAACCAACCAATTGGGCGTAAGCACCACCAAGAGAGTGACCAGTGACGGCAAGATTGTAACCCTTATTGTGGTATGGCTTGACAGCATTGAAAACCTCCTCCATGAATTGCAAGTAAGCAATGTAGACACCACAGTGGACGGTACAGTCAGGACATTCCTCAAAGACACCACCCTTTTGTTGGATGTAAGAAACCATCTCTTCAGGTGTCTTCTTCTCAGCCAACTCTTCACCACAGTCCTTGGTGTCATATTGGGAGTATGGAACGTATGGACATTTGGCAAAGATAAAGTCAGTGAGCCAGTCACCAGCGGTAAGTGAACCTCTCATGACAACGGTAACCTCCTTCTTCTTGTGGTCAACAGCAACGAAAGAAGTACCTGAAAGTTCAAGCTCTTTCAAACTTGGCCGTGTAACACTGACAACCTCGACGTTTGGTCTGTCTCTGCAGAACTCAACCTTTGGACACTCTTCTGGGAGAGAGTCATGGTGACCGAAACTAGAAGACGTGGTACAGTATGAAACCTTGGACCAGGTGGCATACTTGACAAGTTGGTTGTATTGCTTCTCAGTGATCTCAGCCAAAGCGGTGAGAGCGGAGAGTCCTAAGACTGTGAGGGCAGATCCGAAGAACTTCATTTAGATTGATCTGAATGATATGGATCAAAGAGAAACAAGAGATACGAAAGATGCTTGAAGATGAGGGGTGATGTTCTTTTTATACCTTTTCATCCTCCAAATGATGTAGTTCTCAGGGTCTGTTGATCTTATCATAATGTATGACGTTGATCTATCAGATGGTCGTCACACTATCACCGTTATCCATCAATCCCAAAAAGATACACATGACCGTATCAGACTGTGAGTTCAAGTAGCAAATCCATGATTCCCGAACTGTACAGTATAGGTAGATCTACCTAAATACACTCTCATGGGATTTTATCTATGAAAATTTTAATGAAAACAAGATCAACGTGTAAATCCACCGATCGAAATCTCGGGGTAGCCCGGACTTATGCGGCGCTCACGGTTTTCAGCACTGAATCTTCAAATTCCTTGAGTTTGTGGGGAATAGTAAGTGATTAACTAGAGGAAGTTTATAAGGGTATATTCTTGGTGAGTATGATTCTGGAAATTTATCTATCTAATATTTTTCTTGCTCGTGAAAAGGGGATACTGAATATGGGTGTATTTATTTTCCGTATTTGTTCACTAGTATATACTCTATGGAACGTCCCTAGGGTGTAATGAAATATATTGTCACTATATAATTCTTTTGTAAAGGATCACATTAACTCAACTCAAGGAAAAAATTGACTCAAGAAATGTTTTATGATCGGAATTAGAGTTCAATCACCCAAAATGATAAACACTGAAAACTACAACATTGTAAAATTAAACTTTTTTTTTATTAAAATCAACACATCTCAGATCGATTAATCAATAACATATTTTCAAACACTTCCAGTGCATGCATCTTTTCCGGTCCCATCAAACACTTGGTGGTTGAACAGTTGGAGTGAAGGCGTCAGTACATGGCCAAGACAATCTGATGAAGTAGTTCAAATGTTGGATGACGATGAAGTAGTTCAATGGGTTTGAGAAGTCAAAGTCAAAGTTTGAGTTCTTCTCTGGGTCAGAAGGACCGTTCAAATTGACTTGTTGTCTGGTTTGTTGCAATTTTGTTGTGGTGATCTCAAACTCAACACCACTGTGGGTATAGTCACCTGGTGGTAATTGTGGGACCAAGTCAGAAGTCTGAAAGACTCTGGAGAAGGAGCCATATGGCATGGCATCACCACCCTTAGCTTGTTCGGCACTGGCCTCGACATCAAAGATCTTGTTGACGTACTCACTGAACTCTGGGTTACCGACTCTCAATGAAGCATAAGTGATCACCAATGGTTCAAATCCTGCTAATTTGAAGTCCAATCCAACTAGAGTGGCATAACCACCACCTAAGGAGTGACCACTGACAGCGATCTTGTAACCTTGGTTGGCGTATGGCTTGACCAAGTCATTGATCTCCTCCATAAATTGCAAGTAAGCAACGTAAACACCACAGTGGACCTCACAGCCTGGACAAGCATCGGTGTCACCCTTCTCCTCAATGATGGAATTGACAACGGAAACGTCATCTTGTTTCTTCAACTCGTCAGCTTTTAACTTAGAACTGGACCATGGTGCGTACTTACACTGGGCAAAGATGACATCGGTGATGAAATCGGTTGGGGTCAATGAACCTCTAAACATGGCAAAGATCTCCTTCTTGGAATGGTCTACGGCAACAACTGATGATCCGGAGATGTTCAACTCTTCGAAATCTGGATGGTTCACGGCAATGATCTCTGTCTCTGTGTTCTCAGCACAGAAATCCATCAATGGACACTCTGTGGATAACGGACCTTCATTGAAGATTAAATCACCTGTACAGTAAGCAACTTTGGCCCAGGAGGCATAGTTCAACAATTGGTCGTATTGGGCCTCACTTATCTCAGCCAATGCGACGAGGGGGTTCAAAACCAATAGGGCTAAGAAAGTGGATAGAAGTTTCATTTGGTGGGAAGGGTGTTTGTTTTGTTTTTTTTTTTGTCCTTCTCAGGTTTGTAGATCGCAAGATGTATTCCCTAGTTTGATGGGTTTATAACGGGGAATCAAGGGGACTTTATATATGAGAACTCCAAAGAACGGGGGTGTCAGCAAGGAAGAAGGAGGGGAGCTTCTAGAAATCCGGTGGTGGAGGAGTGGGACAACTGTGTTCTTGGGGTTTTTACCGTGAGTGGTGACTGGGGCCGAGTGACTGGGAGATCTAAGCCCAGCAGGAATTTGCATAATGCCCGAAGGTGCCTTTTTGAGAGAACGAGGGACCTCATTTGGTGCCTGCGCGGGGAGTTGGTATGCACATGGAGGGTATTAGTTGGTCAATAGGTGAACACTTCGTCAACAAACCATCAAACAGTCGTAGTAGACCCTTATTCAGTCCAACTATAGTTTCCCTTCACCTTTCCTATTCCCCAGATCTAGCAAAACCTTTCCTATTTCACATCCCCGACCCTGTCCCCATCGGCCGCATAAAGATGCCTAACAAATACCATCTCCAATACTCTCACGACTCCACCAAGTGGTTTAGCCCATCAAGCATTGGGGATGGCATATGTCCCTGCCATAATTCACCGCATGCTAAAGACAGCCGTGGGTCGTTTTCTGCTCTCAAGTGTGGTTGACCCCGGGTCTCGGAAAGTTCGGTTTTTAACCAGCTGTCAACTTTGAAGTAACATAATGTAATAACTCAAATCTGGATTTCGAGACAAACAAAGATAAATAATAATAATCAGGGGATACTTCAACAGCAAATGCCTATAGAAACCTTAACAACGATATGATAATGGAGTGTGAATCCAGATCTGATGCCGAACCCGGGGTGGAGGACCTCATTTCAGCTAGAGATAATGTTGCAGGAGGGGAAAATGCTGCGGAAGACCGCTTCAGCGCATGGGGTCATGGTGATAAAAATGCATATAGTTCGGCCTACAGACTACAGTAGTCAGGATTTCCGTATCAGGTGTCAGTCTTTAGATGCCAACACACATAGTCGACCCCCACTCCGCCCAGATTAACCACGGTCCACGGAATTGGATACCATAATGCACGGGGGTTTATTGAAGTTGGTCCATCAGACACTCGGTAGAAGATAAGGCCGTATATCTCGTATAACACTTGTGAGGTGTGCGGGTGTGTGCCCCGCCCGGCTGATCTTTGCACATTTGGCCGATTTCTCAGTGGCACAACAATCAACGAGACAACACAGCAACCACGCACACAGCACACACAATGCAGTACGTGGGAAGGGCCTTTGACTCTGTATCCAAGTCCTGGAACTCCATCAACCCCGCCACGCTTTCCGGTGCCATTGATGTCATCGTGGTGGAGAACGAGCTGGGTGAGTTACAATGCTCTCCCTTCCACGTGAGGTTTGGAAAGTTCCAACTCTTCAGACCCTCACAGAAGAAAGTCGACTTCATCATCAATGGTAAGCTCACCAATCTGCCCATGAAATTGGGTGATGGTGGTGAGGCCTTTTTTGTCTTTGAAGCTTCAAGAAATGTGGATGTTCCGAATGATCTTATCACTTCCCCAGTGCTATCTGCAGCTTCATCACCAGCATCGTCCCCACAGACTTCACCAACGAAGAACTACGACCAGCCGGGCAAACTATCCCTTGGGGAGCCTGAGTTTCTCGACATCACACACTCCGCACCAGACCTGTCCATCCCAAAGAGCAATGATACCAGTGATGGACCGCCACCGATAACGATCAAGCCTACAACATCATCACCAGAATTGATCAAGGATCCGTCACAATTACCACCAACGAGTGCCAGCTCGATATCGACATCGCCAAGGGAGGCCACGTTGGAAAAAGTGCAAAAACTGTCAAAGAGACTCACCCAGATTAACATCCCAACAAAGATCAACAACAATGGAGATCTATTCCTCGATATGGACGGATACAAGTCCAATGCGAAGAACATCCACGACACGGATGAATTGATCAAAAGACTTATATCCGAGGAGTTTGGTGACGATGTTGACGTTTCTTTGTTCATGAAGGAGGATGATAAGGGAAACATCACATTCTCCACCGATGATTTACAACCACCATCCACAGGGTATACCGACTCTTCAACGAACGAATCCGTCTCCAGTGGGTATATGGCGGATTCAACGTTCACCAATCAAAACGACACACAAAATCTCGACCCCGTCAAGCCAAACTCTGCATCCTCAACCAATTTCGTCAAGACATTACGACTCACCTCTGATCAGTTAAAATTCCTCGATTTGAAACAAGGAGAAAACGACCTCGTCTTCAGTGTCGACAAGGGCAAAGCCATGATCAATGCCAAGTTGTTCCTATGGAAGCATGATGTCCCGATCGTGATCTCCGACATTGACGGCACCATCACCAAATCCGACGCATTGGGTCATGTTCTAACGATGCTTGGGCGTGATTGGACCCATCCTGGTGTCGCACAGCTGTTCAAAGACATCGAGCTGAACGGGTATAACATTATGTATCTCACTGCTAGATCCGTTGGGCAAGCGGACTCCACGCGGTCATATCTCAAGAGTATAGAACAGGATGGTGAACGACTCCCCTCTGGTCCTGTGATATTGTCCCCTGATCGGACGTTTGCCGCGTTGAAGAGAGAGGTTGTGCTGAAGAAACCTGAGGTTTTCAAAATGGCGTGTTTGAGCGATTTGAAGAATCTGTATGGTGAGAAATTGAAGAGCCCCTTCTATGCCGGGTTTGGTAATAGAATCACAGATGCATTGAGCTATAGATTTGTGGGGATCCCAAGCTCAAGGATCTTTACGATCAATCCCATTGGGGAGGTTCATATGGAATTGTTGGAACTTGCAGGTTATAAGTCAACATATGTGAACATTAACGAATTGGTTGATCATTTCTTCCCACCGGTTAATTTCGGGATGGTTAAAGATGAATCGTATACGGATGTGAACTATTGGAGAGAACCATTACCAGAGTTGAGCGATCTGAGTGACGATGAGTTGGGCTCGGGAGCAAAGAACGTGATGAATGATTATTCCAGAGGACGGTTGGATGAGGAATACAACGAGGAAGAAGATGAAGATTATGACGATGAAGCCGACGAAGATGATGGGTCGGACGATGATGTCTCAGAGGAGGAGGATGATGATTATGATGAATCTTTCGAAGATGAATTGGACGATTTGGATGAAGAGTTGTTAGAATCACCAACGTCGATAAGATCACAACAACACATTGGAATCATCCCTTCAATGATCGAGCATAGTGGTGTGATATTGAATAATTCAAATGCTAATGGGGTCAGTTCAAATGAGAACACTAATAATGGATTCGTCAAGGCTAGTGATTTGATGAATAAATTGAGTTTGAACGATTTACAAAAAAAGAAATGAACATATATATATATATTATTACCATGGGCAAACAGCAAAGAATGAAAAAGAGATGAATACATAAATAAAGAAAAATTGGGAGGAAAGATAAGATATGAATAGCATAAAAACAGGATATTTTTAACCGAGTAGTACGTACTTTCCGCTAACCCAGATCTCCGAGAAGTCCGTCTCGTTCGCCGAGGTTGGTTGAAAATGTCTGAATTGATCGACCCCTTAAACTATTTTTTATCCAGCCGCAACCCCTCCACAGATCCTTGACACTTCCCTGAAGCAACTCATCATGATTACCCTGTCACATTTCAAACCATACATAGCGGACTGGACTTTCATAATCCTCCTCCAGCTCTTTGTCGTCTTCAGAGGACTCCATACCCTGCCATTCCTTCGAGAGTTTGACATCTATGACACGAGCATCCAACATCCCTTCACCATCAATGAACAAGTGACCGATATAAAGTGCTTACTCACCGGTGTCATTGTCCCTGGTGTCATTCTCGTTGGTGGTCTTCTAAAGGATGTCAGTTTCAAAATCAATAGAATCACAAGGAAGCATATCGATGAATTCCACATCATGGTCCTCGGGATCCTCACAAGCATCACCATCACAGGGTTCATCGTCGTCATACTGAAGAACTGGGTCGCTAGGCCAAGACCAGACTTCCTCGCTCGTTGTGTCCCTGATCATAACAAAATCGTCACCGGTCAAAGTCTATACACCGTTGAGATCTGTACCGGGGACCTCTCCACTATCATGGAAGGGTTGAGATCGACCCTGTCGGGCCATAGTGCATTGTCTTTCGCCAGTTTACATCTGATTACGATCTATCTATTCATTCAGAATGACTTCACGTCGAACAAGTTCCCGATTTGGAAAGGTTTGTTGTTATGTATTCCTGATGGTATTGCCACTTGGGTGGCTTTGACACGGACTCAAGATTATAGACATCATTTTTTTGATATTATATCAGGTTGTGTTATTGGTGTTAGTATCGCTCACGTTGTTTGGGGGAAGCTGTTTAAGGGAAAGAAGATTGTTTATTTAGAAGATGAGTCCGTTTCAACTGGTTTGCCATTATATAACACTGTTCAATAATTATCAAGGGAGCTTCTATCATGGGGTAACGGGTTGATGACTTATAAAAGTTTTAGCATTATATATACGATTTCCTTTCAGTTTTTTTTTTTTAAACAATAGACGATTGTCACTCTCCGCTATGATATCTCAAGCTCAGACTTTGAAGAGTTAGCCTGAATGTATGGATCACACCCGCACACCAGTGGGATGGGAAGACTAACGCAATTTAACACTGGTAGGGGGTACTTCGAAGCTTTAGGTTATTATCGTGGGATAGGACATTGTGAATCTCACTGAAATTTTAAAAGAATTGATTCAGATCGCCTCATTGCTTGAATGAATCATTTTTTTCCTTAAAATATTCATAAAAAATTAATATTTACGAAACAAAAAAAATGCATAATAATAATCTATAACCCATTTAAAACCGAAATTAAATCATCAAAAGTCTTATTCAAATTCTTCACATGGAAATCATTCCCATTAAAATCATACTCCAATGGTAATGGTACTGCACAAAGCCAAATCCTAGTTTTGTAAACTTTAAACAACTCCTTGATCAAATTTCTAAAATCCAACCTCTTGGAGGAATGATAATAGAAAGTGAGTTTCTTTTGATCAAATTGATATTCCGAGTTTAAAATGATGAGATTTTTCGACAGTGCGGGGATGGAATTGATCTTATTCAAGCAGTTTGTCAATGAGTTTGATTCTTCGATGGATTTGAAATTCAGGTTTGAAATCTCGGTGAAATTGGCAAATCTGATGAATTGTTTGATTGGGATTTGAAACTGTGTGGAATCGTTCAAGACACAAAAACCTTGGATCAACTGGAGTGAATCCATCACTGTGAAATTGTTGAATTCATTCTCAATCGTGTAATCGTATGAAATTGTTTTATAAAATTGAAGTTTTTTCAAATAATTGATCAAGATTGCCAAGTCTAATGAAATCTCAGAATCGAGAACATACACCAAATCTTTCCCACGATCACCATCAACAATGATTAAATCGCCCAAGGTGAGTTGAATGTTGGAATTGATTGGTATGCTAAACATTTCAAACTTTCCCGACTTGGTCACGATCAAGATAAGTTTTTTGACAAGATGATGGAGATTGTTGAGTTTTTTCAAATTGAGGACAATTTTCTGTAAATGGATGCTTTGGTTGTATGATTGCACAAGTTTGTTGTATAACGTTTGTGAAGATTGGGATGCGAAATAATGGGTGGTCTTGCTATATTCGAACCGTAATTGTTGCGAAGTTTTGATGAATCCATTGGAAAGGACTAATCCATCCTCCAATGGGATCTCATTCATAGTGATGTTGTTGCTCGTATTATTGTTGGAGTTCATAGCAGCAGCAGCAGCAGGTGGTGGGGCAGGTGTGGTGTCCTCCAATGAGTATAACGAGTTGATCTGGATACTTGGTCTTCTGGAATTAAACCTGTTCAGTTGGTTATCCTCTTGGTTTGGGATGTTGAAACTTGATCTCCTTGTTTGGATGTTGGAAACACCACCTTGTAAATGCAATGGTAGTTGAAAGACATCATCATCATTGTTGTTGTTGTTGTTGTTGTTGTTGTTGTGGGTATTAAGGTAGTTATCCAACTTGGCAATAAGGTTATGGGAAATATCGTTATGATGTGTGTTATGGGTGGGTGAGTTCCATATGTTGAACTGGTTCATGGCTGGAGTTAGCGTGAAGTCTAAGTAGTATGGACTATGTCTACAATCACATCAAGAGCGTGTAGTAGGAGAGAGAGTGTGAAGATCCCCACAAACTTCCCCGGATTCCTCGAGCACACCCGGATTGGCAGTGACGTCACCGCTTACCCGGCCTAAGCTGGAGGTGGGGTAACGAGCCAGTCACGCAGGGTCACCGAGACGTCACTGAGCAACATGCTTATCTCGGCTGCGAGACCCATCACATCTCACACAGATCACTTATCTCTAGCTATGCTTGTTTGACTCTTGAGAGTTGGAAGTTGAAAGTTGACAGCCCCCCACCCGATTGGCATTCCAAGCAAAGTCTAAGTTGTGAGGCTGTCACCCTCCGTCCTTAATTCCGGAGCTTATTCTTTCTCGCTAGTCATGGTGAACACGCCAAAACATATTCCACGCTGATAGGAGTGAGAGATATGTAGTGTGTGAATATGTAGCATAGTAGACAGTATCAGCCCATATTCCAGTGAACTCACCGTCCAACCAGTTGTGCCCAGCGCGACACTGCCTGCAGATATATATAAAGCGTACCCCGGACTTTCCTCCCCGTAAGTGTGTTTAATAAACTCCAATTTAAGATTTTTGGTGGGGGTTCACAGCTTCCACCCCTTTTGCCCTTCCTGATAACAAACTCCGGGGTTTTAGGGTATAAAAGACACAGTTGCCTCTTCTTTTTCAGTTTTGTGTTTTACTTTTCCCCTTCCTTTTCAACTTGGCCTATTACCAGTGGTGAACTTTTGCCTCTTTTAATTTCCACCACACTACAACAACTACTACATTATAATGTGCCAAACTGCCATCTGTGGACTTTGCAGTGAGTATCATCCCCAAGCACGAGATCTCCCCACACTAAAAGAAACGCCACTAACACACCCTCAAGACAAGAAGAGTTGGACTGGTTGCGGATCCCACATCCCACAAGTTATGGATAACACCGACACAAAGTACTGGTGTTCTTGCAGACACCACCGTGATGACCACACTGATTCTAAATATCCTCCGAAGGCTGGAACTGGTCGTGCTTCGGTTTGAATGACTGTTTGTTACTGGATTTGTTGATTGTTGATTGTTAATTGTTGATTGTTGAAGCCTTTCAAGACTTCTGGATATGGGTTGCGCCCTATTGTTTGAATGTTATAAATGTTATATACCTAAAACTATTCGTAGCTATATTGACTCGGGTTGATAGAGTGCCGGAGCAAGCCGGATAGAACTTTTAGCCCGAGCCAGCTGCGTATCCGAAAACCTCCGAAATGTAAACAAACAATCTTCACCCATATACCATTAATTCCTACCCTAGCACAACTACCATGACTATTCATTGCACAGCAACTTGGGATAGATCATCAACCGAACGGTCTGTTATCTATATAGCTCAACCAGCAATATGATCAATCAACACCAGCTATCCGAGATCCAAGAAACAAAGATGAAACAAATCTCTTCGATCATGAAACATGTTTAAAACATCGATATATATATATACGATCCTTCACCCAATAATCAAACATCAAATCATCAACAATGAACCCTTTCTTACTGATAACACACCACATACACCACACCCGAGATGCTAAAACCATACCTCCAACTCTCAGACCGACTCTCACAAGTCTGGATCAACAAAACCACCATAATCCTGCTCCTTATCGCGTTGAAACTGCTTCTCTTCAGCCATTCACTTGAAAACTCTCTCTCACAGATCAAGGAATACACGATCCAATCATGCCCTCAACTGGACTCCATTGCTTCCTCGAGCGTTTCCATCCCACACTATCTCACAAAATCGTCCAACGTCCTGATTGGTAAATCCATAGATCAGTTGAATGAAAGCACAATGAAGTCCCTCGGGATGATGTTGACGATAAGTGAACAGTTGATTGTATTCTCCGTTGAGATGATGATTGGCACGTACGCTTGCCTGTTCGTATCCCTTGTTAATGGTGTTGTGGATATTGGATTGAACTCCACTGAAAAAGTGATCGATTTCGTCAATGATACATTGATCAAAACCACGGGGGAGATTGAGGAAGGATTGACTGATATTTCCAAGTTTTTGAACAAGGCAGTGGACGCAGTGGGAAAAGTTAAGGATTTTTTCGATGGTGACGACGATGAAGATGATGGAAAGGAGAGTTTTGACAAGATCAATCTAAACATCAAATTCTTACAAAATTTAACCATTCCAAGTTCGGTGGATGATGATTTGAAAACCCTCAGGGACAAGGTTCCAAATTTCGATACGGTGAAGAACAAGACTGAAACGTTGATCAAGACCCCTTTTGAATTCGTCAAGGGTGAGATCTCAAACAAGAAATTCATCAAGGATCATCAATTGTCCCCAACACCATTGGAGGAGTATAACATCTGTTCTGATAACAAATCGCACATTGAGGCCTTTTATAAGCATTTGAGCGATGCCATAAGGAAATTGATCTTAATTTTTATCATCCTCTTGATCATCAGTGCGGTTATTATGATCATCCCTGTGATTTATGAAGAATGGCGAACTTGGCGGAAATTGAAAACGTTGGATGAAGACACTATAATGATCCATCAATTGGGTGAGAAAGAAGTTGTGGGTTATAAGAAGGATTCTATAGAGGTGTATGAAACTGTTTTTAACAAGATTCCAACGAAATTAGGGATTATGGTTTCAAATTGGTTTCCGATCAAGTATAGAGTTAAAGTCCGTTGGTTATCAGCCTATGTCTTTTCCAAACGGTCCTCTATCGTGTTTGGTCTTTCCATGGCTGGGTTTTTGATGATCATATTACAAAGCATCATAATTCATAAAGTTGAAAGTTTGATTGATGACCAAGGAGATGAATCTCCATTTGGGGATATTTCCAACAAGATGGTTGACAAGATTGATGATTCCCTTGCAGAATGGACCGATTCGACGAATGAATATATTTCGAGTCAACAAGATTCGTTGAATGAGGAGATGTTTGCATGGGTTCGAAACACTACAACGTCGATAAATTCCACAATCAGTGATTTTGTCGATGATATGAACGAGGTGATTTCCCTCGCGTTGAATAAGACAATGCTGTATGATCCCGTTAAAGCGGTTGTTGGGTGTGTTATTGAGAATAAATTGATCAAGATCGAAGAAGGATTGACTTGGATTAATGATCATTCCCATGTTGAATTCCCACTCATCGATGAAGAATATCTGATGAATGTCTTTGATAATGATGATGACACACTCTTAGCATTAGAAGGAAACATCACAAACTCAACAACGTATTCCAATGGGACGACTTATGTCAATGGCACAATCCTCCCAATGAGAAACATCACGCTTCAATCATTCACACAAATCATGAATTCATCATTGACACCATTATCAACCCCAAAACCAAACACGTCCAAATCATCAATGATTGAGAAAACCACCCAACTAATCGAATCATCCGAGGCAACCATGCAGAAACTGCTATCGAATCTGATCAAGACATACAAAACCAGTATCAGATTTGAACTATACATCGCAGTGGCATTGCTAGTACTATGGTCATTACAGATTTTCATTGGGTTGATTATTCTCCACTTCACCAACGACGGTAAAGTCCAACAAAGCACCGGTATCAAGGCCATTGGGTCGCCAAAACAATTGAGCCGGCTGGAGAGAGAACATTATGGGTATCCACTGACTGCCAACCCCTTTGACGATCGCCATAGAGTGGGGTGAGTGTATAAATAGTGGAATAATGGGTATGCCACCTGTAGCAGATCCGGGTAACGTGTGACGTAAGCGGCGGTTGGGCGAGCGCAAGGCGAGAGCCATCCTTGTTCATCGCACTACACAACACAACACAACACAACAGAGTTGGACTATTTAATCAATCAATCAATCAATGTCGGATACGGAGAACGAGACCAAGCCACCAGTCGACGAGGACGTCAAGGACGTGAAGCCAGAGACCCATTTGAACATCAAGGTCAGTGACGGGACCTCTGAGATCTTTTTCAAGATCAAGCGTAGCACGCCGCTCAAGAGACTCATGGAGGCGTTCGCCAAAAGACAAGGAAAATCGTTCGAGTCGTTGAGATTCCTCAGCGAGGGCCAGAGAGTCAACGCAGACCACACCCCGGATGATTTGGACTTGGAGGATGGTGATGTCATCGAGGCTCACCAGGAACAAGTTGGTGGTTGTCAATGTTAGGGATCTGATCGCTTAGACAATGATTCAATATTGTCACGACGGTTGGGCGGTTTCTTTTACTATATATATGGATTGAGAATCTATGGATATGTTATATGGTATCCATGAGGTTTTGATGAGAAAAGGGTGAGTTTTAATGAGATGTCTTTTGCTTTGAATCGAGAAGTAGAATATCACGTTGGATGAGTAGAGCATTCCTGGGCTACGCCAACCCCTGGGTGCCGTGACGCGTCTACCATTCCACACGCGTCTTTTTTTGCGTGTGTATGTCTGTTTTGCCCCTTCCGCCAATTCCAACGCGTCCCAGATTATCACAACGCGTCCCCTGTGAACACTCAGACTCAAGAAATCCCATCACCAACCCACTCTTCCTCTTCCTCTCCCTCCCACTCACTACACACCAACTGCCATTCATTCATTCATTCACACACAGCGATGTCCTACCATTCCCGCCAGCCCTCGGTGGCCTCATCCCTGCTCTCATCCTCCACATTCAACACCTCCCAGGTGAACAAGATTGGCCCATGGCGCCTGGGCAAGACCCTTGGTGCCGGCTCCACAGGCCGTGTCCTACTGGCCCAACACATCACCACTGGCCAGCGTGCCGCTGTGAAAGTCGTATCTAAGAGCGCGTTGAGCTCCATGGAGCAGGCTCATGACGATAAAGGACGCGATGCTGCCGGTTTGGCATATGGTATCGAGAGAGAAATCATCATCATGAAACTGTTGAACCATCCAAATGTCTTGAGGTTATACGATGTTTGGGAGACCTCCAAATCGTTATACCTCATCTTGGAATACGTCGAAGGTGGTGAGTTATTCGATCTGTTGGTTGATCAAGGCCCGTTATCAGAGAAACAAGCTGTTCGTTATTTCCGCCAGATCATCATGGGTGCTTCATACTGCCACGCATTGGGTATCTGTCATAGAGATCTCAAGCCTGAGAATTTGTTATTGGATCATGATTTGAACGTTAAATTGGCCGATTTCGGTATGGCCGCATTGGAGAACAATGATCGTTTATTAGAAACCAGTTGTGGATCTCCTCATTATGCTGCTCCTGAGATCGTCTCAGGGAAACATTACCATGGGTTTGAAAGTGATGTTTGGTCCTGTGGTGTTATCTTGTTTGCGTTATTGACTGGTCGTTTACCATTTGATGATGAGAATATTAGAGCCTTACTGTTGAAAGTGCAAGCTGGTGCTTTTGAAATGCCAATGGAAATTAGTGAAGAGGCTCAGGATTTGATCTCAAAGATGTTGACGGTGGACCCATCGAATAGAATCAAGACCCACAAGATCTTGCAACATCCCTTATTGATGAAATATCCAATTTCAGAAACGGATCAAAAGACATTGAACGAATTGCCCAACCCAAACACATACTTGAACCAAATCAACTCGATCGATGAGATTGATGAATCCATCTTACAAAACCTGGTAATCCTATGGCATGGACGTGACAAGAAAGACATTGTTCAAAGTCTTTTAAGAAAAGAATCAACAACGGAGAAGATCTTCTATTTCTTACTATTACGTTACAGACACAATCAATCCAATTCATCATTGATCAGATCGTTATCCATTGCCAAGTCCGTCAACAATCCACAAGGTTTGAAATCATCTCCAAGAAAGAACAGACGTTCAATCATCTCTGCCTCTTCGGCACATAGAAAATCTGTCAGTTTCAACAACAGTAATAATAACATCTCCACAACGTTGTCCAACAAGAGGAAATCATGGCAAACAATCGATTCACCAAGTCGTGCGTCTCCAAACAGATTGTCCAATTATCGTACCTCTCCGGAGAAACAACCACCTGTTCCACGTCATGTCTATGATTACTCCATCCAACAACCCGCTGCTGCTGCTTCATCTGGTACTGCATCCACCTCCACTTCAGGTTCCAATGTCGCACCAGCCACTAGAATGCAGAGATCTACATCTGTCATCTCTAAGAGACGTTCCGGTCGTGGCTCATTGTTGCCAAACAAGAGAACTTCCATCACGTCCAAGCTGATCAGCGTATATGCCAAGCTCGCGAACGACAACGACTGGGTGTATATCGACCAAGAGGCCAAGCGGACCAGTTCTGATTTCGCCACGCTGTGTGATGAGATCTTTGAGCATGAGAAGTATGAGCGGATCAGACAAGAGGAGGCGCGTTTGAAAGCGGAGTTGAAGTTGAAAGAGGATGAGGAGAAGAGACTTGCCTTGGAGAAGGCAGAGAAGGAACGTATTGCAATGGAGGAGCAACGTGCGGAAGTTGAGAGATTACGTGCCTTGGAAGAAGAGGAGTCCAATGAGAAGAGATTGGCTGAGGAGAGTTCCAAAACTGAGGCGTTGCTCAATGATGATGATCATGATGATGAGAAGATTGAATCATCGAAATTACGCTCAACGTCAGGACCTGCTGATAAGAGGGGTTCACAATTGTTGGATCGTGATGAGATTCTAAAGATCCAAAAACGTGCCACTACGAACCCATTCCAGAACGCAAGACCTAAATCCCGTTTGGATCCAGGTTTGAACTTCAATCCAGAAGACTGGAGACACAGTAAAGTCCTATATGATGAGAATGATAACGTGACACAAGCCATCAGAAGATCGAGATTCCTTGGGTCCAAGTTTGATTTGAATTTGAAGAGACAATCCACATTGAAGAAGAATCGTGAATACATGGATAGTTTCAACACCGAGACCAAGAGAAAATCATCCTTGGTTGACACTGTGCCAGAAGAGGAAGAGTACAGTGGACCAAAGACCTTGGCGGAGGTGAAGATCCCACAAGTGACGAGGAAGTCGAGACTTTATGCCGGGGGAAACAGATTGTCCGTGTTGTCGATATATTCCACGCGTGCCTCATTCACCGATCTGGCCTCCAGATTGAAGAACATCTCCACTGATGAAACCACCGGTGTTGAAAGTAAGTCTCCTTTGATCCCTGTTGTTAAGAATCAAACCATTATTGAAGAGACGAGTGATCAATCGATGGACACATCTGCAGTTGGTGCTTCATCCACCGGTACGACCAAGATCAATGACGTTGGCATGAGATTGAGTTTCGCTGATAGATTGACGGCATTGGAGAGTGGCACGTCCTCATCAAATGCACTAGTTGTTGAAGTTGAGGATCCGATCGATGGAGATGTGAAAAACATCAAATTACCAACCTTGCCCGACCTGAACGATGTCCCAGTCAAGAGAACACAACCAGCTGTCAACAAGTCCGAGGTTGTCAAACACACTGAGGAGAAGTCACAACCATTACCAAAGGCCAGAACTCAGAAGAAACCACTCGACGACATCACCAACCAGAACAAACGCTCCGCTAGTGGTGGCTCCTTCTTCAGAAAATGGTCCAATGGAAAGAAGGACAATGCAGCATTGGAACAATCACATCAACAGAACGGATTTCTTCGTATCTTTAGTGGATCCAAACCGGCCACCAAGACATTAAACACGGTGTATGAGCCGGGTGAGATGTATATGACCTTGAAGAGACTGCTGAATAGTTGGAATGACTATGGGTTGAGTAACTTGAAGACCCAAGATGACATGTTGATCATCGGTGGTGATATCTCCAAAAGAAACATTGTTGGGTTGAACAAGGCTAAATTCACATTGGTGGTTGATAAGTATGGGAAGAAGGGATCCAGTATAAGGT
Source organism: Williopsis galapagoensis (assembly GCA_030565205.1). Lineage (NCBI taxonomy): Eukaryota > Fungi > Ascomycota > Saccharomycetes > Phaffomycetales > Wickerhamomycetaceae > Williopsis > Williopsis galapagoensis. The sequence continues at coordinate 245,486 of JAJMBA010000006.1, read as the reverse complement.
TTGATAAGGAGAAGGGTTCATCAAAGAGTTTCCATACTTTGGTTAACGAGATTGAGAGAATTCTTCGCAGGGAGAATGTTTTGGCTTTTAGTGCCTAAGTTTGTTTGTTTTTTTTTGGACTGTTGTGATTTTTTGTGAAATAATAATTTGGGTATTTTTTTGTTTAGCTCTTGATTTTTAATGAATATAGACTCTTTGAGATTGTTTGTATGTTGATATTAATCTTTAACTTTATATGTGAGTGCTGGTGAGATTATCAACTATCATATATGAGGTATAATTACAATAAAATTCCGAAATATGAAATGTATTAAATCAATAAATGCCCCATGAATCTTCACAACCGAAACAGAACTTTGAACAGGCAACACTGGCACTCAATGGATAATCACTCAATCCAACCTTTTCATCGATAAACTCATCGGCAAAGGAATCCTTACCCCTAGCCATGGCACCGACAAAGACACAGATACTCTCGTCGTCATCCAACTTGGAAACATAGTCCTGTACTCTGATCAGAGGGGCATCGAAGGATAGTGTGATCTTCTTGCACTTGGTTGGCAAATGGTCTGTGATTGGGTTCTTGATGACTCTCAACAACTTCTCCTCCGAGTTGACGGACTTGATGGAGAGCTTGTGTAGAAGCTGCACCATCAGGCCGCTGAATCTCTTGAACGTTCTTGGGATACGCACGGAAGGGTTCACTTCTATGAGAACACCTCTGGCGGTGTGGATGTATACTTGTAGTTTTCCCGCCTTGTTGATAGGAGAGTCCAACAGCGACAGGAGACACTGGTGGGTGATGTCGGGTCTGGCCTCAGAGATGTCGCGGCCCATCTTCTTGAGCAGGCTCTGGTGGTCGTCACAGTTGAGCAGGGCGTACTTGTCATGGGCGCCGTTGCTTCCACTGGAGATCTTGTGTGTCTCGAGACATGCGGCAGAGAGCACCACGATGAGACGCTGCGTGTTCTTGTCGCGGGAGGTGAGAGCGGTGGGCTGTTCCGGCACGAGCGACACGGGAAGCACTTCCTTGGTGGCCTTGGCGACTTTGGCCATTGTGTGATGGGGGTTCTGGGTGGTCTGGGGTGGTTTGATAAAGAATGTGTCTTGAGCTCATCGCTGAAATTTTTCGCTCTTCCGCGAACTCGGACGCCAGATCGTTTTCTACAACCATTATGTAAGATTTACGTGTCCCAACCACAGTGCCCATGATTTGCAACTTTGTGCTTATTGCCCTCTCCCACAAACAAAGGAGGGGCCGGTTCACGGCACGCTATGGCCACAATCACAGCCGATGACTTTGGCTCAGACTTCTCAGATGACGATGACGATGACTTCCTTGCGCTCACGCTGAAAGAACCCCCCCAAGGGGCCGAAGATGCCTCTTTGATCGCTGCTAGAGGTGAGATTGCCGTGTTGAGGTCAAAGATTGAAGCTTTGGAACATGCAAAGGCGCTTGAATTGGGACAGATGAGGAAGAAAACATCAGACCAGGCACAAGTGAATGCTAAGAAGACTGAGCAGCTGGAACAAGTGATCAATCGATTGGAAACTGAAAAGAAATTCGTCACCAATGAACTGAGGAATTTGAAACATACAAAGAAGAGAAAGAGACAAAGCACCCAGATTGATGACACGTTCAATGCTGATCAGGAATCAGATACAACTTCCACTGCTATCCCACAAACAACCACACAGGCCCCAATAACCCCATTGCCAACGACGAAACATATCAAGAATGAACCACCTGTGAAGATTACTCCCTTGAAGAGAGATGATAACTCATTGTTGATAGATGCCATTCTTAATTATACTATCCCATCATTGAACGTACCCACGATGGACATCTTATCCCATGTGTCTCTTTCTGCTGATTTCCAGTTTGAAAACTATACGATCCACAAGTCCCAACCTTTGAACAACCAGATCTTACAATGGCTTATCTTCAACAGGCCAATCCATCGAATCGATCAATTCGTCACAAAGATCACACATTTCCTCAGCACTCTCATCTCCACACTATTCATAGCAAAGACCAGCTCCACGACACGACTGCCCATCCCATATCTCGTCTCATTGATCCATGCCACGGTGATGTATAAACCCTCAACGGTCACTCGAGACACGAGGAAGGAACTATTGATCTTCTGCACGGATATCTTTTCACACTTGGAAGAACTAATCAGGCCGCAAGAGGAACTATCAGAACAGTATGCGCGTCATAAGAGACTCGGAGTTGCAGGGATCCAAGGTGAGATGGTTGATAATTTCATATTGGTGTTCATCTGTGATTTGATTGAAAGTTTATTGATGATCTCCACTGATGATTCAAAGTTCTTGAAAGAGCTTGTGGAAACAGCAAAAGTGTTGGGCTTTGTGAAAGTGGCCTTGGGTCAGGCTTCGAATTTGAATGTCATGATGAGTGTTTCAAATTGGTTACTATGTATCATCGAGTCATTTAATGAAGATCAGGTCCAAGGTGATGATCTTTTCCAATTGCCATTTGACGATAGAGACATTGAGACCATGTCACAGATCATTGAAATGGGTGTTGATATGAAAGAACATTGGTTATTCCATGGTTTGAATCGAATGATTGGGAATAATGTCGATACCCCATATCTACTATCATTGGTTGGTGGTAGAGATGGGTCAGGTGTGAGCAGTGTTCCGAATGTGGTTTACAAAAACATACTCAATGAGAATGATATCAAATTACAATTGAAGCATGAACAGCATCTGATCGAGGTACAATTGACCATCATGGAACTATTCATGAAGATGGTTATCCTTACGCCATCAAGTCTACCGATGTTCACCACCAAGCCAGCTATTTTCAACTCCATAGTATTTGCAATCGGTCTAACACAGCAATCCATCATCTCATCCCCACGAACACCACTGACGCATCTCAGATCTAGTTTCATCTCCTCATTGATCAGATTCATCCACATGATATGGGAATTATCATCGGTGGAACAATCATCCGAACCGGCCATGGCGAAAGACACATTCCATGAATTGATCATAACCCTAGCGCGTGTTGCCTTCAGCAACAATAGCACCAGTGAGGACGCTGCCCAGTTCCTATTATCTGTCCGTGAGAAAGACCTCACCACACCAGTGTTCAACAGATGGGCCGAGAGACGTGCGTTGGAATCATCACATATTAACCCCACATTACCAAACGACTCCAATGAAGAGGCTCAAAGAGAGTATATCCTCAGTGTGGTGAATGCTCAGATGGGGTATAGCAATGGGCTGGAATTACCATACGATGATGATGTGGTGGAGTGCGCAAGGGACGTTTTAGGGAAATGTACAACTATGGATGAGGCTGATGCATTGTATTCTGCTATGAACACGATGGAGATTGATGAAGAGATGGCTGGGTAGATGGGTGGTATTTGCTAATTGTTAATGTATGCTGATGACTTTACGATATGGTTTGGAGTGTAGGAGCGAATACTAGTGATACGTAGATTGGATTTTCAGAGCATCAGTTGATAAGAACCGTACCCATTCTAGGAGTGAATATATGTGAAATCTACAAGTGAACTACTACTTTAATTAATATTCTAAACAATTAGAGAACGTAATGAATCATTTTTTATTTCTTAAAAATTACAACAATCAACACCAGATTTAAGCGGAAGCCTTAGTAGCAACACCGGTTTGGAAGTTGTTCTTAGCTCTTCTAGCAACGTGCTTCAAGTATTGCATACGACCGGTACCGGTGGTGTGTCTTCTCTTAGCCTTCAAAGCCCAGTTGTGGGATCTGATCTTAGCAGCTGGGTAACCACAAGAAGCACAGGTCTTCTTTTGGATGTGGAATGAACGACGGCCACATCTGTTACACAAAGTGTGGGACTTGTTGTGACGTTTACCGAAAGATGGAGTACCCTCTATAGTAATGAAATGTTAGTATTCAGGGTCAAGGTTTGGAAAAGTTGTATATCTTGGGAAGAAAGGGTTGTACCACTCGTGATGTGATCATTGTGGAAGTGAATTTCTGAGTTATTGAACGGATGCCTTGATGATGATGTGTTTGTGTGTTTGTGTGATGGCCTTCGTGATCGAACTGACCTGAGTGGTTCCTTAGTTCAGAGGTGAGTTCTTCTCAAATGAAGTCTAGCCATGACATATGAGTTTGAGATCGTTTGAATGGTACTATGGTGATGAGCGTGCTCTTTGACTTGTTCCTCTATGTTCCTCTATGTTCATTAAACCTGTTCATACTTCTGTGCTTGACTATTGATTGGATTGATACCTCTGTTGAACTGTCTCTTGATGACTCTTAACTCTGTGATAATGGCCCTCTGAGTGATAAACGTATGGATTCCCCTTGTTTCTCATTCCAGGACAACTGATGGTGACATCTACTTACTACCCATGATGTCTTTTTGTGTTGTGTGGTCTAGAGCTAGTCCCTGTGTGTACGTTCAGCTTGCTTGGGTTGAAGATTCAATTTTTTTCACTGCGACGCTCAGCGCAGCGGAATCCAGGCGGGCGGGCCGGGCGGTGTGCGGGTGGCGGGAGATGTGACTGCTTCTGCGGCCGACAAGAGGGGCAATTCGCGAAAGTGGGCGGTACAGGACACACAAATGACCTGCTGGTGTGCGGGTGTGTCACTCGCGAAAGGATGTTACCGTATTGGGGTGGCATTGGCGAAACTATTTGTTAAAGGAGAGCTACTTTTGATGGAAATGGATGAGTTTCAATTATATTTGCACTCTTAAAGATGTATATATATACTTAATAACCTCTCTATAATACAACCGTATAGTTTAATAGACTTCATAAGCACCATAGGCCTCTACAATACACACTTCACAGTCTACCCCCTTTCGCCAATCTGTGCCATTCTTCGCCACTCTACGCCAAAACGCGCTAAAACGGGTTGACGCGTCAAGCTGTACGAAAAGTAAACAAACCAAACGCGTCTCCTTCCTTGTAATCTCACCTACCAAAGCACAACCTCACGCTCTACTACAACCACTCTGATCTATCAATTACGATTACATCAAACCATATCAACAAGATCAGCCATAAAGTGAACATAGTGTGAATATCAACGATGACCACACAGTTCCCACCATCATCGCCACTATTGGCCCACACGGAGCTTGATCATCATGATGATCCATTCAACATCTCAATTTCTGAGGACATTGAATCCAAGAAGCTGGTTCTCAGTACACCATTCAACAAAGTTCAACAACCTAAGAAGTCCTTACAAGAGGCTTACCCAACACCAAATCCTTCATCAAGTGCCGGTAATTACAGATCCAGTTCCCCAGTTAGAAATGAGAGCGCTGTGGTATACACAGATTTCAGTGCCCATCCACCAAATGAGACAGAGCATGAGTATAACGACAAGGATGCATCAGTGAGTGTAATCAACCATAGATCTGGTGGTCGTGAAGTTTTGTTGTACCCTGGTGAGAAGTTGACCTTGGGAAGATCTTCACGTTGTGACTATTTCATCAAGACAAGATTTGCATCCCGTGTCCATTTGGAATTGCAATACAACAAGGAAAGAAACGAATTGTCAGTGTTATGCAAAGGTCATAACGGTGTTGTTATCAACTTTGGTAAGACCATCTATGGTGAAGTCAAATCATTGAGTGAGATGGCATACATTGTTGAATTGGACGAGGATGGAGACCACCCAGAGGCACTCAAGGATCTCACTGTTTTACGTGACGAGAAGGTCATTGTGCCATACAACCCAGATTTGACTTTAAACATTAAGGAATACATTGTTGATGTTCTTGTTGCTAATGAAGAATCAGAAACAGAGGATGAACTCCCAGTGTTGAGTAAGAGATTGAGCTCAATTGAACCAAATGAACCAATCACCAAGGCACCAGTTGCTAACAAGACTAATGCTGAGGCCATACCAGAACTACAAACACCAGCTGAGAAGCATAAAGAGGCTGTTTTCTCCGCTCCTGTTAAGCACTTATCCAGAAGTTCTACTCCAATTTTGAAATCACAAAGCGAGTTCCCATCAACTCAAAATGCAGAGACTATCTCCAAACAAGCTAAACAAGAAACTTTGCAGGTGATTCAAAAGATCGAAACTCCAATTGAAAACAGAGTACAAACCTACATCCTCCAACCAAAACCTTCCAACGATCTCAACAAATCATCTCCACAACACAACAACGACAAGGCAAGACGTGTTCGTAAAGCAGAACCGGGTCTCTCTCCAGTGAAAAAGAAATCTGATCGTCTTCAACCACGTGAAAAGATTGAAGCATTGAACATCGAACGCGTGTTAGCTACCATAGAAGATCCAGAATCTGTGAAGAACGTCCTTACCAACCATTTGGCCTTTTCAAGACTTTCACAAACTCCATTGAAACAGCTGCAATCCATTTCTGCATCTACACAGGGATTGACGCGCGAACAGATGAGAGCGGTACTGGCGTCAACTCCATACATTGGTGTCATCTATCGTCCTGGTAAAGACGCTGCGGGTAAACACTTGGATGAAGAGTACTTTTACGATGTGGAGAATGATACAGACATGGATAGAGTCAGCCTGGTGAACACCATGAAGGGTGGTGGTTTGAGAAATTGCCGAAAGACTCACAAGCAATACTTTTGGAAGAAACCGGTCAGTAAGAAATGAGTCGGCAAGTTGGGAGGGTTGTTGTACCCTAGTTTCCGAACGTTGTGATGTGGGTACTTAACTAAATTGAGGTTAAATGAATAATTGCAGGGGTTATGATTGTATACTAGCTAATAAACATGACAAAAAGTTAAAGATCGACAGTAGGTATGCCCTAAAAGGTTAAACTATTTCCGTACCTGGGTCTGGGGAGACGAAAAGTAAACACAGGGATCCGTGCGTTTCCCCGGTAACCGAGTTCGCTTGTTGTGCTAACCGAGATCGACGGAGCGTTTGTTTACTTTCCGGTTGCAAGCAGCCTTTTTTTTTTACAGAACAGGATCTGGGCAGATATATAACACGATATCCCTCCCCTGGTGCTGCAGCTAGGCAATCGGATCTTTCAGGGCTATATCTTTGTCAGGGACTGCCCATACGGACACACTACTCCCATCTCGAAGTTACCGCCCTGTTCAAACTTGTTTGGTTGTTGTTGTTCTGTTACACCTAGAGTCACACAGCACATGGTTCACAGTTTTCGAGGCTTAATTACATATAATAATATCCCAAGATCCACAGCTATCCATTTTTCCTCCCTTCCTACCATGGCAACCGACTCAAACATATCACGGAACCATCCATATGCCAAGATGGCACAGGCTAGAAACATCAACTTGCACAAGAGCAGGCTTGACGAGCTCACTACCACCATCCTTGACAAGTCTTCGGACACACTAACCAGGATCGAGGAAAACATGAGGCTAACACATGCTTTGAGGACGAAAGTTACAGAGATCCCTGTGCTTGATGATAAGATTGAACATCTAAATTCCAAACTTTCACGGTTTCAATATATTCTGACTCAGTTGAATTCCTTGTTGATAAGGACCGAGTTCTTTGAGAAACAACTTCAGATGTATGAAGGCGAACAAGCAGCTACACATGGTGCAAGCTCAGAGACTTGGAGAGATCATGAACTTAATTGGAAGACCAGTGAAGCCACCTTGGATAACCTTTGGTTGGAGTATAGGTTCTTGATGAGAAAGCTTGATTCAGATACCCCAATAATTTCGGCCAATTCATCATCACTTTCACGTCCAAATACACCAGCTGCTTTGAGAGATCAAGAGACACCGAGTCGAAAAGTTACTCGAGATATTCCTAGAGATCACATACCCAATGACAAATTTTCTCTACGGCCAATCCGTTGTGTATCAAAGAGACAAGACAGAAACAAGCGAAGATCATTGAACCTGAACTTCCTCAGTCACTCACCAGCCTCACCAAACGCTCAACAACTGCTGACTCCCGATTCTTCCTTCAATACATCAGCACAATACGATGAACAGCAAAATACCAAACTACAAATCAAGAGCTTACAGAGTATCATCTCAAGAGCCGACTCGTTTTCATCGGTCAAAAGAACTAGTGTTTCACAAGCGGTTGAAACACCAGAACATAATTCGACTTCATTCATTGCTGATCAGTCGGATGTCTCTCCACTGATGGGCAAAGTTGTTGTTATCAAGGCGCATTACAGATCCAATTCTGAACCAAGGACATTATTGCCACCACCTATCCTGTTGTCAAAGAAAGACATGAGAGCAAGTCTTAGACATTATCTTTCAGTGGATACTGGACTCAAACTCGGTAAGGTCAATAGCATAATGGAGAGTTCTGATGATGAGAGTGGTGTTAAGGACACAGAATGGCTTGAATCTCCTGTTGAGATGGCTTTCAAAGCTCCAGAGAAGAAATCCAAGCCTGCAGAGAAGAAGAAGTTCGACGCAATTCTGAAAACTCCAGATACAACAATCAACACACTTGAACCGACTTTCGGAGCCCATAATGAAGATGAGAAGGCTCTGCTTTCAGATGATTCTGATGATGACGAAACTGACTTACAGGACTTTATGGCTGATGTGTTGAGAAAGGTACCAGAACCACTCCCGGATTTCGTTCAACCTCTGGTAGAAGAACAACAAGAAGAAGCCCAAGGGGTCTCCTCGATACCAGAGAACGTTCCCTCTTTCACTCATCGTTTGAATAGATCCAATTCATGTGATTCCATCTTTTCATCCATGACTTCAAGAGTTCCAGTGAGACCAACTGTCGACCACAAGAGTCAAACTTTCAGCTGGATGCAAAGGTTCACATCATCCAATAAGCCGGCTCCAAACGTCAGCACCGTTGCTGTTAATAATCTGACTGTTTCGAGAGATACATCTCGTAACACTAGAGATACATTGTCAAGTTTGATCACACAGAAGAGAAAGCCAACGACTGAAGCAACCACAAGTGGTTTCGTATCCTGGTTCACGAAGAAGATGGAGCCAGCTCCAGTTAAGAAAAGTGAGGAGACCAGGGCACAGAAAGTTAAGTCAGTCAAGCCAGTTATTCCATCTAACACATTGAAGACCCGAGAAGAACCAATAATACCATCCTTTGTCATGAAGTCATTACCGATCCCAATCAAACAATCACCATTGGCGGTGTATGACTCTGGCCCATCCATGTCACATTCTCCAAACAGGGTTGCACCAAGTACAGACGTCACATCATGGCCATCATTACTCTCAACGATGTCACCACTTAATTTGATACCCGCATCCTCAATCGTTCTGTCTGAAACCGGTAAGCCATTACCTCAATCGTCAAAACATGCAGCTCCTTTGAACACATCCACACCGGAGATCACCAGAATCAAATCAATGAAGAGATCTACTGGTAAAAAGATCGTCCATAACAAGAAGGGATCAGGTCAAGTGAAAGGAAGCTTCTCAACCTTGACGATAGGAGCCAATAGAACCACAATTCTTCAACATGGAGAAAATTCGGAGATTGCACATGCCTCGGTTGAAGCTTCGCATGTCAACCATGAGTCCCTCCAAGAGGCTCTCCTGAGTCACAGTCTATTATAGACAATATTAATACCCATAAATAGCATTTGAATCACAGCTCTGGAAGCTGATTCTTTATTTATAATCCAAGTAGTTATAGTAGAAATTCCCCATATCATACTTCCCTTCCACGTGATTTTGATCCGGGCTCGCAGCCTGCGACGCGTCGCGTCAAACTTTTGGCATCACTTTCAGATCTTTCACCAAAACAAAGAAGAAGTGTAAGGTAACAGGCACATATCCCAATCTACACAGTCAATATGGATCTTCTAGATGATTTGGACGTCACTACGGTGAAGCGAAAGACATTCAAGAAGGACGTTGCTCCTCAAGATGATGTGTCACCGAGTGATGAAGATAATGGATATACTGACTCCAAACAACCATTGCTGAGCTTTGATGAGCCTTCAGAGGACCAAAAAATGAAACAAGACGCTAATTATAAACAGGTTCCACCATCAGTATGGAGTAAGACTGGTCTCTTCGGCGCAGGATCTTTGCTTGATAGGATCAGTAAGAGATTAAATGGAGAGCCACAACCTGAGCCCGAGACTGAAACTCAGACTCGGCCAGAAGTTGAACAGCAAGCACAAGCCGAACAGGAAGCATCAACACAAGTTATCGAAACTGGGATCTCTCTTACCCAAGTTGTATCAGCATATGCTGACGAAGATGATGAAATAGCTACTCAGAAAATCGCTTCACATGAGGATCCAACTCAGATGATCGAATCACTTGAGGACTCCACTCAGAATATAGACGGTCCAACTCCAAAGATACAATCCACATCGGATCACCCACGGCATTCCACGGAGGATGATCCAACACAAGTTATACATACTAGAGCTGGCCAGGCACCTTCTACTTCAATACAAGACGACTCAACTGTCAATGATACTCAAGTCGTTCCAACTCAGAGACGTCGTCCAAGGCTCATTTCAGATGATGAAGATGGGGATGAGCTCACTGAACCAACTGTTGCCGACCAATTTCAGACTCAAGAGGATACACCAGACTCAAACAACACATCCCAGCCGACTCAGTCGGTGTCATCTGAGTATCCTTCATTAGCAGCTTCTGGTCTCACTGCGCCATCCACCAAGCCAACCAATAACCTATTCGTTGACGAATCTGAAGATGAAGAGGACTATCCAACTGATGCTCAAGCCGCTGACTCCACCAAGACTGTTGAGGAGCTGAACCAAGAAGCTAAGGATGAGAGACTGAGAAAGATCAATGAGAGAGCTACTCAGAAGAGGGCACAAAGGCTGCTTAGGGAACAACAAGAGAAGAGTAAAGGTAACAAGGACCTCTTGAATAAGAAATCTGAAGGTTCTGATCTAGAGGCTGATATGAAGGAAGACAACGATTATGATTCCGCTGATGAAGAAAACGATGATGGTGAAGTCAAACTTTACATGACCGAGACATACGCTAAGAAGTTTGCTAAGAATGATTTATTGGCTGCTTTTGGTTTCAATCGAAATGGTTCCTTCGAAAAGAAGAGAGAAGAGTTCAGTGAGCCGATTGTTGATGAGACCTCATCGTTACAGACATCTCCAGATCCATCCGGGCTTCATGTCAAAGAGGAGAAACATGATGTCGAGCTTTCTGATGATACTGACAGTGAAAGTGATTTCGATGCCATCGCAGAGTTAAAGAAGAAAAGGCCAACTGAACCAGTGAAAGAGAAAGCACCAACGAAGAAGGAGTCTGAATCGACGGAAGTACATCCTGAGACTATTGACCTTGATGATAGTGATGAAAGTTCAGATGATGAGCGTCTTGGACTCCATGTTTCCAAAGCCAAGATGTTGGATATCAAAGCCAAGTTCAGCAAGAGATCCATGGAGAAAAAGAAGGGGGTCCACAAGGCTTCGAAATTATCCCGGTCTCAGTTATTAGCCGATTTGAGAAAGACTACAAGACAACAGATCAGGGAGACTCGCTCTGCTCTTCCTCAAACCAAGTTGAACGATGTTAAAGCTGAAGGTCTCGATATGGAGGATCTTCTTACGAAGTATATCGCACATGCGAACTCTGTGAAGGAGAAGGAGAACCGGAGGAAACCTTCGCAACGTCATTCCCATGATCAGGAAGATGATGAGGTTCCAGATTCTGATGTCCCATATAGTGACGTTCCAGAAAGTGATATACAGTCAGATCAAGAAGATGATGAGTCTGAAGGTAACGATGATGCTGATTCCGGTGTTGAAATTGAACCAAGTCAGATCAAGAAGCCTATAAGTCCTAATGGAGAAGGCGATGATGATGAAGATGAGGCCGATATCAAACATGCATCAAGAAAGAGAAACAATAACCGTCTTGAAGACGATGATGATGATGATGATGATGATGACGATGAAGATATTGATGTTGGTGAGGCCAAATCATCTGCTCCTCCGATTGATCTGAAGGCCTTATTGGCTAATAAGAAGGACACTGGTATCAACCTGGGCTCGTTCGGTGGAAACCTTTCACAAAGTGGTCAGACTCAGAAATTGAGAGATATGTTTGGTATCTCTCTCACTCAAGCGTTTGAAAATGGGTCACAAGGTAACGAAGCTGATAAAGCTGATGTTTCAACTTCCGGCGTTTACGATAAGTTGAGAAATGATGGCCAGAAGACACTACTTGGTGATAATTCCGTCGACGCTGGTACTCAACAAGATGATTCATATCAGTGGAGTGTTAATTCACAGAGCAAACAAGACAGCATTCCATTCTTTGAGGATCCAGAGACACAATTGGAAGAACCTTCGCCGCCTACTCCAGAGGATTCAATGGTTCATCCATCGACACAAGACCCTGATGCTCCAACTCAAGCTGATCTCGTCGCAACCCTTGTTGATGAGGGTAACGGTTCTCCTGTACGGTCCAAACCAAGAAGGTTGGTGAGAAAACAGGTCGCAAATGAGATAGGTGAGACCATCAGTGAGGTCTCTGAGGAAGAATCTGAGAATGAGGAAGAATCTGAACAAGCACGTTTGGAGAGAGCTGAATTTTACAAAGAACAGCGCCGTCAAGATTTGGAGAAGGAGAGATCTCGTAAACAGGAACTGAAGAAGTCAGGGCTCGATCAAATGATGCAGAACGAAGCTGAGGAATCCGAAGATGAATGGTTTGGTGTTGGTGGTCAAGATGGTGAGAGATACGAACAAGAAGACTCTGAAGATGAGAAGATGTTCGATGATATTACTGAAGTGAAAGACAACAGATCGGATCTTGTTAAGAGACTCGCAGAAGAAGATATCAAGAATGATCAAGACATGATGTTCAAGATTTTGAAAGATTTGGAAACAGGTAATTGGAAGAAACGTAATGGTGGAGGTGATGATGATGGGTTCGAACTGGACGATGAAAGAGATATGATTATCAGAAAGTTCAGAGAATACCAACGTCAACAAGTGAGAGACAAATTCGAGGAAGATGAAAAACTGAGGCAATTGGCCAAGGATAAGAAATCGAAGGCGTTCTTTGAAACTATCGCTGAAGATTCACAGTTTGGTGCTGGCCTTGGATCTGAATCATCAGACGGCAGTACAAGTGAAGATGATGAGGGAGATAATCCATTCATCGACCAGACTGCTAAGAGCAAGATAATGTCACCTGAGGATGCTGATAGAAAGCAGAGAAAGACAAAGAAGATACGAATCACGGAGGAATATGTCCAGAAGTCCTTATCATTCTTGAACGATTTTGAGGGTATCACAGACGCGCAACCTTCATACTTTGATAACGATGATGATTCTGGAGATGATCTTCATACTCTCAAACAGAGATCTATCATCCAGGTTGATCAATCCAATCAAGCGAGAAAGAATCGCATCCCAGTGATTGATCTTGAAAATTCACCAAGTGACGCATTTAAAGTTCCATCTGTTGTCAAGAGATCATTCTTGCAATCAAGCTCATCAACAAAGAACAACGAGGTTACATTTTCCACATCATACAAGGCTGCTTCGAGTTCAAAGGCTTCTGTCATGTCTATGGGTAAGTCGAAAAGTGTGACTCAAAAGGATGCTGAGTCTCATAGAGTGCTCAAGGCTAGAAAGTTAGAGAAGACTATGAAGACCAAGAGTAAGAGTGTGTTGAAGAATTTGGGCGGTTCTGCATTTGAATAGCATTTTGGTGGTGTCCAAGAAAAACCTGATAATTAAGGAAATATGACTACATGCCATGGTGAACTTCTAGTAGACAATATGGAAATGTCGATTGTTGTATGTATGTATCGTTCAACTGTAAATACCTTGAGACAAAAGTTGGAACTGATCGTAAAGTCTAGTGTAGATACTTCCAGCACTTTTCATAATCAAGTAATTCTCGACAAATGAATCACACTCAGTGTCACTTAAATGAAGTTGGAATCTTTGTTTGAACTGAACCGATGTTTGCGGGCCAGCTTTGAAACATGGAAGATTACTATCTTTCTGCATCAACTCAACCATGTTAATCAAATGATCCGCATGTTTTCTCAACGCTCTGAATGCCTCCTTTGTGAGATGTTTAAACTTCTTGAATGGCTCACCATCCAACCCACCGAGCAACTCAATGTACTCGAAAGTCAGCTTGAAAGGAGCGGCCTCAAATCCAACTGAACCTGGTGAGTTAGATAACAAGAAACCAAAATCAATATGCATTATATGACCATCATTATCAAGCATGATGTTACCATTGTGACGATCCTTAATCTGCAACAAGTAGCAAATAACAGAATAGGCAGCAAGTGATTGAGCAAAGTTTTCCTGGGCACGTTTGTATTTATTGGATGATGCATCACCGAAACATCTTTGGAAATGCTCAGTCAAAGTACTGATCGTACCCTTTGGGTTCTCGCCGCTCTCAATGGAAATCTTTGTCAATGCCTTCTTAATCGAATGGACAGACAATGCGTTTGTGATAGTCTCCACCAAACCTGTGTTGGCACTAGTAATCAAGATTCTCATTCTCTTAACCCACACTGGAACACCATTTGTCTTCCAAACCGATGACATGGCCTGGATCACCTGTGATGCAAACGCCTCTTGTCTCAAGTCGTCACCAGTTTTGGCAATAACAGAACAGAGATCCCAGTTCTCCAAATGTCCATGGACACTCTGTTTACGGATCCGGTCCTTCTTTGCTTGCCAGTCCTCACCCAAATAAGCATTGGAGTTCTTGTTGGAAACACCACCAAGCTTCAAATCGTTCTCAAGTTTACGCTCACCAGCAGCACCATGGATCGCTTCAAGATCCTTGTAACCGAAATGGTCTTGAAGGGATTGCATCGAAGTGATGATCTTTGCCTTGATAGCAGCGGTCTGGTCAGCAGGTAGGACACTTGCACCATTATCCAACTGGGATAACATCACAGCAGCGATTCTCATTTGGGTAGCCAAGTCTGAAGTACTGTCATGCTCCAAGTCCATACTGATCTTGTAATCAGCACTGAAATTCAAATCATCAGCACGATGTTCTTCATCATCAATCACTGGAACTTTCGAAGAAGATGCAACAAACACTTCATTGGAGAACATTTCAATATCATCCTTATTACTCATCTTGACAACAGAGAGATCACCAAGATCCGTCTCTATAGGATTCTCTTCAAAGTAATCTGATGGATGTGGTGAGACATCCGTTGTGTTTGGATGGATACCGAGATCAAAGATGTATGAGTTGTTTGGTTTCTCATGCAAGAGTCTGTCATTCTGTGTAGTGGATGGGTCAAAGTCCATTTCATCACTGAGAAATTCAATCAACAACAAGAATGGAACTCTCTCGGCAGAGTTAAGCACAGCAGCTTCACTGGCGGCAATATGGACAATCTTGTGAAGTTTTCCTCTTCTATTAGGTGGGAGCAAAGTTGGAATGTCAATCTCAGCCGGTAAGTCTCTGTTCAAAAGGGATAATTCAGCACGTAGTGAAGATAGTCTCGCTTCTTGTGGCACGGCACTAAGTCTCACAGAGATGGTTTGAAGTGCAATGGCGAATTGAGTCTCACATCTGAAATAGTTAGATTTGAGCAACTTGATCTTATTCGTAGTGGTCATCAACGAAGGTGAAATGTTTCTAATGTTGGCCCCATGTGAGTTGTATTTGGATCCTCTTCTTCTTTGGTATCTGTTCTCACGTGGACTGACACCTGACCTGATGGACGCAGATGGTGATGAAGGACCGGTATGTGAATGTTGCAAATCTGGCATGGATGCAGAGTTCTGGTTGTCAAAGTTTGTTCCAAATGTAGGAGATGATGCAGTGGACAAATCGTCACTTTGTTCATAGAATGATTGAACCCGGAGAAGTTCCTTTGGTAATCTCTTTCTCTTGTCCTTCTTCAAAAGTTTATCAGCATATGACTCAATCAATTCGAAGTCATAGTTCTCATTGTCCTCTTCAGGTGCTTTCTTCTTGTAGTCATCATCTGCAGGAGATTTGCTTATCGTATCGTATTTTATACTTGCACCAGAGTTGATTCTTGAACTGTTTGCCCTCGTGTTTTTGAGTGTCAAATTCTCAGTGATTTTAGTTTTCAAGTTCTTTGCCAATTCAAACACAAAACTCTTTTGTTTACGACCTTGACTCTTCACAATTGGTTCGATAAATTGACCCAGTTGTGGTAGACCAAAAGATGCAGCAATTACTGAAGAGAGCACGACTGGAGGTGCAACATTCTCTCTGAATTTGGTAGATGGAGGTGATCCAACGTTGAAGAGGATATATTGCAGATTGTTCAGCACTCTTCTAGCGTTTTGGAATGCAAAACTGTTTGGATCATCAGCCAAATCTGTCAAATGAGATTGCAAATACCAAAAGGTCAACAATGTGAAATGTGGGTCCTTGGTTGACAATTCCAATAATAAGTCTTCAAGTGCCATTGATTCCGTTTCAACCGTGACAAGGAGTTGACATAATTGAGGGATGAAGAAGCTCAAATCCTCCAGTCTGTATGTCCGGAGCTTTCGACATAGATGATGGTGGATTCCGATATTATTGGAGTATCGTTCCAAGTATGCGATACACATGAACAGTGAAAACTGTTGCGATTCTATAAATCGCAGAAGCAATGCGTTGCCACTTTGTTCCATGGTTGTAGTTGGTATTATTGGATGGTGTTGAGTGTGGTTTTTATATGGATATGTATAGGTCTATGCGGGAATGCTGGGAGTGTGTGATTGTATTGTATATGATGATTGGAGCAATATTGATAAATTGTTCGCACGTACTGGAAAGGTCAGCGGCTAATTAGTCAATTGGGATATTAGAGAAAATTGGGGAACAAAGTATGGGTTAATTACCCATTTAAGTTGAAGCAGTGTGTTGAATGCAAGTTAATTGGTGCTGCAGTGGTAAAACCGCCTTGTGTAGTGGTGTGTGATTGAAAGATGACCGTCAACTCGGTATGGTTCCAGTGATCCCGTTGTTCTTTTTTGATTTGTTTTTGTTTTGAACAACTTTCGCCGCGGCGCCGAAATTGCGCTAATTACCTCATTGGGATGTTTGGCGCAAGGCCAGCTGAGGAAGTATCGCTTTTTCGCCAATCCGGCGTAACCTGTCAAGGGTTTATATATACGCTCAACTCGTAGCGAGTCTCTATGGCAAAGGTCTTCAATACAGTAATCATTTATCCTCTCCTAGGGCCATTCCATGTGAGCAAAGCGAGACTCATGGGTCATTGGGAAGGCCTTGCTACACCGAATAAGATAATAGGCTTCTGCTTGGAAAATCATCTCCATCACACACGGTTGCCAATCTTCTCTGTGAAACACCCTCTCTACAAGCTTTTAGTATGTCATATTCATCACCTATCGATTGATGCCTTTTCGAATCAAGATGCCAAACTCGTTGCATAGACTTCAAGAACCTGGACCGGAATTTACAGTTGTGTAGCTTATAAATGGTGAATTCACTGCTACTAGTATTCCTCTTTCTCGGCTGTGATCCTACGATGAACTATTCAAAGTTCTGTCCATGACATTGTTTCCCTGTCAAACACCTTGCTGGTTGTGAGCTGATGACACTATCAGTTAGGATCTGTTTCCTTTTTAGGCCTGTCGCATGGGAAGCTGCCTGACCCGCACACCTCTATACATATAAGAAGACAATGCTCTGTCATTTGTTATTGGATCTTTTTGGATCGATCTAAATCTTTGACATAAAGTCTCCCACCAGCACCACTTAATGTAGATCCTTCCAAAGATCTTTTAAAATAGTTACAAAGTAATATCTACGATCCAGCTCGGCACAGTGATATTCCCAGACGTTGTGCAGAGCCAAAATTCCCTGTGGCTTACCGGCATTATCGCTTGATCGAGCCGAATCTCCAGAGAGGCCCCCGTCAACTAGTAGGGGATCTATCGCTATCGCCCATATTAATACCATACCGACACGGCTTTACTTCGGTAATCATCCCCGATCTCGATCCACTTTTTGTTTCTGCTTCCATGACTCTAGTACAGGCTATATAAAGCGTCGCTTCCCACCTGCCACTTCTTATCAATCATACCAAGACACATACCCATAATCATGACGGAACTACTCAATCTCACTGCTGGTCCAGTGTATCAGATTCCTGCGGTGCGTGAAGCCTCTGCCATCCAGACCTTACCAATCGGCTCCCCAGAGTTCCTCTCCATCTATTCTTCTGCCCTCAAGGCCATCAGACTGGTGCTCAAGTCCACCAATCCTAAAGACCAACCATTCGCCATCACGGGCTCTGCCACTCTTGGTTGGGAGATGGTGTGTACGAATCTATGCAGTGCTGGGGATGACGTGTTGTTGTTGAACAATGGATGGTTTCCTGAGTCATTCGCTGAAGCACTCTCGATCTATGGTGCCAAAGTGACTACGTTAGAGGCCCCACCGGGTGATGTTGTTGCATTGGATGCCATTGAGGGGGCATTAAAGGAGAAGAAATTCAAAACACTGGTTGTCACACAGACTGAGACATCAACGGGCACTTTAACAGACATCGCATCGATCGGTGCGCTCTTGAAACAAGTCTCACCTGAGACGTTATTAGTCGTTGACGCTGCTGCATCCGCCACGATCGAAGACATCCAATTCACAAACTGGGGGATTGACTTTGTGCTCTCCTCGAGTCAGAAGGGTCTTGGAGCACCAGCGGGGCTGGTGTATGGAATCATCTCCGAGCGTGTGATTCAACAATTGGAGTCGCATAAAGAGGTTTCATTCTACACCAGTTTGAAAAGATGGCACCGTGTGATGAAAAACTTCGAGAATGGGGTTGTCGACCACCATGCGACCCCAAGCATCGGGTTGGTCAACTCTTTGAAAGTCGCCATGGAGGATATTTTGGAACAGGGTGTGGATGAGGTGTATGATAAGTATAAAGTGAATGCATTGGAGTTTAGAGAACACTTGAAAGAAATCGGGCTTGGCAAATTCGTCCCACTCAGACCAGAGGTTTTTGCTAATGGTATTACCCCCGTGTATTTCCCCGAGAGTATCAAGGATAGAGACGGATTCATGGAGTCATTGAGCGTAAAGGGCTTGAGTGTTAGTACTGGGTTCCACAAGGATATCAAGGGGACGTATTTCAGATTGGGTCATTTAGGCGCCACGGGTCGTGATGCCTCTTTAGGACATTTGGATAAAGCATTGGTGATCCTTGAAGAGTCTGTTAAGGAGTTTTCAACTTAGTTGAATAAACTACTGGATGATTATGTTAGATCAGAAAAAAATAAAAATAAAAATTTCACTTTGGCATTACACGTATAGATATTAATTAATAAAACAAATCCTAATCTTTACTCTCCTTTTTGGACTTTTTCTGCTTTTTCTCCTTCTTTTCTTTCTTATCCTTTTTCTCCTTCTTTTCCTTCTTTTCCTTCTTTGGCTCTTCATCATCCTCTTCATCCCTTGATCTCTTCTTGGACTTCTTCTCGTAGACTTCCTCCTCTGGTGCAATAAAATCATTAGCCTTTTCAGCATCCTTGAGAGCCTTGTTCTCAACTTGTTTCTCCTTCTTCTCCTTCTTCTCCTGATGGTGCTTATCTCTCTTACTCAAGAAATATTCACCAGATTCAATGGCAAGATCAATCTTTCTAGGTTGTTGAGCAGGTGGGAATGGTGTGTAAACCTTCTTCTCCTTCTTCTTGAGCTCCTCGTCCTTGACTTGTTTTGGTTTCTTTCTGGCAACGTTTCTCTTCTTGAACATTGGCAAGTATCTACTCCAATCCTCCTCAGCCATGTCTGGGTTATTCTGTAACTCCTTCTTGATCATGAGCTCTTTGATGTGATAGATAGGATGGATGTTTTTCATACAGTCCTCAACAACTCTTCTGACGTCTTTTAGACCCTTCCATGGACCCATGGCAGACACGGTGTTACCTTGAACCAAGATGTAACATTTGGTCAACAATTCCAAAGCTCTCAAAGTGTTACCGTTTGGACCGACAAGTCTTTGTCTTCTCTTCACAAATCTCTCCTTGTTGGAGACAAAGTTACCAATCTTTATCACGTCGGAGGCAATGTCATCCTGGAGGATTTTGACAGCTTGTGGGAGTGGGACGGAACGAGCGAGAAGTTTGATCAAGTCTCTAGCTTTCAAGATGATGGCAGGGTCGAATGTCTTTCTGGTGGTTTTCACCGTCATGGAACCCTCAACCAAGTCAAGGGTGCATGCAACGTGGTGGGCATCCAAGGTTCTGGTGACTTCAGGCCACACTTGCTTGAGATAAACCTCACGGTATTTTGGGAACAGTGTCATGAAACTCGACTCCTCGGCAAAAGGCTGGCCGGAGGCGTTGTCCTCTGGCTTGAACTCGTCGATTTTCCACTTGTCAATGTCTGGGGTGTCCCAAGGCTTGTCCTTATTGTGTGTAGAGACCATGGCGTGCTGTGTGTATGGAGCTGGGGGTGTGTACAGGAGACAACCCACCCAGTAGAAGCAGCTCATCTCCAAATTTTTGAGCAAAAACAAAAAAATAAAAATTTCGCACATCACGTGATCAACGAAAGGCTCACTTATCGGGGATGTCAGACTCTGATTCGTAAGAGCTTGTGTATCTCTGTTTTCAAGGAGAGGCTGGGAGGGATTTCCCCAGTTCTTTCTTTTAAACCATATAGGTATAGTGCACACTGTTTACATCCGTGTCATCCACTTCCATGCTGGTGAGTAGTGACCACCAGACCTCTTTTCCAACTTCCTCTCCTATCTTCTTCTCGGTGACAAGTCTTGATCTGTTATATCCCAATTTGCCTTACCTCTAGATCATTCTAAAATACACCCCCTCTCAAGGAGAAACCTAAATCACAGGCTTAATCTGGTGATACATGTGAAGAAGCTTCGATCGATTCCCGGATTGGTGATGTTTTGCAGATCGGTCCGCACCACACAGAACGTTATATGCCAAAATAGTCCCATCCTGAAACTATTCCTCTACAACTAACCAGGGACAGCATAACAACCAGCACCTCAGTTAGTCCTACCACTTGCAGTACTGTATCATTACAGATGTGTCACATTGTTCAGCGCTGAACCTCCCATTCTGACCGTTCGTCGGTTTCAAAATTGCTTCAAGTGGGCTGAAACATGCCCCTACAGATGGTGAAACACAGAGCCCCCAACACATATAAACCACCACCACGGGCCCGCCTCAGGGGTAAAAACCCTTCAATCCCCCATGCACCTAATTAGCAGAACTGGATATTTCTATTGAGGAACTTACCACACGATGACTACGACGGTTTTGGTGGATTTATCGTCAACTATCACCACCATCTTACACACACAGACTGCTATAATCAAGGGAATCCTTGATGTCACCGTCACGCAGGCAATTGCTTCGGAAAGTTCATTATCTACCTCTTTGCTAACCTCGCTGGAAGACTCACACTTGGCTGGTATCACGTTGGCGAATAAAGAGGCTAGCACCATGGCCAATTCGCCAATGACGATCTCTACATTCCATTCATCTTCCACTTCAACTTCATTGGCCCCATCATCATCTTCATCATCGAATAATGTCTCCAGAACAAGCGCAGGTGCCAATTCGACACATACGGGAGGCACAGCGTTCAGTAATGGAATGTTTCAAACCTCCACAACCTCGGGGAACAACTCAAACATTGGACTTGTCATTGGTATCCCCGTTGCTGTTATCGGTCTGGCACTGATTTTGATTGGACTTTGGTTTTATCTACGTCAAAAAAAGTTGGAGAACACCCGTACAGAATCCAATTTGAAAAACTACTACGATGAGAAATACAATTACAGAATGAATGAACATGATGAATCCAACGGGTCTCCTTACCATATGAGAGGTGTTTATCAAGTCAAGGCCAAAGGATTATCAGAGACACGGAAGAATCAGTTTTCTCCACCAAAGTTCCCAATTGAGGGTCAAGCCAGTTCGAAATATTCACAACAGAATGAATCTGAATACAGTCTCAAGGAACCAAGGGGAAGGCCCGAATCGAGATGGAACTTGAACACACCATTGTCCAAATGGTTCGCCAAGCATTCAAACGTTTCTAGTGCATCAACAGATGAGAACGAGGAACCATCATCCAGACCATTCTCCCCAATTGTGGCATTGAAGGAGTTCAGACTCAACAGATCCAAAAGATCAGAGATCAATGAAAAATCACCAATCCTCCCAAGTTTCCCACAGGCATCATACTTCCCTGACAAGTTCTATCACTCAACACAAAAATCCATCACCAGTAACGAATCGGAAATCACCACCCAAGTTGTCCAAGCCGACTTCACCAAGGCGGCCACCGTCCCAAAGATCCAACCAATGGACAAGAAGCACAAGAAATCATCCTCATCCAAGTCACAGAAACCATTACCACAAAAACCGCCCACCTCCACCACCACACTCGATGGCTTCGAACAACGCATCTATACCCATCGTGTGATCCCCACCACGCCCGTTGTGGACCTGGCCAAGTACAACAATAACAACATATACGTTGTGCATACCAACTATTCCAAAAACCTTGCTGATGAGCTGTCAATCGTCAAGGGTGAATACGTCAAGATCATGGCAAGACACACCGATGGGTGGTGTTTGGCGGAAAAGGTTGATAGAATGGGCAACGTTCTCGTGGAAAGCGTGGGATATATCAATGATGGAAGAGGAGTTGTCCCTGAGATGTGTTTGGAGAAGGCTTGATACATGGCTGTTTGTATTGGAAATTAAATTGCTCTAGTATCTTATCTTGATCATTAATTGAACTCATGCGTTGTATATTCTTTTGGCTTCAATTCCTGAATTGATATGCTTGTAGTCAACATTCGGTAATCAAGGGCGACACATTAAAACGTCTTTGTCCCTTGATATCTAATCTTGATTATTGTTTATAGTCTTATCAAGGTGTTATTGGTTGCAGCAAACTCTGGATGAAACCAAATCTTGCTCTTTATTAGGTGGCTTGCCTGTGATTACTTGGGTTATAGTTAATCACATGCCCGGTTTGTGGTATTTTAGTGTTCACATGCCAATGTCTCAAAATCCCCCCCAGAATATTAAGATATGATACCTAATGGCTGTCATTTGAAAGATAAATGTTAAAACTGTACAAGGTAAGTACCTTTATCATATAACTAAGGAGGTTTTATGTGTCAATTCCCTTTGGAATATCGAATTCCGATGAGAGATAGTGGATATTGGCGGATTTATGAGGGACTTCATGGAATCGTGTGAGATTCCCCAGCCCATGTTTCCATTATCAAGCTGTCCATTTAGCAACCTTGATAGTGCGAAATTAGCATGTGAATGATCCTGGCTGGCATGTGAATGATCTATGGCTGGCATGTGATGGTGATAAGGAATGGCTTATCTATTCGATTGCATGTATAAAAGGATGCTCATATGGTCTTTTCTACAAAGTTAGGGTAGAAGAAGAAAACTATGTATACTAAAAAATCTATAATAAAGAATCATGCAACCACCAACAGTTCGGATCAACAAACCATGCTCGAAAAACACAACAATATTCAAACAGAATGCAAGACAAAAAAAACCAAAGGGCCGGAAGATTAACTTAAGCCTCCTTAACGTGGTAGTCGAGATCGGAGATCTGATAACTATCGGAATCCTCATCGTCATGCATCAAGGCAAATTTCTTGTTGGCTCTCAAGAACCAATAAGCAACCGCATATATGGTCATACCGGCAGTCACAACGGAGGCATAGTTCATGGTGTCCTTATCAACTGGCATAGTGAATGGGAAAGAGAAGAAAACCACAGTGAATACAGTCCAACTAAGAGTGACAATGTTGGCAATTCTTCCAAATGGACCTAGCCAGAATGGACCGTGCTTGATGTTGTTTCTACCCTTGATGAGCAAGCAAGTGATTGGGACGGAATAGGACAAAAGCAAAAAGGTTATACAACAGACAACCATGGCGTTATAAGCGGTGGCTGAACCCATATAGATACAACCAACCACACCACACCAGAAACAGGACATCAAGTGGGCATTGACTGGAAGCTTGGTGGTAGGGTTGATCTGGGACCAATAACGGGATCCTGGGATACCATCATCTCTGGAGAATGACCAACAGAGACGTGCTTGCCAAGTCATGGATGAAATGTTACAACCAAACGCTGTCAAGACAATCAATGCCTCAAGGAACAAAGCACCATGTTTGTTACCCAAAGCTTGATAGTAAATATCAAGAATTGGGACACCGGTGGTGGAGTTGTAGATGTCATCCAAGTTCTTGATGGAGAAGAACATTGAGATGGAGTATATGAATGAAGTACCAAATCCAATGGCGACAGTGGACATGATTGACACGGGGATCCAACGCTCTGGTTCATACATCTCTTCAGCCATGTGGGTAGCACAATCCAAACAAGAGAAAGCCCAGGCTGGGTTAATCAAACCAACGAGGAAAGCAATACCAGACGATGACCAACCTGTACCGTTATTGAAATCCTTGAAGACAAAACTAGCTGGTTGGTAATCACCTCTGGAGCAGATCAACACTGTCACTGTGATCACAACGAATGAGAACAATGACGTGTACAAAGTAGTAGCGGAGATCACTGGTAGCGGCTTCCCCCAAATGTTGAAGAAAACAAGAACCAAGTTCACCAATTCAAATGTGACAAACACTTGCCATGTCTTTGGTAAAGAATCAGCGCCCGTACTCAAGTTATACATACCAACAATGGCGGAGCCGATAGAGATGGTGACAGATGCTGAAGTAAAGATGGAACCGAACCAAGCGAAAGAACCACACATATAAGCCCAGAATCTTCTATATTTCTTTGGAGCCAATTGGAAAGTCCAGTAATATTGACCACCAGAATTCTCTGGGAATGCCGAGATCAACTCTGACAGTGAGATACCGATACATGAAGACATAAAGGCGACGATGAGAATACCATAGACGATCAACATTGGACCACCGGATGATATACCGGTGACCAACGAAGCAGAGATACCGAACCAGGAATTCGTCAAACCGAAACCAACACCCAGAATGGACCAAATGTTGAAATTCTTTCTCATGACTGGAGCATAGACGGCAGATTTGCGTGTTCCGGTGGGATCGATGGTGATGTCCTCAATCTGACCTCTATCCGCAGAGGAAACTGAGGTTGTTGACAAGATGTGATCATTTTTCTTATTGTCGGTTGATGGCCTCGACATTATGGATCTGATGAATTTTCTTACCATTCTGGAAAATACTTCAACAGTGATCGATCTATGGATTTAGGATGAATGGGACTTTTATATATGGAATGTCCGGAAGCGTTGGTTATCCGTGGTTATCTGTGGTTATCTCTGGGGAGAATGGTAATAAGCCTTATTGGGGTCACAGGATCGGGGAGCGGTGAGCTTATCTGCGGCTGCTTTCAAAAAACTTGTTGGAAATCGATGGGGAATAGGGGATTTTCCAAGCGGGATTTGTACCAGTTATTGTGATGGGACAGGCAAACGAGCAAAGATAACGCACAATGATGGGGTTATCAGTGAAGGAGTGGTTGTCACCGGAGAATGTCGGCTCTGTGACTGGTCCCTGTAATGGAGTTTTGGATCGTTGATCTGATACAAACTCACAGATGGTATGGACGTAGCCGGTGGTTTTTGTAGGGGAATTTTTCCTTCAGCCCCGACGTGCAAAAATGGCATGTGATCCATCTGGAGCGAATGGTGCGCTGTGATAGGCTGGGGTGTTATGAGGGAAACTGGGGCATTGTAACGGAGTGTCAACCACACTATTGTGTCAAGAATACCTACAGCATATCTTGACAGGTGGGTTTATTTACCCAAACTCTGGATGATATGGAGAAGCCTTGACCCCTTGCCGTTGGTGGGCATCGAAATTCCACCGGAATTATAAAAGCGATTCACTCTGCCCAGTCGGGCAACTTCCGGGCAGAAGGAGTACCCTCGGAGATGATACGAAATGCAGGAAATTTAATTAATGGGTACTAGTACAATAGCGCCATAACCATGGCCAATTGGTATAGATCATTGGTCTTCATAACTTCCATATGCAATAAGGAGTCACTACTGTAGTATATCAGCTACAGAGTGGTAAGTTTCAAATATTCAAATCTACGTTGACAACCGTAGGATTAAAGACTAAATGTAAAAACCAACAGATAAGATAAGCTTAACCGCGCACTTAGTATCCTACCTGAGTAAAAGTCCAAAGAGTATAAATAACATAAGATAACGCACGTCCGTGAATATTAGCTATAAATGCACCGGATTCAAAGAAAATCTCGACGATTTGTATTGTTATGCACCATTTCAACTCCAATATTCAATCCAAGACGTCATGGGTACTATTACCAACCAAAGGGAACGTTTCGGATCAAACCTTGGATCCGTTATACCCCTCCCATGGATAGAGATATGCCTCACTAATTACCTCTCAGTCTCGATGACTCCAAAATGTACTTATCGGCTAGAGCTCAAGTACCGTTGAAGATTGGGGTATCGGTTCTCCGATACCGCAGTAGGGCAGAGGCTTTGTCCCGTTATCCCGTATCTATCTCATCAGTGAAAACTGAAAACCTCAAGGATTGTCTCAGCCAGCACCATCCTCCATCGATAATCAAACCAACGATCGTATCAATCGCTCAATCGCTCAACTCCCTCCCATATCAGAACAAATCCAACTTATCCAACAAGCTTTGTGTCTCATCGGTCTTCTGTTGATTGATCCTCTTCAGAACGGTATCCTTCTTGTGATCCTCGGAGAGTGTTCTGGCATCGAGGACTCTATGAGGTTTCTCCTTCGTCTTGCCCGCGATGGCTGCGGCGTTCAATATTTCTGAAACGTCCAAGTTGTTGGAGACATGTACTTTTGAGGCGGTGGCTTTGGATTGCTGTTTCTTGACTTTGAACTTCTTGGACGAGGAGGGGTTGTTCTTTTTCTGTTTTGTAGGTTTCGTCTTCGGTACCATTATGTGTGCTTGAGTGTATGGAAACCTGTAGTGGTGGTGTGTGCCTCGTTATCGAGGGTTTTGAAGACTTTTGATGTCTATCTTGAAAAAAAAATTACTGGGCCGTCGAGGTGTTCGGATTAACTGAGCTCGGGAAGGTTATCCATCACGAAGGTATACTATTGTGAGGTATCAGGCCTATCTGAAGATCTCATCTTATGATCAAAATATATTAAGAGCCTTAATATATAATTAAAACTTTCATTTGAAATTGAAAGGATTTTTCAGCCCTCATGTGGCTTTTAATAAAGCATCTTGTCTGTAAAGCACATCCTGACACCAAGGTTTCATTTGACTTTCAAAAATGTGAGCTTACCAACTCTGCCATAGTGAGAAATGACCAAATAAACCCTTGGAGCTATTGAAAATAATTATTCATGATCTTAAATTACCATAATGACCTCTAATTATGATATTTCCTAATTAATTATTCTTTTTTTTATTGTAATTTTCAAACATTTAACATTTGAAAGTTGTGAATAGAGAAAATTATTCATTTTACAGACTTACTCAATACAACAATAATTAATGTTCGAATTTTGGATAATTAAAAAGTGTTCCAGTATCGTGGGGCAAATCTTCTACTCACGATACTCTAACCACTCTCAAATAACCTCCTTAGAGTGTTTCCCGTATTGTGAATATTCCCTACTCGATGCTGAGTCAGCGCTTCTGCGCCGGAACAATTTCGACTTCATCACCAACTTCAATAACAAACAACCAATCAACACTGTTAAAACCCTCCATACACTGGCCACACACCATTTCATACATCCAAACTTGGCACAAACATGCCATCATACGACCCTGCCACCCCTGCGGCCACGCCGGGCGGCTTCCAACGACGCCCTGCCAACGTACCACAGACACGGAACTACAGGGTATCACACCAAGTGGTGAAGCTCGACTTGGATCTGGAGAAGAGGCGTGTGAAGGGATCCACGAGGATCACGATCACTCCACTAGAACCGATCCTAAGGTATATCAAGCTGGACTGCAGACAATTGGAGATTGATACCGTGCTGGTGGAGATGAAGAGGGCTGATTACATCTATGCTGATGCTTATCGACAAGAATACCTCGAGTTTACACATCAGACAAAAAGGGAACCAAAGATAAATGATATCCATCAACACCATTTCTATAAGAATAAGAATGCAAAGTTATTTGAAGGCACAAACACAGAAGAATTGACCATTTTAATGCCGGAGAATTTGAAACTTCACCCACAGGATTCATCAACGATGAATGGACTCACACCACATACACAAACACCAGGGAGTCATCGAAATCCTCAAACTGAAGTGGTGTATTCTCCTGTGGAAATCCTCATTGAGTTTACTTTGAAGGATCCAAAGACTGGACTTCATTTCGTGGGAGGTGAAGGCTCACAGTTGGATAAGTCTAAATGGTATGCTTATACATCCAATTCCTCAATTGGAATATCAGCCTCATCGTGGGTACCATGTATAGACAGTCTTTGGGAGAAGTACTTATGGCAATTTGAATTTGGAGTTTCAAAATCAGTGAAGCAAGTGGGAGTCTCCAAGATCATTGGCAGTGATTATTTCCCAGCTTATGGTGGAGATGAAGAAGAGGATGATGATGACGACACACCCGAAATCAGGGTAATAACAAATGACTTTGCAAACCAGAAGGAATCAGCACATCCAACTGATCTCGCGAAGAAAGTTGTCAGATATGATCTCTTCACGCCAACCTCTGCTCAACATATTGGATTCGTCGTTGGTGCGTTCGTGAAGACTCCTATGATTAACTTATTGGAAGACGAGGACGCTGCAAAGGATAAAGATGCAAACTCGGTGCCTTGCTCGGTGTATTGTTTCCCATCACAAGTTCAAAAGGCACTCAACACCACTGTGTTCATGTACAAGGCGATGGACTATTTCTCGAAGGAGTTCGCAACATACCCACACGCGTGTAACGCATTGGTATTCATCGATGATCTCGAGGTTGATTATAACGCATTCTCAGGGTTCAGTGTTGTCAATGAAAAGATTCTCTACTTACCTACTGAGATTGATCCGATTTTTAAGAGTACTTATACGTTATTGGTGGCATTAACTGAACAATGGTCCGGTATAAATGTTGTTCCGGCATCGTTCAATGATCTCTGGGTCACAGTGGGAATCTCACATTATATGGCCTTGAACTTCATCAGGAAACTGATGGGTACAAACGAGTTCAAGTACAGAATTAAAAAACAGGCCGAGAAGATTTGTGATGTTGATATCAAGAAGGATCCATTGGCCACCCCTCAGTTCAAATTCCCTTTGAACTCTGTGGATTTGAAATTCATCGAGCTCAAGGCTCCGATTGTATTATTCATATTGGATAGAAGAATGACCAAGACTGACAGATCGTTTGGATTATTCAGAGCCATTCCAAAGATCTTTTTACAAGCCATCTCTGGAGATCTCCCTGGTGGATGTCTCAGTACACAACATTTCCAACACGTTTGTGAGAAGGTCAACCATAACAGACTTGATCCATTCTTCAAACAGTGGGTCTACGGCTCCGGTGTTCCAATCTTCAGAGTCACACAAAGATTCAACAAGAAGAGAATGTTCATTGAGATGGGTATCAGGCAAGTACAAGGTCAAGAAACTGAGGCGATCCAGCCAAACAGTGAAACATTCATTGATGATGCAAACCGTTCATTGCAGGAGACACGGATAAAGAGCCATCAGTTGTTCACCGGTCCTATGACGATTCGTATCCATGAAGCAGATGGTACACCATATGAACATATTGTTGATCTTAAAGAAGGTTTCACGAGGCTGGATATCCAATACAATACAAAATACAAACGTCTCAAGAGAAGTCAAAAACAGATCAAATCTGAGAAGGAGGCCAAAGAAGCCGCCGATAATGATGATCAAGTGTTGTTACATTGTCTTGGTGATAGTCTACAGTCGAAAGAGGAGATGAAAGAATGGGAATTGACAGATTGGTCCAAAGAGGAAGAAGATCGCATGACGAATGAGGCGTTTGAATGGATCAGAATTGATGCTGATTTCGAATGGATCTGTAAGATTCATCTCAGTCAACCGGACTATATGTACAGCTCCCAATTACAGCAAGATCGTGACGTTGAGGCACAATTGGAATCGATCAACTATTTTGCAAATTCTGCTCCATCTGCGTTATATTCTTCCATTCTCTTGAGGACCCTGATGGATTCGAGATATTACTACGGTATCAGAGTTGAGGCCGCATTGGGGTTAGCAAAACTTGCTAAACAGGATACGAACTGGGTCTCCAAGAGACATTTGACACTCGCTTTCAAGAAACTTTTCTGTTTTGAAGGAACTGACATCCCACTTCCAAACGACTTCTCTGATTTTTCCACATATTTCATTAAGAAAGCCATTTTTGAAGCATTCTCCCTTGTTAGAGACTCAACTAACGGGTGTCCATTGGACGTTAAGATTTTCATGTTCTCTATCTTGAAATATAATCAAAACCTTCACAATCAATTTGCTGATAATGAATACGTGACTCATCTCATTGAATGTCTTGTCTCGGCGATTTTGTCAAATCCTAGCTCACTGAATGAACTTTCAGATGAGGACAAGGTGTTCCTCGATGATGCTATCGGTGAGATTACAAGACAACAGAAGATGGACGAGTGGACTGAGAAAAGTGCTGTTAGTGTTGTTTCTTTGAGACAGAAGCTGAGATTGGCATCGAGAAGGTTATTGGAGGTCACACCAGAGGAGTTGTTAACTCGTACGAGATCCCATCATCCTGCTGATATCAGAATCACGGCATTTGAAGGATTGTTCCAAATGGGCGCTTTGAAGAACTCTTTCATCTTGAAATACTTCTTCACCACGTTGATATTTGAGAAGAGTGGATACATCCAGCAAGGTTTGGTTGGTTCATTGATCCGTGGAATCGGAGGTGTCATTGTTGATGGGTGTACGATGGAGCTGGATGAGGATGAATTGTCTCGTGAACTGGAACTTACAGATGCCGATCTCGCCGAACAGGACTCGGAAATGATCATTGTCGAAGAGGGAAACAGTAAGATGTTTGAATCCAGAAAAGCTGCTGCCTCGAGAGCTACTTTGAGCGGTTCAATTGAACTATTGAGATCACAGTATGGTAACTTCAAGCCATTACTGGACCACTTGTGGGACGCTGTGAGACATCCATTGTTGAGTATTCCACACAAGAGGGACATTTTTGATATTGTTTCCGTTTTGGTACCTGCATATGACACCATGCCAGTAACGCTACCTATGCCTCGTGAGAAGAAGCTAGCTGCCACGAATCTTGGAAATGGAAAGGTTGTGCTGAGAAGAGAGGGTCATTTCAAGATCTCATTGGTGAAGAAGACAATTTCTTTACCACCAGTTAAGGCTCAAATCAAAACTCATCCAGTGAAACCACTACCAAAGGTGACGAAACCAAAGCTCAATAGATTCAAAGCACAAATCAGACGTGATGGTGTCAATTCTATGAGAAACGTCGCCATCAATTTCAAACAAAAGACAATTACGATTTCTGCCCAATCTACCCCATTTAAGAAGGTTACCCTCAAAGTGAGCAGTCACAAATTGAAAGAACTTGAGGCCAAGAGAAAATCCCAACAGAGTCATAACAACGAGGTTCAGAACCATGGTCAAAGATCATCGAGAGAGAGCATCCCGATTTCTAGCATCCCGATTTCTGAGCCTGCTCAACCAAAAACAACAAACGTGCTTAAATCAATCGATGGATCGCAGCACAAACCATTGAAACCAAAACTGAAGCTCAAACTGAAGTTTGGTGACAATTCATGATACGATTAATGATATTAGATGTTTTCTATTGCCATTGTAGCGTGTAAAGAAGGAAGTATAAAGAATAGGCAAACAAGTTACGCAGCACTGCTCTTTTTCGCTTTTTCGGCGCGCCGGAAAATAGCCACCAAAGATCAACACGATCCATACAGAAGAGAGGTATACACACTCCACAACACGGCGCTTCAGCAACACACGCGCGTACACTTGTTATATACCAGTTCAATTGGCCTCGGAGTTTTTTCTGGACACAATGTCAGAAGAATCATCCATCAAACGCCGCCGTGGAAGACCATTCAAGGCCGACAGGACCCCGAGCCCATCAGTTAAAGACGAGGAATCGGAATCACCCAATAAGAGACGTAAATCAAGCCGTTCTCATGCTACAGTGGACTACAAATTGACCAGAAGCAAACAAGAGCACAAGAAGACACCAGAGAGTATACTGAAACTCGATGGTGCGACATATATCGAAGATGTTGAGGGACTTCAGAAACACAAGGAGGATCAAGCCAACTTGAAAGGAGTGGATCTCATGGGAAAGTTAGCAGCAAAACATCAGATTCTCACATCAGAACTCTTCCACCTCAAGAAGTTCACATCACTGGTCACATGGGACCCGGAAGCGGTACCCTCATCGTCATACAAGGACTTTGTTGATGATGAACACAACCTTTGGACAGAATCCACTGATAACAATGGCTCCAACCAAACACCACCCATACGCTCAAGGAAATCAAGACAGAGTTCACGTATTGTCATTCATCCTCTCATGTCTCATGTTGATGATTCCCGGGCAAAATACATCAGTGAAGTTTTGAATCCATCCAAATACTTCAAAGATCATTTCCTGATAGAGAAGGTTGATGGCAGAAGGAAATCTAAACCACAGATCATGGAACCATCGAGCACACCAGCAAAGACAGTCAAGATATCACCATCATCGAGTGGGAAGAACTCAAGAAATGGATCAAGTACTGATTCGAAGAAGACCATTAGAAAGTCTAAACGATCCCGGTCGTCGGATAATGATAGTGATAGTGACGATGAAGAAGTTGACGATGCAGTGGCAGCCACCACCGACGGGGATGCTGAGAGTAATGATAGCGATGACGACGATGACTTTGAAGGATTGCCACCCTTCAAACAGACTGGGCCACTACCAAAGATTAAGCTCAATGTTTCACTTCCGAAGCCAACAGTCCTGGCACCAGGACATATACCGAATCCTCAATTCGGATCCCTCGAGGCATTCCTCGACTCATACAAATCTCTTGATGAAGATGTTACACTTGAAGAATATGAAGACCATATCTCTGCTCAGCGTGAGCTTCTTGATAGATTTAAGAGAGCCATACAGAACGATGTCCTCACGATTGATTCAGAGCTCAACATTTCGAAGGCTCCTGCTCCAACGCAATTCAGAGACCCATTGAAGAACCAACATACGCATCACGACCATCTAGTGGGACAAGCTGTACATCTTTCAAAGATAATGGGCGATTCTAAGAAGGCTAGAGTTGCTAGAGCCAAGAGGGTATCACAATTGGTTGAGTCACATTTCAGAAGACAATTAGGTGCAGAGGAACGTGCTAGAAAGGAAGAACAGAGAAGACTCAAGACATTAGCAAGAAATGCCATGCAAGCTGTCAGAAGAAGATGGGCCCTTGCTGAAAGAGCCTTCAGAATTATGAAGAAACAGGAGAATGAGGAGCTGAAGCGTATCGAGGGTAAAGAACATCTCAGTCAAATGTTGCAACACTCTACACAGTTGCTTGAAGCTCAGATGACGAAGCAAAGCGACGATGAAGAAGAAGTATCAGATGAAGAAAATGAATCTGATAGAGAGTCAGATGCTGAAGTTTTGGGTGCTGAAGATCAAATAGATGGTGCACAATTACAAGACATTGATGATGCTGAGCTTACTGTGGAGCAACTGAAAGCCAAATATGCTCACCTACAGAACATGGATCTTGAAGAAGTGAGTGAAGCTACAGATCGCGAGACTCGTGAAGCTACTGCCGCCACTGATGAACCAGAGAGTGAGGATCCGATAGTTTTGACCGAGAAGGAGAAGGAGGAGTTACAAGCTGCTGCTGATTCTGACCACAACTCTTTGCTTGATAGTGATTCATCGCTCAACTCAGACTCAGACATGGATTCAAGCTCTGGTGAAGAGAGTAATTCATCTGATGATGGATCAGTCAAGCCAAGTGGACTTGCATCGTTGTTCGGTGCAGTGGCCAATGATGAAGAGGAGGACGATGTTGGATACTCAGAGAAGGAGGGTGAGGATTCCGATATTGAAATTAACAACAAGTCAGATGAGGAGACCTCACCAGAGGAGGCAACGAAGGATTTTTCCACGCCAAGCTCTACTCCAGGTGCTGATAAGATCACTGAAGCTACAGATGAACAAATGGATGATGCAGGTGTTGTTGATGTCCCCAACCCTGACATTCTATTGAGAGGTAACCTGAGATCTTACCAGAAACAAGGTCTCAATTGGATGGCAAGCTTGTATAATAATCACACCAATGGTATCCTTGCCGATGAGATGGGTCTTGGTAAGACTATTCAAACGATCAGTTTGATCTGTTATCTTGCAGTGTTTAAAGGTATCTGGGGTCCACACTTGATTATCGTTCCAACATCTGTTTTGCTTAACTGGGAGATGGAATTCAAAAGGTTTGCCCCAGGCTTCAAGTTGATGGTCTATTACGGATCTCAACAACAGAGAAAGGAGAAGAGAAAAGGCTGGAACAAACCAGACACTTTCCACGTTTGTATCACATCTTACCAACTTGTCTGTCAGGATCAACAAATCTTCAAGAGAAAGAAATGGAGATACATGATCTTGGATGAGGCTCATAACATCAAGAACTTCAAGTCCAATCGTTGGAATGCTTTGCTCAACTTCAATACAGAGAACAGACTTTTGCTCACCGGTACGCCATTACAGAACAACATTATGGAACTTTGGTCATTGTTATATTTCCTTATGCCATCCTCAAAGGCCAGCCAGCATATGCCTTCTGGTTTCGCAAACTTGGAGGATTTCCAGCAATGGTTCGGTAAGCCAGTTGATAAGATCATTGAAGGTGGTACAGGACAAGAAGTTGATAAGGAGACCAAACAGACCGTTGCCAAATTGCATCAAGTTTTGAGACCTTATCTTTTACGTCGTTTGAAAGCAGACGTTGAGTCACAAATGCCAGGAAAGTACGAACATGTCGTCACCTGTCGTTTATCGAAGAGACAATATAAGCTTTACCATGAGTATTTGGCAAGAAGTGACACCAAGGAGATGTTGAAGAACTCGAACTATATTTCGATCATCAACTGTTTGATGCAATTGAGAAAGGTTTGTAATCACCCTGATCTATTTGAAGAGAGACCAATCATGACGTCTTTTGCTGTTGCGTTCTCTGTTCCTTCATCATACAAGGCTACAAATGATGTTGCTTTGAACTGGCTGAACAAGGCCAAGAGAGATACTGATGTTGATCTTGGAGTTTTGAATCTGAATTTTACACAGATTGAGAAGGAAGGAGTGAATACAAACCACGCTGACTCCATTAAAAGATTGAAAACTACAACCGAATTGAAAGAACAGATCGAGGCCCTGTCGAAACAAATTAAGGATGATGTGAAGCCAAACTATTCCGATATTGATGCCTTCTACACTCGCTCCAAAAATAATCAAAGACAAGAACTGCTTGGTCAACTTAACCAGACTATGTATTTGAACGAACTGAGATGTGGCAAGAAGCCTGTCTTTGGATCCAATGTGTTGAAGATGTTGAACATCCACAAGAGATTTGAGCCAGAAGTGTCATATGGCGATGATTTGATAAAACCTCTGTCTTCAAGAATCTTGTCGGTGAAAGATAATGTTGATAGATTTGCCTTTGTTACCCCTGCTGTTGTTACTTTGGACTCGAAGAAGCTTGCTGTCTCGGAGGCGCTTGCGGTTGAATTGACTTCAAACCAATCACAGATTTCCAACCCATTCCACCACATCCAAACCAAGCTGTCCATTCAGTTCCCTGATAAGAGTCTTCTCTTGTATGATTGTGGTAAGCTTCAAAAGCTTGCCCAACTCCTTCAACAATTGATGGATGGTGGCCACCGCGCTTTGATTTTCACACAGATGACCAAGGTGCTCGATATTTTGGAACAGTTCTTGAACATTATGGGTATCAGATATATGAGATTGGACGGTGCTACAAAGATTGAGGATCGTCAAATTCTGACCGAGAAGTTCAACTCTGATCCAAAGATAATGGTGTTCATTCTTTCAACAAGATCTGGTGGTTTGGGTATTAATCTGACTGGTGCTGATACCGTTATCTTCTATGACTCTGATTGGAACCCTGCCATGGATAAACAATGTCAAGATCGTTGTCATCGTATTGGTCAGACCAGAGATGTTCATATCTACAGATTTGTCTCCGAGTATACCATTGAGTCAAATATCCTGATGAAGGCAAACCAAAAGAGACATTTGGATAGTGTTGTCATCCAAGAAGGTGAATTTACAACTGATTACTTCAGTAAACTTTCTGTCAAAGATCTGCTTGGTGACGAAGATGGTGATGGTCTTGATGACTCAAAACCATTATTTGGTGACTCCAAGAAACTTGGCAGTGTATTGGCACAAGCTGAAGATGAATCTGACGCCAAGGCTGCCAAAGAAGCCATGAAGGAAGTGAACATCGACGAGGAAGATTTCGATGAAAATGGAACTGGTGAAGGTAAAGACAAGGGCGATGAAAATGTGGATGCCGATGAATTCGATAGAGATGCTGATGGAATCGGCCATTCTGATGAGTACATGATAAGATTTATTGCAAATGGACATTACTATGAATAAGCCAAAGAAAAGGGTTGAAATAAATATAATGTGTGTTCTTATGCTCAAAGATATTGTAGTCTTGGAACCACATACCTCCGTCATCCAATATTCCAAGCTCTAGTATAGATTTACTTGAAGGAAAAACAAAAAAAAGTCAAGGTCTTACCCGGATTCGAACCGGGGTTGGTCGGATCAAAACCGACAGTGATAACCACTACACTATAAAACCAACTGGTTTGACTCTAAAATTTTGCCGTTTGCCTATTTGTGAATTATTACAGCTTACGTAAGCAAAGGGTTTTTTTCAAAAAAAAACAGGGATCAAATTTGAAATAACAAGAGGCGAAGATGAAATATATTACAAAAAGGAGAAGGTTCTGTTTAGAAGATGTCATAGAAAAAAGCATATTATATAATCTTTTTGAATAGAAATTGTTGCAAGAAAAAGAAAAAGAAATAAATTATTTCCGTTCAGACCTTAGATCTGTGTGGTTTGGAGAGGCATCAGTGTATCAAATTGATATAATGAATAAATGTGTCATTGAATAATGTATATAAAGGAACCTATTGATGCTGCGATGAAAAAATGAATGGAAACAGAGAAAATTCACAAGAAAGAACTGGGATCATAAGAACATAAGCAAAGAAAAAAGCAAGATAACAAATCAAAATCTCCACCACTCGATGAAACAAACTCCAACAATTGACAATGGAAAGACATGAGTGAATGATTCCTTCCAGATAACATGGGGAGAGCTGATAATTGCAAAATAACAAACAAAGACGGTATGACTGACGATAGTAACGATAGAAACGACAATAAGGATAAATAAACTGACAATTAGAGACAAAAAAGCATATGAAAGCAAACAAAAGGTGGGAATGGTATGCAAATCGACGTTAACAGATGATGATATGATCAAAGAGAGACCATAGGACCGGATCAGGCAAAGACGTAACCATTTGCGCTTGAGTCGATAGCATCCAATCTACCATCACGAGCAGCGAGGTACAATTGGTTCAATCTATCCTGGTCGATTCCCTCACTTTGATCCTGTGCAAATGGGATAGGTTGCTCGCCTTGTGGTGGGACCTGTTGAACCTGTTGAACCTGTTGGACGTTGGCGTATTCAGGGTATGAGCCTTGGATCACTGGGATCTGTGGGAGGCCTTGTGGTTGTTGGAAGCCATAGAGGACAGGGAACTCCTGTTGTGGCTTGTATTGGATGGTTGGTTTGGCGTTGGTGGCACCGGCACGACCCCAGGAGAGCCTGATGCGCGAGTTACCCAATGGGTAGCCTTGCATCTTGGAGATGGCGAGCTCTGCAGAATTTCTGGTGGTGAATTGGACGAATCCACATCCTTTACCTGCTGGGATCTTCACGTATGTGATGTCACCGAATGGTTGGAAGTACAAGCGGAGTTCGTCCTCTGTGACGATGGCACTGAGACCTCCGATGAAGACAGTGGTGTTGTTTGGGTCGGTGAATTGGTTCAATGGTGGTTGGAACTGAGAATCCAATTGCCCCATGAGTTGTTGGGATTGTGGGGATTGGATCTGTTGTGGAACTTGGTTGAATTGACCTTGGAATCTTGGTTGGTATTGCTGTTGACCCATGTTTCCTTGTTGTTGACGATTCTTTGGAACAGCGGTGGAGACACGAATTGGGCGACCGTTTAAGATGGCACCTTGCATTTCGGCCAGTGCTCTTTGTTGATCCTCTTCTTGGGAGAATCTAACAAACCCATATCCCTTCGATTGACCAGTTTGTTGATCAAGCATGATCTTACAGCCGGAAACTGATGGGAACTTGGTACCGAAGAACTCATACAAAATGGTCTCAGTGACATCTGGGGATAAATCACCAACGAAAACTGAAACGTCACCGGTTTGATTGGAGTTTACATTGTTGTTGTTAAAGTTGTTACCACCAGCTCTGGAACCACCAGAGGCCCAGTTCAATTTCAAGGATCTGGAAGTACCAGTAATCTGAGTACCGTTCTTAGCCAAAGCAGCGGAAGCCAAGTCCAAAGTTGGGAACTCAACGAAACAATAACCGGCGTTAGCACCATTTGGAGTGGTGCCATTGTTGAAGCCTTGACTCAAGTTTTTGAAATCCTTGATCAATTTGATTTGAACGTCTGGGAACCCAAGTGTAGTCCATATGGTTTTGACAAATGTCTCATCCCAGAAAGGGTCCAATTCACCCATCCACAATTGGGAGGAACTGTTACGAATAGAAGACCCATTGTTCTGTTGGTAGTTGTTGTAGCGCTGTTGTGGAGCACCACCTTGTTGGTAGCTGTTTAAGTTTGGGTAGAATGACATGATGAGCAGTGTGTGAATGTGATGTGAGTGTGACTATGAGTATATGAGTGATAACTTAGAGGGATGCGGCGAACAGTTAACGAGTAGAGGAAGCGATGTGAAAAAGGCAAAATAACGGGTAAAGGCAAAACAGGAATTCAAAGACCAACAAACGAAACAAACGGGGGAACGAAATCAAGAACTGGAGTGGTGAGTGTGTGCAAGTCTTGAAAAGATCGATAAATTCGTTGGTCTTTGTTGGGGATTAAAGAACAAAAACAAAAATTTTCCCGTTTGTTCCGGTCCGGGACACACCAAGATACGCTTTAGACCGTGCAGGTCTGTCTCGTGACAGGGCTGCTATTGCACTTGCAGAGTGGTAAGTGCTCATGGATGTGGAATAAGGCACCTGTGGGTGTCCTGCCTCCTGGTTGGATATTATCTCTCGCCGTGGCCAAGGGGTGAGAATAATAATATCCGGAGATTAAGTGGGTGGTGAGCTCATATGAATTCCCCATACTTAAGAACAATAGAAAGTAAGGAAAATTCCTCTTCTTTCCTTCACTCCCAAAAACTGTTATTCCAGTCTAACATAACGTCAGAACAATCAAAGACAATGCCACTCATCTACCTCGCGGAAACCGCTGGTGCCACCACAACCACGGCCACCCCAAGACCAACCCCATTGATCACCGCTGATCAACAATTCCAAACTTCAGACGACATCGTCTCAGCCCAAGGTGGAGGACGTTTCGACTTCAACTATGATGCTTATCCATTCTGTTATAGCAATTTTGTCGCCCCGAAAGACTGCAAGAAGAAGAGCACCTCCCTCACCACCCAAGGATTGATCGCTGATGAATTCGACACTTTTGACCGTCGTGAGAGATCATTAGAGTTCCAGGCTATGAGACTCTCATGGCACGCTATCAGGGGTCCTTTGTTCAAGGCCATTGATGCTGCAAAGGATGCCGTTGATAAGGTTTTCCCTGGTACGTTCAGAGAGACCTTTGACGATACCAAGCCACAGGTCAACAGACTTTTTGAATTGTTACACCGTACTGTCGTTGAGGACTTGACCTGTTACAGCTTTGACAAACCCAAGGAAATCCATATGAAGACTTCTTACAAACTGACTGATGGGACTATGACTAGTTTGTACAACGTCACTGATCCAGCTCTTGTCCAAGGTATTGTTAAAGAATCAATAATTGAGAACGAGCTCACGGAGATTTTAACGATCTCAAGTCCAGAAGGGTCTGATAAAGTTGAAGGTCAGATTCAATTGATCGTTTCTTATCCATTACCACAGGACCGTGCTCCAAGATTCAAAGTTGAAGATTTGTGTCAATTGTCTTATTCT
This sequence comes from Williopsis galapagoensis, assembly GCA_030565205.1. Lineage (NCBI taxonomy): Eukaryota > Fungi > Ascomycota > Saccharomycetes > Phaffomycetales > Wickerhamomycetaceae > Williopsis > Williopsis galapagoensis. The sequence goes on along the minus strand of JAJMBA010000006.1, from coordinate 205,204 downwards.
CAGAAGATTATATTTAAAGATACCTATGCCGTTGAGCAATTGGTCAATGACTATAAGAACTTGACTGATGGTGTTACTGTTGAAGGGTTTGAAAACTTGGAGACCTCTATCTACTAGGAATGAATGACTTTTGAAATGGCTTATGAGAGTAGTTGTAATAAATAAGATAAATAAGCGTTTAAATATGAATAAATAATAAATAAGTGGATAATAAATAGGTCACAAGACAACCAAGTCAAGATTTCACAACAAAGAGCCATTCAAAGACCCTTATCAACCCTAACACCCAACAACTCAGCCTCTTCAGGGGTTCTAGCACCAAGGTCGAGACTCAACCCATCAGGATAATCCCTTGGGACGGCTTTTCTCTCAGGATAAGCAAAGTAATACATCCCAGCACTGAACACTCCAATCGAGGCAAAGAATACCATCTGCCATTTGAAGGCAGTTCCATCAGAGACACCCTCGTAGTAGTGTGGGGACCAGAGGTTGAGAACATCGTCATCGGGGTGTAATGGTTGGCCAAAGTTACGACGGTTTTGAACATCGTCCCATTTGGCATCTGGATCACGATGATAGTAGAGTTCTGGCTCCACGGTTGGGTACTCGGGCTCAGCGTCGGTTTGTTGGTCCGTTGGTAATGGCGTGGTGGTGGTTGGTGGTGGGGCAGCGGCCGTTGATTGATATCTGGCCATAACGGTGCGCTTGAAGGCGTTGGACTGGGCAATGAGTCCCGCTTTTGGGAGTCTACTGAGAAGCATGGTGTGAATAGCGTCTCACTGGCTCAGCAGGGCTGTGTTTGTGGTGTTATTGGCTGATGGCTATCCTTGACTCCTAAGATTTCCTTTGCGGGGAAAGTTGGCGGCGCTGAACAGATTATGTCAGCCACACCCAATCATAAATATCATGTAAGCTACGATTCGATCTCTAAGGATTTGTTTATTACCATTATTCTAGTTCTTGATCTGGGAACGCACCTGGGAAGGCCTCAACCATCTCCTGTAAACTCAAATTTCTAGCCATTTCAAGCATTCTCTCCTCGTCTGCGGCATGGTTCAAGAATCTTTCATCGATGAAATCCTCCAACACCTCAACATTCCCACGGGTTGGAGGTAGGACATCGTATTCATAGATCTGGTTCTGTTCCCAAATCTCTTTTGGAATCTTGGCCATGACTTTACCTTCTCCTGATAAGATGGCAAATCTGAGGAAGTTCAATGGTATCACTCCATCATTGGTTGGGACGGTCTTTGGTTTGGTTTGTATGATTGCCAGCAAATTATCGTGGAGCCATGTTCTCATTGATGCATCTTTCCATACTGCTGGTGCTTGTAATAAGTATTGTTCCGTTGTCAGTTCGGTCTCTGGTCCAACTTCAAACACTGAGTAGTCATACACTGGGATATCATCACCCAATCCAATGGATTCCAATAACTTGTAACCGACGTATGGATGATTGATGAAAGCCTCTTTCAACGCTTGTTCGGCTCCATTTTGATCTTTCAATGCCAAGTATGCCAACGCTGTAGAGTATGCAAGACCAGGAGTGAACCATTTGATGTATGTCTTAGATAATGAACTCTTTGCGAAGTCCACGAGCCATTGGAACTCTCCTGCGATGACGGCATAGAAGTCAATGAAATATCTCACACCGAATGGATCTTCAGCAGGTGATAATGATAACAACAATTTAGCATATGTGAAAGCTGTTAAAAATGTTCCCTTCTTGGTCAAGACCTCGATGTAACGGAAGATAGCCAAGTAGAACTGACGATTCAAATAATAGTTGAATGGTAATCTTACCAACCCGGAATCAATCTCAATGTTTTGTTTGAACCCACGATCAAATGCAAACAAAGCCCTTTCAACAAGTCCATTACTGTTGGATTTATCACCTTGCCTGATGAACATCAATGCGCTCTGTAAAATTGTTTCAACGTGGTAAGGGTTCTTTGAGAGTAATTGCATCAAAGTTTCATGATTTGGCATGACGACAACACTATGGAAGAAGTTGGTATTCACAGGTTTGGACAGGTTCGATCTTTCAAATTTGTAATAATGAACACCATATTTCAATTGGGTTTTCACCTCATCTTTGACAACATCGATCCAATCTTCACTTGATGATAGGCGATCTTCAACGATATCACTTATGGAAAGTTCCTCCATTGTGATATCCTTCTTACTGGTAGGCATCCAGTCATCTCTAATCTTTGTCAACACCAATTTTCTTGTGTTTCCTGGAGTGGAACGCCTGTCACGACCTCCCCAACCTCTAGTGACTTTGGCAAGTTTCTTGATCTGTTGTAGTTGATCTGGTGGCATCGAGGTGGAAGTCGTTGAGTCTGCATCATCAATTGCCTCTTGTGAGAGCTCACCAAACAATTTCTTGAACTCATTATCTGGATCCAAGTCTCTATGATCGATCTTGAGATGAGCAAGACAAGCTTTGACTTCCTTCTTTGGAGTGAAAAATTGGAATGATGGATCAAGAATGATATGTGGAGCATTGTCTTCCTCTTCATCATCATCACCTTCTTCTTCAAGATTTGATCTCAACTCTTCAGCAGACTGTGCAGCAGAACTATCAACACCATACTCTTTTAACACTTTATCAAACTCATCATCGGCCTCTTGATCAACGATGTCTTCATCATCTGAATCCTCCCCTTTTCTCTGTTTAGCCTTCTTATTCTTCTTCTTATTCTTCTTATTCTTATTCCTCTGTGGATTTGTGGGAAGAACAACCTTCACAGGTGCTTGTGCCTCTATCTCATCCTCTGATGTTTCATTTTCTTGTTCATCCTCATCATCGTCGTTCATGAGGGCGAATAAGTTCACAGCCTGCTGTCTATGCGGTGGGGCTTCATCAGCACTGCTTTCTTCGACCAAAGCCTCCTGAGCCTGTTCCCTTTGTCTTTCAAGCCTTCTGAGTGCTCTAGAACTCATGATTGTGCGTAGCGCCGTAGTTTTGGAGTGTGCGATATGGTTTCTTGGTAAATCAAATGTGCTTTTTGTTGGATTAGCCGCCAAAGAAAGAACTACACACACTACACGCAACACGACAAACTCGCATCACCACACGCACGCGATGGCTCCGAATACATCTGTGGTACACAAGACACGGGTCAGACGTCAAATCCAGGAGAGACAGTGGACGTTATGGAACTGGTGGTCCCATATTCGTTGGGATGGATTGGCGCTAACCTTGCTTATCCCTTTGTACGCCATCTACTACTGCTTCACATCGATGGAATGGAATACACAGACCTTCCAATTCGCACTGGCATACTACTTCTTCACCACGCTGTGCTTTGTGAGTGGGTATCATAGACTCTATGCGCATAGATCATTCCAAACAACGAAACCCATCAAGCTGATCTATGCCATCTTTGGTGCGAGTTGTGGACTTGGATCCATACATTGGTGGTGTTCCATGCACAGAGCTCATCATCGGTACGTTGATACAGAAAAGGATCCACATACCATTAGAAAGGGGTTCTTATACAGTCATATCGGTTGGGTTTGGGTAAAACCTCATTTAAAAGTCCAGAACTCCATCAAAGAGTGTTGTGGTGAAGATCTTGAGCAAGACGCTTTGGTTCAGTGGCAAAAGCAGATGTACTACGAGTTGGCAATAATATCAGGTGCTTTGATTCCCACCTTGGTATCTGGGTTATTGTTTGGTGATTATATTGGCGGGTTTGTCATTGCAGGTGTGTTAAGAGGTGCATTGATGCAGCAAAGTATTTTCCTCGTCAACTCTGTTGGACACACCATCGGTACGAAGCCATTTGATTATAGAAAGAGTTCACGAGACAATTGGTTTTTATCCTTTTTGACAATCGGAGAGGGTATGAATAACTTCCATCATGAATTCAGCTCTGACTACAGAAATGGAATCCATTGGTTTGATTTTGATCCAGTGAAATGGCACATATATCTTCTCTCTTTGATAGGACTCACATCCAACCTTTACAGAGTATCAAGTGTCTCCATCAACCAATGCCTGATCCAACAACAACAAAAACTAATCGATAAGAAAAGATCAGAATTGAACTGGGGTATCCCAATTGAAAAACTTCCAACCATATCACCGGAAGAGTACAAGAAATGGGCAATGGAGGAAGCACCACAAAGGGCATTAATAGCGGTTGCAGGAATTGTCCATGATGTGACCCCATTCATGAATGATCACCCTGGTGGTCTATCCCTTATCAAAACTTCCATTGGTAAAGATGCAACATCAGCATTCAACGGAGCAGTTTATGATCACACGACAGCGGCACATAATCTTTTGGCAACTATGAGAGTTGCAGTGTTAAGTGGAGGAACAGAGCATATTGTCTGGAAACAGCAACAATTCGAGAATAAAGATGTCCCATTGAAACAAGACTCTGAAGGACATAAGATTGTACGAACTGGTGAACAGGCCACTATCATGAGAAAACCAATCAGAACCGCTGATGCTGCATAAACTCTTGATAAAACCATACTTGACCCATGATACACGCATACATATTTTACCCTATACGATTTATTTATTACTCATTCTGCTCTTCTGTAGCCTTGGAGTTCGTGATTACGCTGATTTTTGCCGATTTTACAAAAGATTTATTGGGATTTTGGTAGACTTTCCAAAGTACAGATGACAAATGCGGTAAGTCATGACCAGCCTAGCCCTACATAAACATTGAATATGCGACTGTGTTTAATATTTACCCACCAGCGTAGATCTAATCGATGATACCTGATCTTAGTGCTACTAGAAAGTTCCGTCGTTACCGGTGATGACGTCATTTTCTGAAATGTGGAGCAATGAAGTTCTTGAAACAGCAAGATTAACGAGCAATGACCAACAGTGTTGAGTTATGACCACAACTAGGGCTGCAAATCATGGGTATATAAGACAATATGATTCTGCTGATTGTTTTGAAGCTTTGAATTATGATTAAAGTAGATTCCTCAAGGATTAGAAACAATTTCAAATTCAATCAATCGGATAATCAACAATGTCAGCTCCAATCAAAGTCTTCTACCAAGGTGAACACAAAGATTTCATCTCATTTGTCGAATCTGAAGAGATTATTCCAAAATTCCAAAAGGACTCCACAATTCCATTATCAGATGTCGTTGCACAATTTAAAGTCTTCACCACAGATTCCGGGCGTGGTTCAGAAGGGTTGTTACACGAGGCTTCCAATTTAGATTTGGATAATGAGTTTGGTACACATGCTGTCGAAGATGTTCTTTTGAAGATTATCAAAGAAGGTTCATTGAAGAACACGGCGGACTTAGATAGAAAATCATGGACAACTACAAATGACTCCTATGGATTTAACGCATAAGATCAATTATCAACATCAGATCTAGGCTTATATATGAAGTCAATTGAACTTGACTAGCTGAGCTGGCCACCGTTATATATCGTCTTCAATGCATCACCAATTATAAGAGAAGTTTTTCTTATTAATGAAGCTCTTTTACCTGTACTTGGAGATCTAAGTGTAGATGACTTGTCAACATCAGTGGACGTACTGGTCAATGATGATGTTGCCAATTGCCTATCTTCGTACTTGGTCTTATCCTGTCTATCAGCTCTAAGTGGGTTTGGCTTATGACGGGAATAGTTTCTTTTGATACTCTTCAGTCTAACCTCCATACCACTTGAAACCAACTCATCACTCCACAAATCTTCTAATTGATTCTCAATCTTTGCCCTCTCAGCCTCCTTTAAATATACATATTGGGTTGACTGATCAGTTCTCTTAAACTTGATCGATCCATTAGCTCTCAAAACCTCAAATTCAACTGATAAAACATATCTGAAATAACAATTCTCCATCAACCACTGATAATCGCCATGATGAATTGACATTGGGTGCAAGTGACGTCTAACAGAAGTCAGTCCACGGGTCAGTTTATCAAGTTTGGCATCCAAAGCATTCATCAGATATGGAACTATAGTTGAAGAGTCTGTCCCATGTTCCTCATTGGTTTTTGAAGAAGAATAATCAAACAGGTATGGACCATTAACAATGTCAGTCAAGATTCTCATCTTCTCTCTCCAAACTTTGAGTTCGGCAGTGTCTTGAGGGATCAAAAGTAACTCAAAGATCTTATAACCATGCTCAAAGATAAGCTTGAAAGAAGTTGTGTAATTGGTATAAATACCACCATGAACATCATCTGAATCAACAACTTTTGCAACGGACAATGGTACCAAGAATTTCACTTCAAACTTATAAGGTTTGATAACATGCGCCAAAATGATATGAGTCTTGAACAAAAAAGCACCGAGCATCTGTGTTTGAATCTGTCTATCCTTTCCAACCCAAGAGACTGCCAATGCGCCATTTAATAATGGTAAACCAAGATACTCAACAGGAAATCTCAATAAGTTGAGTGGAAATACCAAATGCGAGAACAAGATATTAGCCTTAGTTTTTTCTTGCATCCCATATCTATTGACCTCCATTATAGAATAGTCAACTCTCATTAAACAGTTTTGAATTGTCATATGACATTCCTCATCATCATCAGCTGGTACCAACTTAGAAAGTGTATCCAAAAACAATTTATATTTGGGAATTCTTGATACTGGTTTGGATATCAATGAAACAAACGACAAGTCCATCCGATTACAACCAACTTGAGATGCTTCAAGGAAATTCTGATAACTTCTTGTCAATGTTTTACCAATATCCGGGTCATCCTCTTTTGAGTTCATCAACTTTATCACCAAATCATGGATACTTGTATACTCTTGATAGATGTAGATAGGAATTGCCTTCTTGCTTATCAACTCAGAAACAAGTGTACACATCAATGGAGAGGAGCACGATATAACTTCTCTCGCCCTGGACTCAAAGGTCGGAGAATGGAAGTTTCCTGTCACTTCATGTCTGAATGATATGGAATATAACTGATTCAACTCATCCAAAAATTCTTCATGCGAAGTGATCAACATATCAACATAGTTTTGGATCAACCTGATTGGTATACCATTGTTTCCCTTCTCGATAAATGTGGAGAGGTACATACCCGATAGCATCTTCAAAGTGCTAATGTAACTCTGTTCAGTCTCAATAATCTCTTCAATCACTTTCCTTCGTGCATATGCTCTCTTGGACAAAGGTGAGAGTTGCTCATATTCCAATGGATTTGGAGAAAGTATTGAAGGAGACAGGATGTTAAACTCAGATTTGGGAAAGTCATTGAAAATGGAAGGACTTCTTAATGGTAACAGGGAACCTCTTTCTTCATCACCTCGCAAACCACCTGTAGTCATCCCCAGTAATGCCAATGCCACCAGTGAGCTCGGAAGACCACCAAGGTACTCTAAGTCGCTATCATCTGATAATAAATGTATATGGCTTGCAGAATGGAAGTTATCGATCAATGGGCTCGTCACCAGAAATAGAGAGGCAACTTCTTCCTCCAAAGGATCCTCCTCAAGTTCGTTACCATCATTAGAAAAGGCACGACCATTGGAAAGATTCTCATCAGCTGTACCAGGGATCAACTCAAATTCATGAACAGGAGACATTATAGAGTCATTGTGCACTAGCTTCGAAGCAACATACTTGTCTTTAGACTTATCCAATGGGACGTTGAAACTCGAGGATTGGATTGAAGATTGGGTGCTTGATCTAGAGAAAGGGGGCATTGTATAGCGACAAATATAGACTCAAAAATATGGAGCAAAGTGTGGGTATGAGTAGTGAAATGGGTCTAGGAGCTTGCACGGTTGTAGCGATATCAAAGCCTCATATCTACGTGAACTATTGTTGGATAGTTGTATGAAGTAGCCGCCATGAGTCAAAGCTATCACAATCCCAAAGATGGATGGATCCTTTTTGTGTCACCAAGATTCAAAAGACAACAACCCAACACCTTGGATGGAGCGGTTACCTTAGTAGTGATATCATTGAGTCAACAAGTGAGCGTCCTATCATTCCCAAAAGATAGCACAACGGTAGTAATGGAGTGTTGCATTCTCACAACAAGCTTGAATGGATGGTGTGCTACTGAATCCCCAGATCGTAACCAAATCTCAGAGAAACAAAAAATAAAAAAATGACGACAACTGCAGGATTCGAACCTGCGCGGGTAAACCCAAAAGATTTCTAATCTTTCGCCTTAACCACTCGGCCAAGTTGCCATTTGCGAAATTCAGAAATTTGGTGGATCTTCAGTTCGCGCATGTTTGGGCTGATGTAAGCAATTACATAATTTTCCAACAGAGACCAAAAGTGCTGCCGAATTATCGAAGTTTACGTTCTGATGATGAATGGCGCTCTCTTGGTCTGGACAAGTATCTACACAGAACATACAAACAAAATGGTGAGTGGCCGTACTTTATCGATCGAAGATACTCTGGAAGCTGGGATATATCTTGTCCAACCCACTGAAGTGGTGGGAAATACCTCTGTGTTTTCTTTATCGGTGGCTGTCTGTATTGACATTGACATTGACATTGAGAACTTAATATTGTTTTTGGACGCTCTCCATTGATAACGAGCCAATACTAACTTACATACTACAGTCTGAATCAGGAATTCAAACTCTACTCACTGCTGAGAAGGAGGCACACAAGATTGTCGCCGAGGCCAGAGCATACCGTACCCAAAAGCTCAAAGCTGCTAAGACCACAGCTGCCGAGGAGATCAAGGCTCACAGAGAGAAGAAGGATGCTCAGTTGAAGAAGTACGAGGCTGAGCACTCAGGATTGAACGAGACAGCCGACAAGGAGGCCGAGGAACAAGTCAAGGGTGAATTGGAGGCTATCAAGAAGACTGCTGCTGAGAAGAAGCAATCCGTGGCTAAGTTGTTGATCGATGCTGTCACTAATCCAACTCCAGAACTCCACGTCAATGCTTGAGTAGCTGGTCTGTATAAGTTTTGAAGATAGAAATCGAAAGAATTGTTTTTGAGATTGAATGTAGCCAGCCAGCTCGCTCATTAAAGGCCTCGAGCTTCGCCTTTTAACCACGCAAAAACCCGCACACCATTCCCGGGCCACCAGAAATTTTATTGAAGCTCATCAACTGTCTCTATGCTCAATTAAATAGAACTCCCAATATACTTTTCACCTCACTAATCAACTATCAATATGTCAAGTGACGGATACTCCTCAGATGAGGAAGAAACTCAAGCACCAAGAAATTCCCAAGTGTTCTTAGGATACGTTGACACAGCCATCGCCGAAGAGGAACCAACATGGGAAGATTCGTTCATCGGAGGTCAACCAGCATGGCTCCATCCTGCTTCCAAACCATCAGATGAACAATTGAAGTGTAAGAACTGTTCCAAACCAATGGCTTTGATTCTCCAGGCATACTCCCCATTAGAAGATTCCAATTACGAACGTGTGATATATGTCCTGGGTTGTCAATCTCAACAATGTTCAAGAAAAGCTGGTTCCATAAAGGCTATCAGAGGTGTTCTCAAGGATCCCAAGAAGATGAGAGAGATTGATTCGGAACAAGAAAAGGAGTTGAAGGAAAGCTTGGATGCAAAGATGAACTTAGGGGAAGGTAAGAACCTTTTATTCGGTGGAGCATCTGAGACCACTTCAAGCCCATTTGGTGGAGCATCTGCAAACCCATTTGGAGCAGCTTCATCCAACCCTTTCGGAGCGTCATCCAATCCATTTGATAAACCAGCTTCTAAGCCAGAAGTGAAGAAGGACACACCAGCCAAACTTGACTTTGCCTCTGTTGCTGCCAAGGCGGCACCAAAACCAAAGAAGGTCACATCCACAGTCAAGGAACTCCCACAATACCCAGGATATTTCATCTACGTTGATCAAGAGAAGTTCAACAAGAAGAAACAGAAACAGAAACTTCCAGATAACTTTAACATCGCCGACACTGCTCTCGAACAAGAAGGTGAATTCACATCCAAGTCATCAAGGGACCTTGACCCAGAGACCCAATCGGTCGCCAATGCCCTCCAAGACAAGGTGTTCCAACATTTTTCCGACATCGTTGAGTATAACCCACTCCAAGTCCTTCGTTATGACCTTGGTGGGTCCGCACTGCTCTTTTCCTCAAAGGATGACGTTGCGGTGAAAGTTACCAAGAACCTCATCCCAAAACCGGGATTCAACCCATCTGGAAAGCGTCAATTCGAATTACAAGTGATGCCTAAGCTTATCATGGATTTCGAGAAGGATGAGGTTGATATCCATGGTGGTATACAATGGGGTACCATCTTGGTGTATACCGATAAAGAGGATTTCGTACCGAAACTTGATGAGAACCATGTTGGTTACGTGGAGGAATGGGTTGGTGTTCAATGGGAAGAGACAAAGAAGTGATTTCTTAGCTATAAATCGATAATAGAAACATATTTCAACATTGTAGTTTCATCATATATCTACTTTGAATGACAAATTGATAAAAATAAATGAGTCAATCCACCCAATTCTATATATGTACAAGTCTTTATTTACAAACAGCCACTAAATCACAAATATCTCGGTATCTCATGCTCATCATAAACCTGAACGATATCACCCGGTTTGAAATCAGACCAATTCTCAAATGACAATCCACAATCCTTACCCTTCTTAACCTCTAACACATTGTCCTTCAAATGTTTCATCGTCTCGAATCTTCCCCTATATATCTCCTCATCATCCCTCATCACCCTCACTGGTAACTTCCGTTCAATTGTTCCGGACGTGACCTTGGAACCGGCGATTTTGAACGTTGTCTTCCGTTTTCCCTTGATGTCAAAGATCTCCTTGATCTCAGCTTCAGCACGGACCTTGAGTTCGATAGTTGGTGTTAATTGTTTGGATAGCATCTCAGTGACTTCTTCAATAAGGTGATAGATAACGTTATGTTGTTTGATAGTGACACCCATCTTTGCAGCCTTGTTATCAATATCTTTTGGTAATTTCATGTTGAAACATAAAACAGTGGCACCAGCAATTTGTGCCCTTTCGAGATCGGAATCATTTGGTGCACCGGCACCATGACTGAGGATGGTGAGTTTCACCTCTTCATTACCAATGTCCTTAATCGATTCAACGATGGCTTCAACGGATCCACTAACATCAGCACGGACAATGAAGTTAACATTTTTCTGCTTCTCTTGCTCTGGAGTTTGATCACCAGAGACGTCTTCATCGTTCAATCCATATTTACGTAACTCTTCAAGTCTTTCACGTTCCTCAACCTCCTTCTTAGCCTCGACTCTTAATTTGTTAATCACTTCAATGTCAAGAGCCTCTTTCGATCTCTCTTCTCTCAAACTTCTAGTCTCAACAACCTTCTTGGCTTGTGATTCATCCTTGGCTTGCAAACATTCATCACCAGCTTCCGGAACGTCTTTCCATCCCCAAATCTCAACTGGCATGGCTGGCGTTGCCTGCTTCACTGCCTTACCATGTTCATCCTTCATTGATTTCACTTTACAATAAGTTTGACCTGAGACCAAGACGTCACCTCTCTGTAACGTTCCTTGTTTAATCAAGACAGTTGCCAATGGACCCATACCTTTCACTGCTTGGGACTCAATCACCCAACCTTCAACTGGAACTTTCTTAGCTGGGGCTTTCAAATCCAACACTTCTGATAACGTGATGATACTCTCTTCCAATTTATCCATGTTCAATCCCGTCAAACCGGAGACTCTCACAGTTTGCGTCTCTCCCCCATAGTCTTCAATATCGATATCATTGTTCGCAAGGTCGGCAAGAACTCTTTCAGGGTTTGCGTTCTCCTTATCACACTTATTGACAGCAACAATCACAGGCACACCCGAGGACTTGATATGTTTGATGGCTTCTTTGGTCTGTGGCATAACGGAGTCATCAGCAGCGACGACAAGGATGACAATATCGGTCATATCAGCACCACGTTGTCTCATCTTTAAAAAGGCAGCGTGACCAGGGGTGTCCAAAAAAGTGATTTGTTTCTTTGAGATTGGAGCCTTGACTGAGAAAGCACCGATATGCTGGGTGATACCACCATGTTCTTGATCCACTATTGAGGATTTTCTGAGATAATCCAAGATGGTAGTCTTACCATGATCAACATGACCCATAATAGTGACGATGGGTGGTCTAGTTTTCCAGCTTGAAGTATCTTCTGGGATCTCCATAGGCACCAAATCTTCGCCTTCTCTCTCTTCTGCAAAGTTCACATCGTATCCATATTCATCAGCGATAAGTCCAGCAGTCTCTTGATCCAAAATGAAATTATGTGTCAGATCCTCAAATCCCATATCTTCAAGACGGACCGATAGCTTTTCATAACGGACACCTAAAATGTTGGCGAGTGATGCCACTGTGGTGAATCGTGGGATTCTCAATTTTGCCTTGACATCTTTCTTCGCCTTTGCCTTGCTCTTCTTTGGCTTTGCTAAAGTTGGAAAAGATGTGGAGAATGCTTTAGCTTGGAGTCTCGCTTGAAGTGTGGGTACCACAAAGTTGAGGGGGCTTCGTACAGAGACACATGATCTATACCCCTTCCTGAGAGATTGTGAGAACATTGGTAGTGGTCAAAGAGCAAAACACCGATCACTAGCCCTTCTCTGAGCTCATCGAGTATCATATCAAGTGATCTGGAAAATTCCAACCGTTCAGAACCCAAAACGCATTCGCGGCATCTCCGAAACGATTACTGAGGGCTTAGTCAGATCCGCGGTGGATTTTCAATTTCAAGGCACTGCGGCCCGATTTGGCTTCACTTTTTTACGCGCGCGATACTTCTGAGTCTCACCTTCAGCTCACTGCTTTGAGAACAACAACTCACGCAGAACTCCACACGCGGGTAGAACGCATACGCTCTACGAGCCCAATCACACTTTGCATACACACTAGAGCATTTCATCTCTCTTGTCGTGTCATTTTCATCCATTTTCACCTTCTCATTATTTAGCCGCCCTGGAGTGCTAGATTTGTTTACTTCGTGCCCTCATCACCAAACCCACCACAACCAAAGGCGAACTTCAGCGCTTCATCAATACAACCATGGACTCACGGCTCCCACTCAAAGACATCGGCGTCAACTCTCCCCGCAAGCGCCAGAAGATTGCCACCAATACCCGAGAGATCACTCATTTACAACCACAAGATTTCTCATTACCAGAATGGCAGCGCAAATGGAGATCTATTATGACCACGAGTGTTGTTTATTTCGATATCAATGACACCATTGCATCTGTTGCCGATGCCAACAAAAAATACGAGAAGGAAAAAGCACATAAACTTTTTGTCAACCTTGGCGCTCGCACACAACAGTTTTATGATGGATCAGTGACGATTGTCATCTCGAGGAGACCAAAGGTTGAATTGCCAAAGAACATGGTTAACAAGGCCGGTTTGAAGATTTGGGATTATGATAAGGTATTTAGATTTTTCAAGAACTTGGGTGAAACCGTCCCCGACTTTCCAAAGGATCATCATTTATCGGTGATGTTGAACGATGAAAGATTACACGGTGTTGCTGATCGTGATCCTAATGCCAAGAGAGATGATTTCAACTATTTCAAATACCCATACTTCTACGTCTATGATATTCGAGGTATAACGAAACCCGTTGCTGTTAGGGAATGGAAATTAAAAGATACAAAACCGGAGAAGAAACCATGGCCACATCTTCATGATTCTTCATATGGGCATTCATTGTTTCAACCCGACCCTTATGATATGATGGATGAGAGAAAAGTTAGAAAGAGAAAGTTCAGAGATCATCAAAACTCACAATATAGATCAAGGCTCCGCTATGTGTACTCAAAACACAACTTATCCCGCCGTTTCAACCATGATGGTCAAGAAATAGGAGAATCTGAAGACGATAGTACAATTCACATCCAATCTAATACCACTATACCTCCAAAAGAAGAAGAAGAATCCCAGAACAATTCCAACAAGATGTTACCACCATTACCAGTGGACTTTGCCGCTCAAAGATTGACAAGACAAACCTCAGTTTTAATCCAAAACAAATTCATAGAACCAACCAAACGTGATGGGTTTGAGATCCAAGCATCCGGTTACAATGGTTCGGTATCACAACAGTCCCAAGAATCACAATCCAAGAACGGGCTAGCCCCAAGTGGATCAACAGTTGCATCCAAACAAGTTGGCACGCTACAACGCAAGATTGTTGAACGTAAAAAACAACTCTCCCAACAACTTTCTCAACAACAACAGCAACAACAGCAACAACAACAGGCCAAGGCTAAAGTGCCGGGTTATTGTGAGAACTGTAAAGTTCACTTTGACGATTTTGAGGAACATATCGTTGGTAATAAACATCGTGGATTCGCTCAAGAATCTGAAAATTTCAGTGATATTGATAATTTGATCGAATCATTGAGACGAAGGGTTAAGAACAAACAATGATCTGAGAACTTGAACTGTTGTCACATTCATAAATATAGCATTTGCATTCAGAATTGGAATAATTGTAGTGTGTTGATAATCTAGCATATACGGTCACACTTTTTTTCAATTTCCATCTTACCCACACCGTTTATGCTTGACGATATCTCAATATATCGTGACAACATCTTATTCTTGTTTCCACCGAGCGAGAATACTTGGAAATTTTTGAAAATCTCCATGATTCTCTTTGATAATCACCTAAAATCTACCACGGTCCACTTATTTTACTTGCCTGTGGTACTCAAATGTAACTTTATTGAAAGAAATAATCCTTGTCATGAGATTTGACTGAAGATTGACTCTTGGATTCTGAGATTGGCTTGTCATTAATCACATGACAACTTTAAAAGTAAGGAAAGAATTTTACAAACGTAGTTCAGAAACAAAAACAATTTTCGATATAAAACGACAAATTTTTTGCCCAACTATAGCTTTTCTTTTACCACTTTATAAGCAATATTTAGTAGACACTGAGCTCACCAAGTCAGATCACCTTGAGATACCCAGCACAAATATGTATCCCAAGTGACACATTTTGCAAAGTGTCGGCCGTGGTGTGCGGGTGTGCGGGTGTGCTCGTTCAGATGTGTCTGGTCTCGAAGACCACCTCGATGATAATCACAACTTTGGACAGATTTGAGCTCAGAGAGACGTATCAGGGTGTGAGATGAACAACATACACATCTATCTGAATGCGTCGAACGTCGCGCTGAACGACACGCTGTTCGAGTACTTCAACACCACGCTGGACCAACTGTACCAACACACAACACAACAACTGGGAACCCCGGCATTACCCATCTCATTATTCGCATCCATCGTGACTCCATTGTTGATATGGCTTACCTATCGTCGCTTTGGTGGGTCTGTGACATCTTTGAAACCAGTCAAGTTCGTCTTGGAGTTTCGAGATGAGGCTAAACCACACTGGAAGGGGAGAAGAATGGACCCGGTAACGTTGAAGGATGATACCGACCCAGAACACATCCAAAGTTATTGCCCAGCCACTGGTCAATTCTTGGGCAAGTACAAAGCCAACACCACTGAAGAGATCGATACAATCATCAACAAGGCTGCAAAGGCACAAGAATCATGGAAGTTGACATCCTTCGCACAGAGATCACAGGTATTAAAGTCGCTCAACGAATACATCGTTCAAAACCAAGAACAAATTGCGCGCGTCGCATGTCGTGACAGTGGCAAGACAATGGTGGATGCCTCAATGGGTGAAATCCTCGTCACATTAGAGAAGATCAATTGGATCCTAACGAATGGTGAATCCGCTTTGAAACCATCCAGAAGACCCGGTCCTTCAAATATGTTGATGAAGTACAAAGGTGCCCAGGTCCGTTATGAACCACTCGGTGTGGTTGCAGCATTGGTTTCATGGAACTATCCATTCCATAACCTCATGGGTCCAATAATCGCGTCCATCTACACTGGAAATGCCATCGTGGTGAAGTGTTCAGAACAGGTTGTTTGGAGTTCGCAGTTCTATGTCAAATTGGTCAGGCAGTGTCTCATTGCTTGTGGTCATGATCCAGAATTGGTTCAATTGGTATGCACATGGCCAGAGGAGGCTGACTACTTCACGTCACATCCGGGTTTGGAACACATCACATTCATCGGGTCCAGACCAGTGGCACATCACGTTGTCAAGGCCTCTGCGAAGAGTTTGACCCCAGTGGTGGTTGAGCTTGGTGGTAAGGATGCATTCATTGTTTTGGACGATGTTAAGGACTTGGAGGCAGTGGCTAGTATCATCATGCGTGGTACTTTCCAATCAGCAGGACAGAACTGTATCGGTATCGAACGTGTGATCGTCACTGAGAAGAACTATGATGCCATCGTTTCCATCTTGAACAAGCGTGTTCCAAAGTTAAGATTGGGTTCAGATATTGATCAATTGGAAGATATTGACATGGGTGCCACGATCAGTGGTGCTAGATTCGATACATTGACGAGACAAATACAAGATGCTGTCTCCGATGGTGCGTCCTTACTCCATGGTGGGTCCCGTTATCAACATCCAAATTATCCACAGGGTCATTATTTCCTCCCAACTTTACTCGTTGATCTCACCACTGAGATGGAGATTGCCCGTGAAGAAGTCTTTGGACCAATCTTGTCAGTTTTCAAGGCTAAAGACACCGAAGACGCCATCAGAATCGCCAACTCCACAGAATACGGATTGGGCTGTTCAATTTTCGGCTCCAACTGGGAAGAGCTCAACCTCGTGGCCAACACCGTCAAGGCTGGAAACGTTGCTATCAACGATTTTGCAACATTCTACCTCTGTCAATTACCATTTGGAGGTACCAAGGGTTCCGGATACGGTAAGTTTGGCGGTGAAGAAGGTCTCCAAGGGCTCTGCAATGCCAAGTCTGTCTGTTACGACCGTGTGCCATTCGTTTCCACACAGATACCGAAGCCATTAGACTATCCTATCCAAGATGTGAACAGGGCCTGGAAATTTGTTAGAGCGTTGAACGTTGCCGGTTATGATTTCAGCTGGTGGAATAAGGTCAAGGCTATTGGGACTTTGGCAAAGAATGCTAATTGATGTTTAGATGATCATAGATGTGTGTTTATTTGTTTGGTATATATGCACGAATGAAATGAGATGTTTGTCATAAAACGGTCTTTTCAACCGCCTTGTATTGTTTTTGCAATTCATCAACGTACTTTTTGTGTAATTTCTCAATATCCTTCTCAACTTTCTTGACAATGTCATTCTTCTTGAACTCTTTTAATTCTTTCAATACTTTCCCTCTGATAGTACTTAATGAGTACTTTTGACCACCATGCTTGAACTGTTCGAAATCTTTCTTTAAAGCATTGGCGATCTCTTTTCTAGATTCTTGAGTTGGTGGTGGTAATGGTACCTTCAACTGTTGTGGAAAGTTTGGAACTTGTTGAGGGTTCATATTGAGACCTGATCCAAGGACAGCAGAGACAATGTGCTTGACATCAGCTGGATCAAAGACTGTGATGATGAGATTACGTCCCTTGAGCGAGGTCTGTGCCAATGAGGTGAAGACGTGAGATTCCTTGTGGTTGATGGCAACATCTAATTGATCAAAGATCTTCGGGTTAGCAGTAGCTTGCTTGGTTTCATTCAAGTGGCTTTTGAATTGCTCAACGGTGTGTTTGAATTGATCCTCGAGCTTTGGCAATAGCTCAGATGGATCTTCCTCCACAGTTTCAGGCTCTGCTGCTGCCTTCTTGTTGGAGCCCTTGTCGGCTTTACCACCTTTACCACCCTTGGCCGCCTTTTTCCAAAGGAAAGCGCTGGATGTGAAAGTTCTTTGGAATTGAAGTGGCTGGAGTAGCTGGGTACGTGTTGCTAGTCTGAACATTGTGACTACAAAGCGTGCATTACAGAAACCAGGGTATGATGGTGAGACGAGATTGTGTCCGAGTTGTGAAAGTGTATGCCCCGGGGCAAAATGGAGGAAAAAAAATCAGAGGCATATAGACATCATGGGGAACACACTCTCAGGGCTCAAACAGAGAGTATACCCTGTCCAATGCATTGCTGCATCTGCTTAGAGAACGAAGCGAAGTATAAATGTCCTCGATGCTCGAAAGAAACATGCTCACTGCCATGTGTGAGGATCCACAAGGAACGGTCTCAATGCAATGGACAAGTTGATCCAAGTGAATACATCAAGAACAAAGAAATGGATCCGGTGTCAGTACAGAGAGATTATAATTTCCTTCAGCAGATTAACAGAGAACTGGAGCTGCAGAAAAGAGATGCACAGAGTGGGAAGACATTTAAGAGACAGAAGTTCAATAACAATCAGAATGGAGCCACTACAGTTGATAAACCATTGGCATACATCAAGAGAGGTGTTCACGTACGATACTTGCCCAAGGGAATGCAAAGATCCATCCATAACAAATCTGGGTGGGATAAGAAAAAAGATACTTATGTTTGGTCATTAGAGTTCCAGCATATATCATCAGAAGGCAAAATTTTGGGGACATATCAAAGTGCAAGAGTACCAGAGGGCACATTCGTGAAGGATTGCGTGCATCATAAGCTGAAGGAAGCATTTGAGAAAAAACCTGAAGAGGTCCCAAAAGAACAAGGTGATATTGAAAAGAGAGAAGCAGAGTTTTTCTGTTTTCTCAGGGTGATTGATTGTCCAGCTTCCAAACCGGTGTTGAAACCAATAGATCAAAACATTCCTCTCTGTGATGCAATCAGAGATGAGACTGTTATTGAGTTCCCAACGTTGGTAATTTCTCAGAGCTCTGAGATCAAAGGGTACACGCTATTCACACCAAAAGAGGAAAGTTCCAGTGACGATTCAAGTGATTCAAGCGATGACTCGAGTGATGATTCGAGTGATAGCGATAGTGACAGTGATAGTGATGGGGAAGCACCAGAGGAAGAATCTTCAAAAAAACCCGAACCCGCTGAAGCTTCTACTCCTTTGATCGAAGAGGTAAAGCCTGAGATAAAGTTGATTGAAGTCATTGAAACGACAGACAACAATGGTTCAGCTGAAGTTTCAACTACAGAATAGAAACTTGTTTAACGAAAATTAAAATAATATTAATATTAGAAAACACTTCTGTAAAACGTGATGCAAAAAAAGATGAATGAAATGAAAACAAAAAGAGAAAACACTAAAAGAACAAAAACACACAGAGATTATAATGAAAGAACCGTAAACCGACGCAGAGCTGGGATAATCAAACTAACCCATCAAACGCCAGATCTTCTCCAAAAAGTTCTTTGGCGGAGCATCCTCTTCCCAGACAATGGCATCAATCTCACGTCTATCAGTGTCGATGTCAACGTCATCCAAACTCAACCACAATGGGCCTCTGAACCAGACGAATTGGAAGAAGATGTAGATGACAAAGAACAAGATGACAGAGATATAAGCGGTGAAGAACAACTCAACGTCGAAACCTTGGACGAAACATTCATAACCATTGATGATGATGATGATGGTGATGAAGAAAGCAGCGTAATGAGCGAACCATGGCATAAACTTGGCCTTGAATGGCAAGTCATCACGGGACATACCACGATGTTTCAAAGTTTGCATGAATCTGATGTGTGACACAGAGATGAACAACCAGGAAAACATACCGGCAACGGCGGTGATGTTCAACAACCAGTTGAAAACGGTGGTGGCACCAGAAGAGACAACCATGAATCCGAGGAATCCGAAAGCAGCAGAGAACATGACAGAGTAGTATGGAACACCGTGTTTACTGGTGATGGCGAACCACTTTGGGGCCAATTTGGTTTGGGCCAATGAGTATAAGATTCTGGACGAGACGTAAACGTTAGAGTTACCAGCTGAAATGATGGTACAGAGGATAACAGCGTTGAAAATGTCTGGGAGAACCTTGGTGCCACTGTTCTTGATGGCAACGATGAATGGTGAAGCAGCGGTGTAAGAACCATCACCACTCAAGGCTGGATCATTGAATGGAACTAACAAGCCGATAAAGAGCAATGAAAGGATGTAGAAGAACAAGATTCTGAAAAACACAGTGTTGATAGCTTTTGGGACAGCTTTTCTTGGGTTCTTGGATTCACCAGCGGTGATACCGGTCAACTCTGTACCTTGGTAAGTGAAAGCGGCATTGATCAAGGATGAAGTCCAACCGAGGAAACGACCCTTGGCAGTACCTTCAAAGATATAACCTGGACCCCATGCACCTGGGTTTCTCCAGTATCTGAACCCAACTGGGCCGGTTTGTCCAGCACCACAAACCATGATGAAGGCGTAGAGAATGAATCCGAGAATGGCAATGATTTTGATACTAGCAACCCAGAACTCAACCTCACCGTAGAACTTCACAGGGAAGAAGTTGGCACCGGTGAGAATGACCCAAAAGATACCAATCCAAGCGGCCAGTGGCACAGCATCGGTCCAGTATTCGATAACTTGACCAACGATACTCAATTCCAAAGCGAATGTAATGACCCATGAGAACCAGTACATGTAACCGACAGCGACACCCAATGCTGGACTGAGGAATCTTGTGGCAAAAACTGTGAATGAGGATGTGACTGGGATGAAAGTGGCCATCTCACCAAGGGATTGTGTGACAGAGTACACGATGGAGGCCATGAATAAGTATGCAATCAAGGCATTGACAGGACCGGCAATGGTCAATGGGGTACTAATACCGATGAAGAGACCAGTACCAATGGTACCACCCAGGGCAATCATGGTGATGTGACGAGGGGAGAGAGCTCTCTTCACCTCGGTCTCCTTGACCTCACCCGTGAGGGAACCGCTGTCTGAAGTTGTTGTATTGTCCTTGCTGGTATCATGTGTGGTGGTGGTTGAAGAGAAGTCCTTTTGGGCCTCGACGTCTTTCAATTCGTATGACGTGGACATGATGGGCGAGGTGTATGGTTGGAGTCGTTCATATTTGGCGTGCATGGTATGCTTGGGTATAATGGGGACCATCGCAGCTATATATATATCTGGCACGTCACCATTGATGAAAGTTTTTTCAGCCCCTGTATAGGTGGAGATCACAGGGAAAAAGGAACGGACAATAATATGATCACTTGCTTATCGGGAATTGGGATGTGCCATATGCCATGCATTTTTCCTGTACAAGGTCCCATGGAATGGAAAAGACCGAGACCAACATCCAATTGGATGGGCAGTTTGGAAACAGCTAAAGTGAGAGAATGTAGGTATGACTCGTTGGCTTTGTTCGGGGTTCATTGGGGAATGTAGCGTGGTTTCTAGAATGTTTAGCTTGAATCTCTACGATTTGACAGATTCACGATAACCACACTCGCGATGGCCAGGATTGATCTCCCAAGATCCTCGTCGACACATGAAGTTAACGGTTGATTATGAAGATCGCGATGGTGATCGTTTGTTCTTGCACTTAGCGGTTCGAAATGGATTTTGCCCTTTCTGAGCTCGTTCGAGTGGCCTCTTGCTGTACCTTTTCCCGTGATGCCTTGTGAACTTTTTGCGTCATCGACGTGTGCCGTTTCTTTTTTGCTGGCTGCCTGCGTGTGTGTTTGCAATTTCTTAGAACTGAGCCTCTGGCCGTAGAATGCCGTGCTAAATTAGAGCCTTCCACATAGTGGCAAGCGGCAAAGGGGAACACACGTTCAACGGAATTGTGTCACCTACAAACACTTACAAGGGTGATAGACAGTAGACACCCCGAATCGTCATTTAACAATACCTGGTATACTGGTATGGCATAGATAAGGCTGCCTACTTTGTACGTTAACAAAATAAACCACAATTCCCACCCAGAAACCAGAAATGTGCCACTCGATGTAATAATGCCAGCCCAACGGTCACGGCATTAGAGAAAACAGCGGCACTAGTTATGCCTTTGGATGCCCAGCGCTTTGCAGCACCTCGGTTGTTCTTGGAGTTGAAGCTCACGGCACTGAGCTGGAGAGTCAAGAGTGAATGTTCTACAACTTTACCACTTTGATGGTGTGCTAAACAGCTATATAACACGTGAAGATCGAAATAGCACGGGGAGCTAAGAGAAGATAAAGCAACAGCAATCAATCGCTTAAGAGATAGGACCTCTTCAAAACTGATAGAGATTGATCTCCAATTGTAGCATGAACCTAACAACTCATTAGGAAACTACATTTGCACCCTACAATGGTCTCTCCACCAAATGTCCAAATGAGCTCTTTAGAAAGCGAGCAAGGATGGAATAACCGTTTTCCGCCAAACTTCTCAAAACGGAAAGCAATTTCCGCTCACTTCGCCAAACTGTCCCAAAACAGGCATCCCGTCACTCACTCTTTGGCTAAATCATCCACATTGGGCTCTCACCCCACGACTTGCGTGTCGTTAATTTCGCCGGCCAAGGAACTTTTCTTTTTCTGGCGCACTCGCTGCCCAAAGAAGTTTAAGTGGCACTAGACATACCCGCGTGCATACATGTCTCTCTTTGTTCGATCCACGCTCTAGTATGGCGTTTTGGGCCACTTTGGTGCCATACATACCAGCGAAACACGCTGTTCACCACCATTAACGGTCGCAAAAATATCATTATATCAGTCCTGAGTGCACTGGGCCCTGTACCGGTTACTTCGCCGGTAAGGAGTATCAAATGTGTCGTCGTTAGAGAACGTTATTGCAAGGGTGAGGGTATATAGATGAAAATTCTCTCTCGTGATCATTTACGCTTCTTTATTTACCCTTCCAGCGATCTTTTGAGAACTGGGCTATTCCACTCATACAATACACTCATATATTTCACGGTTGACCGTTCCCCTCCTCCATTAAGTTTGAACTAGCACAGTCGCTTTCACTTTCCGCATCAAATCTCAGATACTTCCCCTTCAGTCATTATCCAATTTTTAAACATCACCAAAAGATGTCTAAACAATCATATGATCTTCGTGATTTCGAAGCTCGGAAGACTTCCACCAACTCACCAGAAACAACCCCAACTTCGACAAATCAATCCAAAGTTTCCTCAGACAACACAGATGAATACGCCCACGGAGACGTTAAAGACACAGAGGTCAAGCGTGCCTTGAAACCACGTCATGTCTCAATGATTGCCCTTGGTGGTACCATCGGTACCGGTCTCTTTATCAACCTGGGAACACCATTGTCCCTCTCAGGACCAGTGGGTTCGTTGATTGCCTATTTATTTATGGGTTCCATCGTGTATTTCATCACTCAGGCCTTGGGTGAGATGGCCACCTTCATCCCAGTCACATCCTCATTCACCGTTTTCAACACGAGGTTCCTGAGTCCCGCTTTGGGTGTTTCGAATGGTTACATGTATTGGTTCAACTGGGCCACCACTTTTGCTGTGGAGCTCAGTGTCGTTGGACAAGTTATCCAATATTGGACCGATGCTGTCCCATTAGCCGCTTGGATTACAATATTTTGGATCCTCTGTACCGTGGCCAATTTCTTCCCAGTTAAATACTATGGTGAGATTGAATTTTGGGTCGCAACTGTCAAGGTTGTCGCTATTGTTGGATTCTTGCTCTATTCATTCTGTATCGTCTGTGGTGCAGGTCCAGAAGGTCCAATTGGGTTCAGATACTGGAGAAACCCAGGTGCTTGGGGTCCAGGTTCTTTCTTTAAGGGTACAGCTAAGGGCAGACTTTTAGGCTGGGTCTCATCATTGATCAATGCCGCTTTTACATATCAAGGTACCGAGTTGGTTGGTATCTCTGCCGGTGAAGCCAAGAATCCAAGAAAGTCCGTCCCAAAGGCCATCAACAAGGTTTTCTTCAGAATTTTGTTCTTCTACATCCTTTCACTATTCTTTGTCGGATTGCTTGTCCCATCAAACGAACCAAGAATCAACTCTTCAACTTCATTCATCTCTTCTTCACCATTCATCATTGCCATCCAAAACGCACGTACCAAGGCTTTACCAGACATTTTCAACGCTGTGATCTTGACCACTATCTTGTCTGCTGCTAACTCAAACGTTTATGTTGGATCTCGTATCCTTTATGGACTCGGTGCGGCTGGTAATGGACCAAAATTCTTGACCTATGTCACCAAACAAGGTGTCCCATACTGGGGTGTGTTGATCACTTCTGTTTTGGGTGCTTTGGCATACTTGACCTGTGCTCAATCCGCTACCAAGGGTTTCGACTGGTTGGTTAACATCACCACAGTTGCTGGGTTGTTCGCCTGGATGAGTATTTCTGTCTGTCACATCAGATTTGTCCAGACTTTGAAACATAGAGGTATGTCCCGTGATGACTTACCATTTAAGGCTAAAATGATGCCATTTGGTTCTTGGTACGCTGTTATCTGTGTCGCCTTGATTACTTTCTTCCAAGGTTATGACGTCTTCTTTGACTTCAAGGCTAGTGATTTTATGGCTGCTTATATCTCTGTCTTTATCATGATTGCCCTTTGGATCGGATGTCAAATCTACTATAGAGGTCCGTTACTCTTGAGTCTCGATGAAGTTGATATCGATACTGATAGACGTGAAATTGATGCTATTGTCTGGGAAGACGATGAACCAAAAAACATCTGGGAAAAGTTTTGGGCTGTCTTGGCTTAATTTGGTGATTATTTCATGATGTTTTAATTTAATGCGATACGAATAGAAAACTACAATTTAATCAATCTCATCAATGTAGAGAAATTTTTATTCTTAATGTTCATTATATATCCTTCTCTTCAACAATCAATTCATTTGTATCATTCGTTTCAGTTATATCACTCTTCAATGGCGACGAGGAACGAGTTTCTTGTTCTCTCGTTTGACGACGTTTGAGCCTTTGTTGTTCTCTCAGCTGCTGAACGTTCATGGCTTTATTTTCAACACTTCCAGCACCATTTCTCAATTCGGATAGTAAGTTTCTGGCTCTTGAACCAACATCATCACCAATCTCATTCAAGTCCGACTCTGATGCAGACTTGGAAGCAGGCTTGGATGGGGAACCATCAGCTTTGAAACTCTTGTCATCGTCATCAATGTCATTATCGCTATCACCAGCTTCATTCTCTGCATCTTCATTGTCATCCAATGGGTTTCTTTTGAGATTCAGCATGTTCTTACGAGCCTGTGCACGCTTACGAGCACTTCCTGCATTTCCTTTGGCTGGTCCAGCAGCCTTCAATTTCTCCAATAAGGAATCCATGACGTTATCACCATCATTAGAACCGGAAGATGCATTCTGAGACTTTCCACCTTTAGGAGTTTCCAAAAGCTTCTTACGCTGTTCATAAATGCGTTCTTCCTCTTCACGTTGCAAGTTTTCACGGCGAGCCTTCTTATAGTCGTTGGCAAAGTCCACAAACTTTCTGAGGAAAGAGTTCTTGGCAAATGAATCACTAGGATCTTCACCGAAGTAACGCATCAGCTTCCCAAATTCTGTCATTGTCAGTTTGGTTTGATCTTGAAGAAGTTCAGATTTGCGCTTCGCCTGTGGTAGTATTGGCAACACCTTGTTCAAAACTTTATCACCTGGATGGAACTTGCTCGAATCACTCAAGTTACCAATATCAATGGAACTCTCAACGTTCTTCACACTGTTGATGAAATCTCTTGAATCGTTACCCAATTGCTCAATAGACAGCTTGACAACAGCAGAAGCCTTCTCCAATTCATCCAAAAACTTTTGATCCTCAGGGAAAGCTTGACGAATAATCTTCTCGACATAGTGCAAGAATGTGATACTATTCTTTTCATCCTTCATGAACGTCAATCTTTGCAAAGTACTCAACTTGAAACCTTGTGCCTTCTTTGAGTTATCATTCATATAGTTACCAACAGCCAAGATGATATCGAAGACCTTCCGGAGATGCTTAGATGAAGTGATACTCTCAGTAGCCTCATCAATAGCCCTCAACTTGCGAACCAAATCAGAATACTCTTTCTCATAAGATGTGATCACTCTCAATGCTCTCATTCTAGAACTCCAGTAATCTTGCAAATTGTAGAAAAGTTCGAGATAGACACGATCGGATCTATCCAACTCATTAGGATCTTTATCTGGATTCTTACCAGCTCCCTTGGTCCAAATAGTTCTGTAAGGTTCAAGGTTTCTAGCCAAATTGTTAGGAACCTCACACAACTCCTGCTTACCTAAGAACTCAATGACACTGACATTCTCCAAAACTGATCTATCACACTTCAAGATCTTATTGATCAATTGTTCATCACTCCAGGAGGAGAATACATGTAAATTGATTTGGATCTGTTGTGAGATATCCTTAGCCAAGAATGAAATCTTTGCAACCTCACCAGCTTTCTTCTTGGTGATCTGTTTGATTTCCCTGGCAGGGAATATTTTCTCCAACTCATCGAGAATACCACGATTCAACAAGTCTTCAGCAACTTCAGTGGGTGCAGCACTTTCCCAGAATGAGTTTTCTGTGGTATCAACCTTCTCCCAATGCAATTGCTTTAATTTCTTCTTAGGTCTTGGATAACCATCGAACAGTGAAGGTGATTGTGGAAGCAATGGACTCGAGTTGGCAGTTGATGCACTCTTCATTGATGGGAACGGAGGTGGAGGTGGAGGTGGCATACCTGCTGGCGAGGCACTGAATGGAGGTGGAGGAGGAGGTGGTGGAGGCGGCAATGGGGCACCCGCCATTCCTGGTAGTGGGGGCGGAGGAGGAGCAGGCGAGCCTGATGTAGGTGATTGAGTTTCCCCAGTAAGGAAAGATGGTGGTGGAGGAGGAGGTGGACCTTGAGCAGTTGGAACAGATTTTGAAACTTCTTCTTGGGTGATTGTTTGTGGTTGAACATCAGTGGTACTTTCAACAATTGAAGCTTCTGATGTCTCTGGGATCACATCAGGGATATCATCCTTCTTACCAACAGACGATGCCAACTCACGAAGAAAGGCAGGTTCGAAACCTTTACTGTTCCGCACCTTATCAGCAACCGATGATCTGTAATTGAAGTCAGGTTTAGCAACCTCTTTCTGACCTCTCACATATTTGGCCTCAAGACTCTCAAGGAATGACTTGGATGGAACTCTTATGCTTTCTTCGTTTGATCCATTAGAAACAACCAATTGACCTTCCAACTTGTTACTGAGTTTCTCAATCTCATCAAGCTCGGCGTTGAAATCCTCATTAGATTTTGGGTCCAAAGAATGGTATTGGTCTTGAGATGAATTCTGACCGTCAGCGAATTGAATATCCAAATTCTGGAATCTCGTTTGCAGCTCCCTCAGTCTATCCATAGCCATCAGCTTCTGTTTGCTCATCAGTTCTTTCTGTTTGGCACTCACGTCAAACTTAAGGATATCATTAGATTGGTCTTGAAGAGACTCCAATTTCCGTTTCAAAGAATCCAGTTTATTGAGATCTTCTTCCCTAGCAGGTCTTGGTGTTCTTGGCTGTGGAACCTTCTGTGGAGAGGAACGAGCGCTTGAGTTTTTAGATGATGGTCTCCTTGAATCTTCGAAATCAGTCATCTCTAGTTCTCTAGCCTGTTGCTCGATATCACCCATCTTGTCTCTAAGAGCTCTCAGTCTGTTATTTGGCTCAACAGCACCACCGTACCGTCTGCTCTCAACCTTCAGTTGATTCCTCTTATTCGAAAGCTGACCTTTCAACTTGGAGATCACATCAGACTTACCTGAAGCTTCTTGTGATTCTGAAGCGTTATTCAAGAGAATCAACATCTCTCTCATCTCAAGCTCTTGTTCATGTTTCTCCAAGATACGCTTGCGCTTCATATCCTCGACCTCTTGAGCGAATGATTCATTCAACTTCCGTTGCTTCAAAATGATGATGTTCTGTTCTTCTAAATCATTTCTCAACTTAGTGATCATACCATCGGTACCCAATGCAATCTGTCTTGACAATTCATCACGTTCAGCAACAGCTTCTTCAGCTCTTTTGTTCGCTTCACGGGACTCAGCAATAGCACGTCTAGCAACTTCATCTGTTTGTAAACCATCGTATAACTTGTGGATGGCAACGTTCAAAGCGGCATCTTCGTTAGTGGTAGCACCCATGGTGATGTTGGAAATCAAGCCATCAATCAACCTGAACGATCTGATGTTATCAGCACTATCAATAGCCCTCGCAGGATCAGATTGGTTTAAGAACAAATGTTGGATGGAAGAGAGGAAATAGTTCTCGGCATCAGAATTCTGAATCTTGGTCCAGATGTTCTTTACTAACGATACTGGATCATTCAAATCAACGTCTTCTCCAATTCGTTCAGCAGTTAGCAAAGCATCATAATCCTCGGCAGCCGAATCCTCATATTCTCTGATCTTATCATCAATCAAATCATTGTGCAAACCCTGGAAACGTTTAAAGATCTTCTGAACACCTCCAGCTTTCAACTGTGCTCTGATATGCGTTCTGGATTTGAACTCGGGACCACCTTGTGCGATAGTGTTGATCAAAATCATCGTAGCCAATGCATAGTCTATAAGTTGTGACTCTCCTCCTGATTTCAATTCTTCACTCGCACCTACCATGGAACCAAGCTTACCACGTCCATCCATCGTCTGTTCAACAACTTTAAGCCATTGTTCAAATCTCTTCATGCCTGGCTGTTGTTGCCCAGCAACAACTGAATTTCTCTTATCCAGCGCCTTGGCTTGGAAATGAATGTTGTCACCAGATAATGTATTCATGGACTTTAAGACTTGGTTGTAACCTTCTGGAGGTTGGAAATGGGCAAGGAAACTCAACATATCCGTCACTAGCTTTCTCGTGGCCAATTTCGTAGAGATCAAAGCACCAGCGATAGCAGGAACAACAATCTTAGATTCCAATGCATATATAGCACCTTTCTGATTGTTTATGATCGTTCTAAGACATCTTATGATTGAGATTTCCTTCTCCAAAAACTCTTCATTGAGCAGATCAGTGGTAGATCTTGTGTGAAGTTGTTGCAAAACGTTGGCTAGAGCAATTGGACCTTGAGCGTCTATAAAATGTTTCACCCAGTCCACTGGTTCCGTTCTCAAACTCACCCAAAGATTACCCAGTTGTCTTGCTGTAATGGATTTATCCAACAGGAATCTCACATATGACTCCGGACTATTTGAATGATCACCAGTCTTACGCGTTCTCTCCTGCTTCTTGTACTCGGAGAGAGCATCTTGATAAATCAACATCCACTTCTTCTGTATTGGATACTCCTTCATCTGTCTCTTTGCAGCTTCTGGTAAACTCTTGAAATCACGCTTGGTCATCAATTCATCAAACATCTCATCAATCTCCCAATTCTCCTTTGGCTGTTCCATAACAAAATCAGAATGTGCATCATTGACTTTCGTATGCTGCGTTGCGCTGGAATACATGGAAGTGTTAGTGCTGATCCTTTGCAGGGCTGACTTCTTACCTGGTTTGAAATCATCAACGTTGGATTGCACTGTCCATATCGACGAGCGGCGAGAATGGTCCGGTGATGGAGGTGATGTGTCGTATGTACTGTAGTTGGTCTGATTCAGCGTGGTAGCTTTACTCAGTGAAAGAGATGACTGTGATTGGGTTGAATATGAAGAACTGATGCTAGGTTGACGTCTCTGTGCGGAATCGGAGTATTGGAAATGACCCAATTGATCAGTGGACCGCCTCGATTGTTGCATGGGTATCTGTGGTTGCGGGTTCGAGATGACAAGACCGTGATGTGGTTCTGTGTTGGAACTTTTCGTTGATAGCTTTCGAAAATTGGATAGGATAGAGTTTGACTTTGAATGCTGTGGTGTCCCGTTCGGGGTGGTATGGGGATCGTTCAGATGGGTCTGAGACCTCACAGAGGCCTGCCTCGATGTTTGATCTCCGTCTCTTCTCTTCATGATGCTTCAGTGAGTTGAGCTGTGAGTTATGTGCAGGGTGATGGATGCTGAAAAAGAACGAAGATTGTAATGTCTATTCCAGGAGAAGAATGATGGCGGGTAAACACACGAACGCCTGTGAAAAGTGTAGAGATGAAAAATGGGCAGTCGCTAGTGGTGCCAGTCTGCAGCAATTGACAGGATGTGCAAAATGAAGTGAATTGGACGGCAACCGCCTTGGTGTAGAAGTTAAGCGCCTGGTTTGTAGAGCTAGAATGTCCATCCTTTGGTGATGGTTGTGATGGGTACATGATCTCAAACGTTTCCTCCACGCGTCGCGCCGCGAACCTGTTTGCCGGATTTTCCGTGCTCACTTTAGCAGCTGACGTAATAACCACTGTATGTTGATGATTTCCTATGCATGATATTCGTTTAGAAGGATAAGGACCTATTACAAGACTTTGATATTATTTCGGTATAAAGTGTTCACAAGCGAATCTGTCGCTGACTATTATCACGAGTATCTACCGAGTGCAGCTCACTAGGGCATAAGATTGACACATGATGGCCAACTTGGATAAGTCTTAGAAGCTACCTGCTTATCGGTCGAACTGTCTTGAAGTTATAACTTGGAAATCCTTAAATCTATCATCTAGTAGAATCGAGATATGATATAATCAATTGATCATGAGCGGATCTTACGATCGGCGAAAGCCTCGCTTGGCCTGGGTATAGGTGTTTTTTCCAAAAGACATAAAATTTTCAATTTTCATGTACTATGACTGCAAGCTACCCTATGTATTTATAAATTTCTTAAATTAAACATAACCATATCATCAAATTAACGGTTGTTCAAATAAGTTGAGTTTACCCTTGATGTGATCACAAACCTTTTACAAAACAGTATTTTTCAGTTTATAGCATTGAACACCATTATTGGACCCACCATTCAAACACCGAGGGATTTTAACAACAGCATTCTTGCAATTTGATAGTCTAAATAAAATGTAGAGCAGACCATGAGCAAAGCCTGGTGGATCCAAATGAATACCAACTTTACCTCCAAAGGTTTGACCTTGAGCCTTGTTGCTAGTCATAGCAAAAGAAAGACGAACTGGGAGCTGGGTTCTAACAAAGTTGTATGGAAACTTGTAATCTGCTTCATGTTTCATTGTGATTTTCGGAAGTGTCACTTCTCTCGAATCACTTGTGAAAGTTCTACAAATCAAACTCTCTGGTGAAACCTTGACGGCAGTCATTCTCAACCCATTAACTAAACCATCTGAGAGAATAAAATTATTCTTAACATGATTTGGACCCCAGTCAAAGAATTCTTCATTTGCCAGATATCTGTTATCTTTAAAGCCGGCTGCAAATGTATAGATCAAATATCTTCCTTTCCCCGACAAAAATTGGAAAAAGTGCCCAAAATCCAAGAAAAACAAAAAACATGAAAGCCCTTGCGACAGCTGGGACTAGGGCGGCCAAAATTAGTCTCACAAATTGAAAGTCACGTGTTTTTGGTTTGTTTACTTTTCAAATTTGCCTCCGGATCGCAACAGGTTTCAAGTGAATACAACACTCCTAAGCAAGCATTTGGAAGCGCGGTATAGCTATGGATCTCACTATCAATGATCTTTCTTTGCATGAAACTCATAACCACGACAATACCGATGACCTGATTGCCTCATTATCAATACGAGACAACGAAATCGAGGACCAAGATCTCGAAATGGGTGACAATGAGCCCTTCCCAGAGACATCAACGCCCTCCAAACCATTGCAACATCAGATATACAATCACATACATACACCACAGATACTATCACCTTTAAAAAAATCCTATCAGAGAGATGATGACGATGATGAACTATTGGATGATCTAGATGAGGATATATCAATGATCGATGCAGATAAGAGTGCCAGTTTCTCCAAATCTGTGTCCTATGTATTTTCACCCACGGCGCTTGGTGCACAATTGGCTACACATGGCTCACCAAGGCTTGGAAAGATCAATCTGACTGAGAAATTGAATGAACTACAAAATGATGAATCGAGTGATACGTCAAGCGTTAGTGCCAGCCCATCAATTGATAAGATAAGACAACGAAACAAGCCTAGAAAATCATCAAGACTCTCTGTGGTGACGAACTCAAGTGATGATGGTAACGAGAACTCAATAGAGGAGGTTTCGACTGAGAACTCAGTCATCGTGAGCTCACCAACAAAATATCAAAAACCAATGGCGGTATCCACCCAATGGCAACAACAGGGCCAACAACCAATATACCAGATGCATCACCATCACTACTACCCACAGCCAACATCTTCACCATCCAGACTACGACAACTACAGACCCACACAGATGACACTGACACCGAATACGACTCATCATTTGACACATCACAACAGATCGTCCTTCCTGCTCCTTGGTCCAAACATGCTGAGCCGAAAGCCCCAACGCCATACATCATAAGTTCATACCTCCAGCTCTTATTCAACGTATTTACATCCAGTATAGCCATTCATATCCTCATATCAGCGATTAGAACAGTTAGATCGGATATCAATAACAAGATGGAGGAGTACGCCGCTGAGATCGCAATGGAAGTAAAGAAGTGTACGAGGAGCTACATTGAAAACAAGTGTTCACCTGAAACTCGCGTGTCTGCGCTGGAAACGATTTGTATAGAGTGGGAAAGATGTATGAACCGTGACCCGAAGGCCATTGCTAACAAGGCATCAGTGAGTGCGGAGACATTGGGAATCATATTGAATTCATTGATTGAACCGATCGGATTCAAAGCGATCATTGTTGTTGTGATGATGCTTGCTGGTTGGACATTTGCTTCAAATTTTGTGTTTGGATTCGTCAGGGCAAAGTCTTACTATGGTTGGAATTCATCACAGGATAATCAAGGGCAATATCTGCCACCACAGCAACAACAACAGTTGGTTGGATCTCAAGGTGGGTTCTTATCGCCAATTAAAAACTAGAAATTTAGCTACATATAACTGCTTTGAATAATGGACAAAATGCTTATCATCATTAATGTAGTACTGTTCGTGTTTCCATCATTCGGTCAATGATATCAATTTCTTCTCAAGGTTTCCCAAAACGCTGCTGAAACTGTGTAGCAACCCCAACGTTTCATTCTCGATTTTTTCCTTCGAGCTTTCAGAATCAATAAACACACTCATATCCAGCTTTGGAGGTTGAACATTTGGGTCCGACACCATCGTGGTCTGTGAAGTCAAAGTGTTTGCACCATCCGTTGACCCATCTGATGAGACTGCCCTCGAGTTGAGGAATGGCATCTGTAACGGAGCCGAAGGTGAAATCTGACTATTGCTCAGGGTTGGTCTTCTCTTCAATTGTGCATTGAAATTATTTGATGCGTTTGTGAGTGGGACTGCGGTTGATGGTGGGTTTGGTTTCTCGGTCAGTGGAGTCATGGCCATTGGAATGTTTGACACGTTGACACCGAACTGGTTCACATTTTCATTATCGGATGATTGTTCTTCAAGGTTGGAGTTGGTGTGGAGTAACTTTGGGAATGACATTGATGTCGGAGTTGGCATTTGTAATCTCAAGTTCTGATGATTTCTTTTCAATTGCGCAGGTTTTGAGCCAGTTCCTGACAAAGATGATGCCGATGCCAATGTCTGGGCCTGTAGAGCAGCTGAGGCATTCGAAGTGTTGACCAACGAGACATTCAATGGTTGTAATAATGGTGATTGATTATTAGGAGAAGATAACACCTTCATAGGTTTCATTTTTGACGGAGATGACGTGATGACACTCAGTTTTGATGGTGATGAGAAATTCGATGATGATCCCAATTCCCTTTTTGGAGACGGAGTCACTCTTGACATTGGCGGAGGTACCGATCCAACAGGATTACCACCTGATATCGTGGCATGTCTTTGCAGTGATGGTACTGGCAATGATGGTGCGAGCTGTTGTTGCTGTTGTTGATGTCGTTGTTGTTGTTGATGTTGTTGCGGTAACGCCTGTGTTGACTGAGCCGACAGAGGGACGCCAGAAATCGTTGGTCTTCTTTGGATCATTGGGTCTAATGTCTTCCTCGTCTCCAAGACAGACGTGGACTGATTATGAACGAGGGTGTTTGCTCTTGATCTTCCTTTCAAAACAGGTCCTTCTCTCTGTTGTGATGATGGCATGGACTCAATATCTTCCATTGTGGGTATCTCAATCTCAACCAGTGGTGTGGATGCGATCGGAGCAGAGTGTGTTCCATTTGAATTCACTGGGGCAGATTGTGTGGAAAGGTTAGAAGCTATATATGGCAGACCAACATCCGGAATCGTACCATGTGCAATGTGTTCATGGTTTCCCGATTCTTCATCCTCATCTTCAGCATTCTCATCGAAGAGTTGTAGCAGTGATTTTGGTGCCTCCTTTCTGTTCAAAGTACCATTCTGCTTAAGCGTGGAAGGGACATTCGTACCATATGTCACCGTGTTCTTATTATATGTGACGTTCGACGTATATCCGTTCTGTGTATGGTTAAGCATGGTACCAGGAATGTGGGTATTATTGTAATTCGTCATGAATTCATCATCTCCATCATCATAATCATTGTTATGGTTCCCATCGAAATTGAAGTAATCATCACCTCCTTGTGAGCCTTCCATGTGAATGTTGTCAATGTTGATGTCATTATTCATTATGTATTCATTACTGCTCAGCGAATCAAAGTCCCATTTCAGCTCGATTTCATTTTCTTCGTCTTCATCATCAACGTTCATTATCACACTCTCTCGTGATGACTTTTTCTCTCTCCACAGCAAGTAGCGAGATATGAGTTCTTTCAATAAGACAGTTGGTGAATTCTTATGGAACTTGATGAACTTACTCTTCAGAAGTTCGTCCGCATTCAGTCTCTCTTCTGCATTCTCATCGAGACAGAGTGCAATGATCTCCTTCAACAGCGGTGAATATTGTTTACCGTCCAGACGTGGCGGTTTAGACTTTGTTATCAGCTGCATGGCTCTAATGGCCTCTTTATCACAATATGGTGGATTCCCGGTGGCAATTTCGTATATCGTTATTCCCAGTGACCATATATCAGCCTTCACATCGTACGATGTTCCCTCCATGATGACTTCTGGAGCCATCCAATACGGTGTTCCAGCTATCGTATTCCTCCTTAAGCTCGTTGATGACAGTTGAGCAGCAACACCAAAATCACAAAGCATCACTTTTCCATCGTTCGTTATCAAGACATTGGCGGCTTTGATGTCTCGATGTATCACATTCTGCCTATGGATCGATTGTAAGGCGATAAGCAACTCTCGCACAATCACACCGATGTACTTCTCCTCGATCTTCCCTGGTTTCAACAACGTTCGTAGTGATCCTCCAGCACAGTAATCCATGATGATCCATAGTTTGGTGCCATTCAGATAACTCCCATAGTAATGTGTCACATTGGGCGCCTGTTTCAGGCTGGAAAGAAATTGGATCTCGAGCTGGACATCTTTCACTTCATCTTCAGATGTATCCAGATTCAGCACCTTGATGGCATATACGTGTCTCGTAGCCCTGTGTATCCCTTTGTAGACAATACCAAACTTACCACGGCCAATCACTTCGGTACGCTTGTAGATCTGGTTGACGTTCATGACCGACATTATCTTTCACGGCGGCTAGTGTTTAACGGTTCGGGGTAGCTCAGACTAGCAATCTCCAGTAGGTATATAGGTGCAAATCAGTGGTATCACCCCTTCGTGGCCGTGTTCCGAGCCTGCTGATCTGCTCTGCCTTTCAGCTTCAGTCTGGCTCCTTTGTTTTCTTTTTGGCGCCTATTTTTTTTTTTTTTTTTTTGCTTTTAGCAGGACCTGCCATTTCAAGATTGTTAGAAATATAACTACGATTTACGGTCTACAACAGCCACTAAATTCGAATTGTCAAACATTATATTTCATGGTCTAGTCTCTAAATCCAGCAGTCTCAGCTACTTTTCGATCCGTCAGCTTGTTCTGAATCTTCATCCCCTGATGGTTCATAGTGCTCTAAAATGTCATGGAATTCATCAGCTTCGCTATTCTCTGAACCGGTAGTCTTTGACACTTCAAGAGCCGGTTCTGGAACAGAAGAAGTGGCGGATTCAGCGGCACTTGATTCAATTGGTGTGATAAACTCCATCTTGATAGGTTCAACAATGGTCTTTTCCGGGCTCTTCGGTGTTTCATTCACAAGTGGTGAAGACTTATACCTACCAGGGATCTCATTTGATTGTCTTGAAGGCTCGAGCAGTGATTCAGTGGAGCTATACACAGAGAGTCTTGTCTCATCCTTCGACACAGAAGAGTAAATCGTATCCTCCATACTTGGCGTGATCTTCGTAGTCATGACATTGGCCTCCACATCCCAAATACCAACCTTGGCCCAGAACAACTTGGACCGTAGTCTTGATAATTCGATCCATGATTTCTTCAAAACAGCATCATCATCAAGTTTCCAGACATCAGTCTTCAAAGACCTCAAGAATGCAAACAAATCACATGCACTTCGTATACGGAATAGACAGTAACTGCACAATGGATATTGATGTGCCAATGTTGGTGTTAATGATGTAGTTGAAGCGGCAGTGTCTATTTTGGAATGTACCTTCATCACATGGAGCCTAGAATGTTCCAATATGTCATCACGGGTCTCTCCACATACGGCACATGGTTGATTGATAGCCACTGGTGGACTGTTTGCAGGATATGAATAAAGACTTGATTTGATGTCCGATTCCTGATGGTTGACCCTGTATGTTTCATTGATACCAGACACAGGCTCAATAGTGACACGTCCATCGATCAGATACCCCATCACGGAACGTCTATTCAGCCAGCTGATTCCCTGTGCGTTATCCAATCTTAAAGCGGGCTCAACGTCATCGGTCAAGATTCGTTTCATAAACTTTGAATCTGTCTCTTTCAATGATCCGATTTGTTTCACCGTGAGTGTGAATTTCTTATAGTCTCCAAACAACCTGAGGTCATACCTCACTGCATCCACGGTTGGGGAGTATAGTATATGTTTTGATTGCGTAGAGGCGATTGTCTTAGCTGAGTTTGCAGCTTCGTCAACAAAGACAGAGTTTCTCTTGGCCGAGTCCTCCTCTTGATCACGTTCATGTAACACTTGTTTGAGGACTTGTAGTTGACTCTCAAACTGTTCAACTAGGATATCCTTCTCCTTCAATTGTGAAACAAGACTATCATTTCTGAGTTGTATTTCGTGTGCCTCTTTTCTAGCATCACTCACCATCTTGTTTGCTTCATCGAACAATGAGACCGATAGTTCTTCAACTTCTTTTTGCAAATTGGAAACCTCTTTCAATGCATCTTCCTTCGCTTTGGTCTCCTTTGCGATGAGCTCATTGAAATGTGTCTTTTCCCGTTCCAATCGCACGATCTGCTGTTGCAATTGTCCCTCCTTCTCCATCGCCTCCATAAGCTGGGTAGAGAGCGATGTCACCTGCAGGGTGATTCGCTCGGTCTCGTCCGGATCCATGGTTACCTTGTGCTGTGCTGTGGCAGTTGGCGATAGAAGTGTGTTGTAGAAGACAGAGTGCTTATGGAATTAGCCGCCGAGCCCAATTCCCGAAAAGTGCAGCTGACGTCAGCACCCAAGGATCGCTCATGTAAGCCGAGGCCCGATGAGCAAAAATATTTCAGGCATAGATTATGTCTGCACGATCCAGGTCTATCTCTCCTACAACTCACAACAGACAGGATATACTTCAAACATGGGTTCAAACAAGAAGAAAAAAGACAAACAGAAGGACTTCCAAAAGGCAAAGCTTCGTGTGGGAAAGTCCAAAGCCCTTCCAACAAACCACACAGACACATCTTTCACCACAAAAGCCATCTCACTTCCTACCCAATCCTTAATCTCCTCACAAAACCTCGACAATGACGCAGACATCATAAAACGACTCACGTTGTTGAAACATCACCAAAGCAACACCCGCAAAGAGACCCTGATCTACATCGAGCAACATCTCCCGAAACTCCCATCGCTATACAAACAGATTCTGAATGCCATCATCCCATTGATGTTGGACCAGAGCGCATCGGTACGAACTGCGCTGGTGAACTTACTCGTTGCGTGTGCAAAGAAACAAGGAAACTTGATGGAATTGCATGCTAGATCAATCGTTCTGTTTATCCATAGTGCCATGACGCACATTACCGGTGCGATCAGAGTGGATTCTACGAGATTCCTGGATGTCTTGATCAAATACGGTTCTGGTCCATTGGTTAGAAGTGCATGGGTGAAGACATTGAGATCCTTCTTCACGTTGTTGAACTGGACGTTGAATGACTCTAAACAATCAGTGTCATTGGCCGTGATGACCAGTTCAGTGACGAATACTTCAAAAGTTTCAAAATTCCAAAAACAACACTTGGACTCATTGTTGAATTTCCTCAAGGCTGGATGTTTATCTGATGTCACTGAAGATGAGAATGCCATCAAAACCATCACCGCTCATCACTTGACGGAGAAATACATGACTCCGGAGACACCAAGTGCATTTGCCCATTTGAAACTATTCACAAGAGACATCGCTTTGAAGAACAAGAAGGAGACGAACGATAAAACAGAGGACCTCAATACCATTTCATGTGAGGATTACAAGACGAGAAGGTCTATATTCTTGGAACATTTCAAAGACCAAGTTTTGAAAAACGTTGCTACGATGATGAGAGAAGGTGGTGAAGTTGGGAAAGGTGCTAGAAGTATTGAAATTTTTATCGAAAAGATTGTTCAAGAGGAAGCTGATGATAGATTGGAATAGATTTCATTGAATTTATGCATGATCTTTATACGAGCCCTAGTAGTGATTGGTAATAGTGTGTCGCTTATATCCTACAGTTGAAGCTTAAAAGTCATTATAATTCAAATTCGTCAAAAAACCCGTACGCTATGAAAAAAAAAAAAAGATATTAAAATGTGTTTGACAAATGGTTCGGAAATCATGTTTATTTCTCCTTCTTTTCTTCAGCTTCTTTGAACAATCTCATCTCCTCCTTCTTTGCATGTTTCTTCAACTCACGATCATGTAAGAACTCTTTATACTTCTCCACTGTGATTCTCTCCTGTTTAACCCTGTACTCATCGATGTCAGTGTAAATGGTCTTTTGGAACACATCCCAGAAGGTGAAGAATGGTTGTGAGAAGTTGGTCTTGATACCAAATTGTTGATGATGGATATCGTGATAGATAGAATTATTTGGGAACAACTTCTGGAATGGATCGTATGGTAATGAGTATCCACAATGGTCATCAACGGTCTTCAACGTTGAAAACGTGAAGAGTACCAATTGTTCCCTTGGTGTCAGCCCGACCAAGAGGGCAGAGAGTCCAGTGCCAACGGTATCCAACAAGAATCCCTCGAATGGATCATTGTACAACGCACCAAAAGCATATGGGACATAGAGACGATGATGTCTAGAATGAAACCGTCTATAAAGGTATTTGTTCATGTGCATGATACGATGGAGCCAATATTGCCAAGTGTCAATGAGCAAGAATGCAGCACCAATCTTTACCACTGAGAATCCATAGTAGAAAAGGAATGAACACACCTCTAATGGCAAGAATGGGTATTGTGCATGGATGAGACCAATCTTGTATGCCTCATCACCGGTGTATTGTGGTTCATCGATGTACGACCCTGCATACCCAACAATGGTTTGAATGATGTGTTGAAGAATGACATCCTTGACAACGTCCCTCTTACTCACCTTGTTACGGGTGATGACTTCCTCTGGTGTGTGGATTCTGTACTTCTCTGCTAATGCGTATGAGTCGAGGATTTGGAAAAATGCTGAATATGACCAATAGGCGACAATTGGCGTCAGTAGTGCGAGCAAACTATCGGAGATACCGTTCACGAGTGATGGCTTAAGTTCAAGCTTGAAGGTTGGTTCAGTTATGTTCATGCTCATCTTGCTTGTTGATGTAATGAATGTTGTGAAGTTATGATAGTGTGATGGGATGGAATTATTTCTCAAATATCCGTGTCCGTAGATGAGCCCCTATTACGTGATGGAGAATGGTGTGATATAACTGGATCAGGGGTATGACTTCCAAGGCTGTAGAACAATCAGGTGGCGACCGTGGGGTATATGTACACTTCAATGTATCGTGATGGATTGATTAATGCGAAGTGGCGAGGTCACCGGTGTGTTTGTTGGACCAGATGTGGTTATGTCTTGAGTGGAGTGACAATAAAATATATGTGAGCTCTTAAGGTCTTATCTGCTCGGACTCGAGGCTTTTTAGTATTTCCCTTTGATCTGGATGCTCTGAGTTGACCCTGTTATGTGATAGAAGTTGTCAGATTGATTGTTCTAGAACTCGAGTGAAGCGCCGGTTATATAGGTGTGAAAGTGTGAAAGTGTAAAGCCAAACACAAGACCTTTTGTTTCTTTTCACGCGGATTTTGACTTCGCCGCGGCTGAAACCTTTTTTTGTTAACGTTTTTTTTTCTGCTTTTTTTCGTCGAGACTTCCCGGGTTCGAACCCTGTGAAGGGTATCTTAGGTTCCATTTTTAAGCCTGAACACATACTTCGTGATCCCACAACCAGTTGTATGGTTGGATCTACAGCGAGCCATCAAATGACTGCTCTGCATAATGCATTCAATATATACACGGTTTTATTCACATTCTATACAACAGTTTCAGTCGTCTTAGCTGGAGCTGGAGCACTTTCTTGCAATCTCAACTTGGCAAACTCAACCTTACTTCTCTCCTTCAACTCTTCAAGCAATGCCTTTGGAGTATGTAAACCAACACGATCCATTGGTTGATGGTCTACCAACTCTGAATCCCAGTGCTTTGCGTCACCTTTTCTCCATTCATCCTCCCAGTGGATCTTCACCTTGGCTTGGACATTATCGATGGAGCTCACCAAATCAGCAATGGATTCCTGTGTGTACACCGGTCTAAACTGTGCTGAATACCAGATGTTACCATCTCTATTTCTTGGTCTGTAACTCATGGCCAAATCTTTATGGGTGAGATCTCTTAATGATCGAAGTTGCACCAAATTCTCGTAAATCTTCACAGAGCTCTCGTAGGATTCACAATCCACGACAGCCATGATACGCCATATGTCTCTTCTCAGCGTTGGCTTTCTGTTTTGCCAGTTTGGGCGTTGGAATTGCTTCTTGATTTGATACTCGGAGAAGGTTGGTAGTTGAGAGTATAGCACCTGGCCGGATTCCAAGTTACGGAAGATGAACACTTGTGGACCGAATCCGTTGCTCTGTAGCCACTTGGCTGGTCTGTATCTGTTAGACATTGTGGTTGAATGTAACTTAGAAGAGCGCTTCACTTAGATCGTTGTCAAGCTTTTGGTATTCGGGAATTTCTTTCAACGCTTTTTTCGATTCTCGGGATTTTCCTAAAGTCACGTGTCTGGGTGTGTCAGCAAAGAACGGCCCAATGCATCGACTAGTACTCATGGAACTAACGTAGAAAGATTTTTTTTGTCCCAAATCAAATCACTTATTTCACTGAAGTCTGGAGTCTTGAATTAAAAACTCATATCCAGCGCACGTTGAGCCCAAGTACCAGATAAGCGTCTGTTGTACGCCGCGATGGTTGTGTCGCTGGAGCTATGCCTTTTGGGAATGTGGTCACAATTGATCAGCCCAAGCCATAGAAGGGGTGGCAGTAGTTGATGAAGATGAGGATGAGGGTTGGAAAATGAATTTTACCAAATGAAAGATTGATATTTCTGATCTAGGCAATTTTATTTAGCCGATCAACTTTCAAACTAAAAAAAAAAATCAACAATATGACATCGCCTAGTACAGAGCGATAGCCCTAAACTGAGATGATCATGACATCTAACAAAGCTATAGGGGTTGAACATTTTTCCCTACTGGGTTGTGGGTTTTGGGCAACATATCAACGTACAACTGTATAACTTTGAAACTTCTGGGCTAATGAACTTGAGGAACAACAGCATCAGACGATCCAAGAACTTGATCAAACAGAAAATCAGAAGAA
Organism: Williopsis galapagoensis; assembly: GCA_030565205.1. Lineage (NCBI taxonomy): Eukaryota > Fungi > Ascomycota > Saccharomycetes > Phaffomycetales > Wickerhamomycetaceae > Williopsis > Williopsis galapagoensis. Next base: position 163,513 of record JAJMBA010000006.1, on the reverse strand, counting down.
ATTTATTCAGATCAAGGTAAAGCCATAAGGGATAACCCATTAAATAATATTCCTGATCAGAGAACTTGATTGTGCCCCACTTAAAGCTGCGAAAGACGGATTTATACCCCAAACGTTAACCCCGTCTATGTCCGCCAGTGGGCTGCTCTTAGTCGGTGTTTGTGTGGGGGCGGCCTTATCTCATAAGTTCAAAATTCAAGTACTACATAAAGCTGTAGGCATTTCTTCTGTTCGAGGAGTAAGTCACCACTGATGGTAACCCTTCACTTCAGCATTATTATACATGTCATCCAGGGATTCACTTCATTCTGAAGTGTCAACTTTGTCTGATGAGGACGCAAAACTTGAGTCCAAAATCGCCGAGATCGATTTAATCCCAGTGATTGAGGATGAACAATCCCAACCTCAACAACGATTATTCACCCCTCTGTTACGTAACAAACATGTTTCACCTATTCCTTTGCAAAGTGGGAGAAAGGAATTGCCTTTGATATCAACAAGCTTTTTCAGTAAGGTGTCTACGACATGGTTGTCGCCATTGTTGAAAGTTGGGTATAGAAGAACCATTACAAATGAGGATATATAGTTTTTTCAGTGATGATTTATGAGTTGTCACCATCTATTCAAAATGATAAATTCAAAAACAACTTTGATACCTTATCGTAAGAACACTGTATGCTGCTGAGAATGACTAGCCAAAGAATGTGCTTGCAAAGCCATTGCGGAGAACTTTCAAATTTGATTATTCACTTGCCCGTTTCTTAAAACTTTTCTCAAGTCTCTGTTGTCTTGAATCCATTATTGACAAAGAAGTTCATTCAATTTGTCGAGAAACACTCGAATAACCCAAGCAATCCCATCGGTCTCGGTATTGGATACTCTATCGTTGGTTCCTGTATCCAAACAGTTCTGTCTAAAGCAGTATTGGAAGCTTCGTTTGAGAGCTTCTCCTTAACGAGACATATGTTTCCTCCTAGTAAGATGTTTTCATTCATGAGTGCTGATTTGGCCAAGCTTGAAGGGATTGCAATGTTTGCTCTCATCTTCTTACCATTGGGTATCGCCTTTGCTCCCATTATTTTGATCGTGAATTTGAAAGAATGGGCTCTAACAGGTTTAGGTGTGTTGATTGCGTTGACTGTTCTGATTTCTGATCCTGGTAAATTCATGACTCAACAAGAGAATCAAAACTAATAAGTTCAGTGATCAAAGTGTTTCATCGATAAGAGAGATCTTGCAGAGTATGAAGGTGATGATCAAGCTTTACCCTTGGGAAGATTCCTATGAGATACTAGCAAAGGGTACCAGAACAAAAGAAGTTCATCATTTGTACAACTTGCAATATCAAGGTGCTACTTTCATCTTCACTTCGTTATCATTGTTTTCGCTTGTTGCTGTTCAACTATCTAATGCGTCCTACTTGGTCCCTATGATCACTGATGGTCTTAACTCTATTTCAAGAATTGCAGAATTTTTGAAGCACCCAAATGTTCTCAGAGAGGAAACTTTCAATCATGAAATTGCTGATGGTGAAACCGTCCTGAAAGTTATCGATGGTGAGTTCGGTTAGAAAACATTCCAGGATCAAGAGGAAGTGCAGGCAGCTGAGAAACCAAAAGAGTCCAGATTGAAGAAACTAAACTCGGATACCTATACAGAGCCAATTGTGTGAATGAACGGTATTTTGAAGAATGTGAACTTGGATATCCAGCAAGGTGGGTTCATTGTCATTATCGGCGCTACTGGACCGGTAAGTCATCTTTGTTACTTGCACTATCTGGGCTAGCAGCTAAGATTAAAGGTAAGATATGATTCCAAAATTCTTCTCTCTGGTGCTTCATGGGTGCAAAAGTGCAACATTGAAGGATAACATTCGATTTGGTTCTCGGTATGATATTGACCATTATAGGGAAGTTTACATTGGATGTTGATAAGGAAATCTTCAAGGCCGGCAACATGACAGAGATTGGTGAACGTGGTGTGAACTTGTCCGGTGGTCAGAAGGCTAGAGTAAATTTGGCCAGAGCAGATTATGTTACCAGTGGTGTTGACGCTAATGTTGCTAAGCATATATTCTAATGCATCAGAGATCAACTGATACCAAGTATCTATATCTCAGAGGTGGGCTGTTCGAACCTAAGGAAATATATGTCAAAGTAAAATAACCTCTTTGATGTGAGATTACTTAGTATTAGTAGTACATCGATTTCAAAAAAGTCATATGGTATTAATCAGTCTATGTAAAATTCCCACTGATAATTAAACAATTCATAAAATCTGAACTAGAAAAAAAGGCACACAAAAAAAAACAGTAAAAGCAAACCAATCAGAGGCCCTATAAACATCGAAGGTGAATAACATCAATCAATTGTCTTTGATGGTCGTTATCAGATGTGATGGTGATGAATTGGGGCGAACCAAATAGTGTTAAAAATTCAAACGTAACCCCATAATGTCAAACGAAGAGGGATGACAGAATTCCAGAACTCGTGAAATCCTCCTCACAAAAAAAAGAGATCAACTGATGTTCTTAATGATGGCATCATCAACGGTTTTGAAATCAATGACAACACCCTTATCCGAACACTTTGCCTTTGTTCTTAACTCTGAACATAATCCATCGATATCGATATCGGAATACTTTGGATGTGAGGTCAATCTATCCCAAACTTCAGTACACTTCAAATATTGCACCGTTTCACCAGGTACGACTTCCTCGTCATCAGCCTTGGCCGCTTGGGCAGGTTGTTTCTTCTTCTCAACAACCCTTGCATCGGTAAACATGGCGAATGGATCATATGCACTCTCTTCCGTTATGAGACCCTGGAGTGGATCGTTTTGATACTCAGGTTGTGGATCCGCGTCATCAAAGAGGTCGAGTGTGTTGGAGTATAGGAATTGATTGCTGTTCGCCGGATCATTCGCAAAGGCCAAACTTGGGTCAAATGTGCCGAATGAGAAATCCAACTGTGATTGATTCAAGAATGAGAGTGGATCATCGGTGATCTTGTCATTCACCTCCGTTGGCACTTGTTGTATGGATTGTACTGGTTGTGGTGGATTCTCGCTCGATAAGCTTCTTGATTTCGGCACTGGACAATCCTTGGTACCACACGCCGTTCCAAGATCCTTGCAGAAATCTGAAATTCCCTCATCAAAATGCTCATTAAAGTTGAACTCATCATTTTTGGATTTAGACTCCTTGTTATTCTGGTTGAACAGTGGTAAGTCAGATGCAACGTCATCATTTTTATAAAGCTCGAAAGGTGAGGATTGTGATGAGCAGGTGGTGGAGCAGTCAGAAGTCAAGTTAGGAACATTAGTTTGAGATGAAATGGTTTGCAAATTGGGGCTCTTGGACACTGAGGATTGATGTGCTGGTGGTGACGTCTTCTGTACGGAACTCTTGCGACTCCATGGGAATTCAAACTCAAATACGTGATTCTGCTTGGATGATTTGTTGGAGTCTGGACCATTGACAATACTGGATAAGGTCTTCAAAGTTGATTCTGAACCATTTGGTGAAAATTGACTGGATGCATCACTTGATGGGGTTGTACCGTTTGATTTGGCCAACCCAGGCAAGTTCAAGTCACTGATATCAGTGGTACCACGATGCTTAGCCAACTCGTTGGTGAGCATCCGTACTTGTAATCTCAAAAACTCCGACTCAGTATCAGCGTTCTTCTTCTCATCTTCCAAAATATCAATACGTTCCTCCAGTTCTTTCATCTTTCTCTCTTTACGTTCTCTGAAAGCTCTCTGGGCAGCTCTGTTCTGAGCAGTTCTCTTATTCTTTGGTTCGGTGTCAAGTGGCTTACGGCCTGGCTTGCTGGACTTCTTCCCATCGCTGGAGCTTGGGGTGTCTGGAATGGCGTTCTCTTGTCTCTTGTTGCTCTCCGCCTTAAGGCCATCCGCGGGGGAGTCAAGGGCATCAATGTGTCTCTTGGCGTAAAGATCAGTCATTGTGAGGTGTGGGTATCGTTCAGTGTGAGTTGAGTTGTATGTGTGATTCTTGGATTGATTGTTCGTGGTTCTCGGTGGCGATTAATCTCTCTCGTGCTCCAAGTGAGGTCTTGGGCGATATCCAGGAAGCAGTGGTGAAAGTGTAGTTGGTGAATACACTGGATGGGGGAGCTTATCTCAATAGAGTCCTTGGTGGTGTTTAGCAGAGATGGATTGATGAACTGATTTCACTCTTCAACACTGTTGGATGGAGAGAGAGAGAGAGAAAGTGGGAAAGTTGTGATGGGTCCAGCAAGTGAACTTTCTTTTTGATTACAAATTGGTTTTAGTCTCTCAGGCCAATCCAAGCCTGGCCCCCGCCCATTCTGCCGCCGTCGAAGCTCCTGGAAGGGGGTGGAATTAGTCCCGGAGTCCGTGTGCGAGACTTGTAGTCCCGTCCTCCGTGAGCGGCCGAGACTTCCAGATGACATAAACTGATCACTCTCCTGTCACAGCGGTTCACTCGACAATTACAAGAAGTTGATGATTACGAGTCTAGACTAATGTGCTCGAATCTTGGGGCCACATTCGTCTGACGCACCGCACATCGTTACTTGGACACTTAGTCGTCTAATAGGACAATATCTATCAGAAAGGTCAAGTAATATCTGGAGGAGATGCTGGATTTGCTGAATCAAGAGTATCCATATCTAGAAATAGGAGACAAGAACAGCTCCTGCGAAGGCTTTGGCCAATTGCTAATAGTGTCGATATGACGACTAGGCCGCTTAGCATCTCGAGTGGTGCCCCAGGACATTAACCCCACGCCGTTCCATACTGTCTCAATTTCTTCAGAACCGACCATTTAAGCAAAGCCATTGATCCGGTGTCTGGATGTGAACTTCAGTCTCGCGTAATGTCTTAGTCAGGATCTGGGGGGCCGGTATTGCCCAATCGGGGGGCTGCTCAGAGCTGCTGCCTGGGGGGCTCAGATTGTTGGGGCACAGCTGGTTGCTTTACCACTGTGGGGCAATTAATTCAAGAAATCTACTCCCTCCATTCGCACCCTCGACTCTCACAACCATTTGATACATCATACTACACCATGCCCGTGCCTAAGAATGTCCAAGGGGCAATCAACGATGATCCCTGGTTGGAACCATTTGCTACTGAGCTGTCCAAACGCCGAGACGCTGCTGATGGATGGCTGTCCAAGTTTGAGGAGACCGAGGGGGGTATTTTGAACGTTGCAGATGGGTACAAGACATATGGATTCCATGAGGACTCCGATGGTGTGCATTACAAAGAATGGGCTCCAAATGCTCAGAAGGCTTACCTCGTTGGCGAATTCAATGGGTGGGAATTCAAGAATGAGATGGAAAGGGATCAATTCGGCAACTTTACAATCACTTTACCAAAAGGCTCCATCCCACATGATTCCAAGGTCAAAATTGCATTGAAGTTGGCTAATGGTGAGGTGCTGTACAGATTACCTGCATGGATCCATCGTGCCACTGCTCCAGCTAAGGAGTCGAACGATGTTACTTATGAGGCCCGTTTTTGGAATCCAGATACGACATACACTTTCAAGAACCCAAGACCAAGACCAAGTGAGTCATTGAGAATCTATGAAGCCCACGTTGGTATCTCATCCACAGAGGCAAAGATTGGTAGTTATAAGGAATTCACAAGGGATGTCCTTCCAAGAATCAAAGATCTCGGATATAACACGATTCAACTCATGGCTATAATGGAACATGCGTACTATGCCTCATTTGGTTATCAAATTACATCATTCTTTGCCGTCTCATCAAGGTATGGATCTCCAGAAGACTTGAAGGAATTGATTGATGTCGCCCACGGGATGGGTTTGACGATCTTGTTGGACGTGGTGCACTCCCACGCTTCGAAGAATGTCGCTGATGGGTTGAATAATTTCGATGGGACTGATTATCAATATTTCCACAGTGGTGGGAAAGGTGATCATCCACAATGGGATTCCAAGTTATTCAATTATGGTAAGTATGAGGTTTTGAAATTCTTGTTATCCAATTTGAAGTTCTATTTGGATGTCTACAAATTTGACGGTTTTAGATTTGACGGTGTAACATCAATGCTTTATAATCATCATGGTGTCGGTGCCGGCTTCTCTGGTGATTACAACGAGTACTTGCACGAAAACTCTGCCGTTGACCATGATGCTCTGACGTATCTCATGCTGGCCAATGATCTACTCAACCTCTATGCCAAGGAGGAGAACACCAAGTTCATCTCCATTGCTGAGGATGTTAGTGGTATGCCAACTCTGGGAACAGAAAGATCCAAAGGTGGTGTTGGTTTTGATTACCGTTTAGCCATGGCATTGCCGGATATGTGGATCAAATTACTTAAGGAATCCAGTGATGAAGATTGGGACTTCGAAAGCATTGTCCATACCCTCACAAACCGTCGTTATTCCGAACGTACGATTGCATACTCTGAGAGTCATGATCAAGCTTTGGTTGGTGATAAGACATTGGCCTTCTGGTTGATGGATGCGGAGATGTATACCAACATGTCCACTTTGTCACCACTGACCCCAGTGATTGATAGGGGTTTGTCTTTGCACAAGTTGATCAGATTGATCACTCACTCACTTGGTGGTGAGGGATATTTGAATTTCGAAGGTAACGAGTTTGGACACCCTGAATGGTTGGATTTTCCAAATGTCAACAATGGTGATTCGTACCAATACGCCAGAAGACAGTTCAACTTGGTTGATGATGATCTTTTACGCTACAAGTTTTTGAACAATTTCGATAGAAAATTACAACACACCGAGGCTCAATATGGTTGGTTGCATAAGAAAGAGGGTCAATATGTCTCTTTGAAGAATCAATCCGATAAGGTTGTTGTCTATGAGAAGAGTGGATTGTTATTCATCTTCAACTTCCATCCGACCCAATCATACACTGATTATCGTGTCGGTATCGAAACCCCAGGAAAGTACAAGATTGTGCTGAACTCCGATTCGGCAGAGTTTGGTGGTCACGATCGTGTTGATAATGGCTCCACTTATTTCACCACCGATTTGAAGTGGAACAACAGAGCTAACTTCCTGCAGGTTTATATTCCAACTAGAACAGCTTTGGTCCTTGCTCCATACTGAGCATTGATTGCTACTTTTTTCTTGCTTACACTCATAATTCGCTATTAAACTCATTTGCTATCCTTTCACTTGCATTAAAAGCATCATACTTATACTTAATAACTGAAAACATCCAATATATGAATATCAATTCTTATCGTCATTCGTAATTGTAAATGTAATCTTTGATCTTCGAGGAAGTCACAGTGTCAGAAGTGGTAAAAGAGATGCTATTATGTCATTTTGTTGAAAATAAATAAAATTTGGTTAATTTTGTTTTGTGTTTTTTTAAAGAGATTATTCAAACTTTTTGATTGAATTTTAATGTTGAGAAGATAAAAAATTAAATTTAACCAAAAAACATATAGTACTATTCTAATCTTGATAATCATCGCCAAAATAGTTCCTTCGAAATTTCCAGCCTCCAACAACTTAGCAAAGTGCAAAATATATTTGACAACCGACTTATCAATTAGATCATTTGGAGGTTCAGATTGTTGGTGTTCCCGGTGTGATCGAAATTAAGAGGATTAAGTTCACCATTTTGGATGTTCTGAAGGGTGAAGATTATCGATTTTATCTAGTATGCACAACTGTCAACAGGTAATCCTACATTGACCGGTAAGGTGTTAGAAGGAGACCATGTATCCAGACTCAGAGTCTATAGATCTCGGCCCAGAAGGCACAGGCCCAGACTCTCCCAAATTTCCACCACACTAACCTTTCTAGTCTGGCCAGGACAGCCATATATTGCTACTGAAGTCTGTCTCCTGCGTACAGCTAGAGTTCCATATAATACCCACAACCCTCAGCACTATGACATCATACATAGCTGACACTGGGGAGCTAAGTTTAAGCGTGAACATGTTGTCTTTTGGACATTCATTCAAAGAAGTTCCAATGCGTTGACTTGTGCTGCAGTTGTTATATACTTGCAATCCCTCGTCAACAAACAATGGCGATCCCTGTCCTGGTACATAACCGTCAGACATTACGGACATGCACCAAGTTGGAAAACTTTACACTGAAGGTGATGAGGAGCACAGAGATTTCTAAGGCTGTGCAATGTAGGCATTCTGTGATGGCTAGAGAAATATACTGTAAGACCATTACGGATGGGCTGTTTGGAATTAAAAGTGTTTCGAGGTCTACTGACTTGTTGAAGAGATTCTTGTTCCTCTTGACATTCGTAATCATCCTTTTCATCGGAACTCTATTGGTGATGGTATACTTATTTGAGGAGAAAGATCCGATAGCGAGCTTTATTATGATCTGTTTTAATTTGGTTTTATAATTCATTTCTATCTGTTTGGTTTTGGAAATTCTAATTTGTATAATTAACAAATACGAGAATGAGGAATCAGATGACAAAGGGTTCTAAGTTCTAAGTTTAACTGATGAATCTGTATCTGTTGTAGGACCGATGTAAACATTGTTACTTGAGAGAAGTTTTGTCTTGCAAGTTTTTACAAACAGATCCATATATGCAAAATTGAAATTCAAAATGTTTTCCTATATACAACTCAACTTCTCATACTTTTACCAGCTTTACCTCTTGGTCTATCTCTAACCTTCATATTATTTTGATGTTTACCCCTTCTAGTCTTGTAACCCTTAGCCAAGACACCCCATGGAGACATTGACAACTTGTTGGATTTGGACTTACCACGACCACCACCGTGAGGATGGTCACACTTGTTCATCGCCACACCACGCACACGAGGTCTGAAACCACGATGTCTTGAACGACCAGCCTTACCCCATTTGGCGTGTTGGTGGTCGATGTTTGATACGATTCCCAATGTGGCGCAGGCATCGATGTGTACGTAACGATGTTCACCACTTTGAAGTTTGACAACGGCTTTGGATTTTTCTGGGAGTTTTTGCATGAGACGACCATATGTTCCTGCTGATCTGCAGAATTTGGCTGGGCCGTCCTTGGCGATACCGATGGCATGGATGATAGAACCAATTGGAATCATCTTCAATGGGAGACAGTTACCCTTTTGGTTTGTTCTTGCACTTAAAATAGCTGGATCAATCTTACCACCCATCTCTTCGATCAAATCTTTTGGAATTCCAGAACGGTAACTCTCAACGATATCACCGGCTCTCATGCCGTCACAAGCGAGGAAATATGAAATCTTTTTGGTCTCCAAGTTCTTAACCAATGCAATATGTGATGATCTTGTTGGATCGTATTCGATTCTTAAAACACGTTGTTTCCCACTATCCAGTCTCTTGAAGTCAACAAGACGTGCACGACGCTTATGGCCACCACCTCTGAATCTCACTGTGATGTGGCCTGTGTTGTTTCTACCACCGGTGGACTTGATTGCAGCGGTAAGTGGTTTGAAAGGGACACCTTTCCAAAGGTATGGATATATTGGTGCTCTGTACCAACGTTGACCTGGGGAACGTGGCTTGAACTTCTTGATCTCCACAACGGTCTTGGCCAATTTACGACGTCTCTTGATGATCTCGTCTTGTTTCTCCAATGTGGTCAAGTCTGTGTCTCTTGAAGGAATTGTCAATAATGATCTTCTACTGAGCAAGTCCCTTGATGGATCGACCGCAGCGGGGGTTGTGGATGGGGCGGTTGATGCGAATCTCAGCCCAGTGGGTAGCAGCCCATTGGAGGTGCCTATGAGTCGTCTGAACATGGCTGAGTCCCTTGTGGTGGGTGTGCTAGAGGAGACTTGTTGTGTTTCGTATGATCATTAGCCGCCGTGATGGAGATCAAATTGTCGAAATTTTCCAGCGGTGGCCGGAACTGGGCCCGCTGCGCCCTCGGAGGTTACTGGAAACAGTATCCTTCTGCGCGCCAATCAGCGGGCACAGGAGCGCTTCTTTGGAATTTTCATTTTCGTTTTTTTGGCGCGGAGAAAGAAATCTGACAATTCGCGGGTTCTGGGTGTTGAAATGGACAACTACAACCACAACGATACACACATCACCACTGTCCTCCCAGTTCCACACCATCCACAATCACAATGGCCTCCAGACTTGTCTTCAGACGTACCCTCGCCACTGCCTCACAGGGGATCAAGCCACCTGTGCAGCTCTTCGGCCTTGACGGTACCTACGCCTCTGCCCTCTTCACCGCTGCCTCTAAGAGCTCCTCCATTGACAAGGCCTCCAAGTCATTGGACTCATTGAAGACCGTCATCTCCAGCGATGCCGCCACTGCTGGCTTGCTCGCAAACCCAGCCCTTTCCTCCCAAGACCGTGCTGCCGTTGTCGCTGATTTGTCCAAGAAGGTTCCATCCATCGATCCATCAGTCTCCAACTTCTTGACCGTTTTGGGTGAGAACAACAGATTGGACTTGCTCCCATCCATCTTCTCCCAATTCAAGACCCTTACCGATGCTCACAACGGAATTGTCGAGGCTATCGTCACCTCCGCTTCTGCTTTGGACTCCAAGATCTTGAAGAAGATTGAGGCTTCCGTCTCCAAGTCTAAATTCGTCGGCTCCGGTAAGACTTTGAAGTTGACCAACAAGGTTGACGCTGACATCCAAGGTGGTTTGATCGTTGAGGTTGGTGATAGAACTGTTGATTTGTCTATCGCTTCCAAGGTTGCTAAGTTGAACCAAGTCTTGAAGCAAGCTATCTAAGTTCTACATATTCCTACACCCTTGAAAACAATATCAGTTGTATATGTCTAGAATTAAACGTTTTATATGAAATTCTTAGTCCTTTGTAGCAAATGAAGGAATTACTTACACAATTTACAGATTTGAAACAAGCATTGAGTCAAGATGATTATTCAACAATTGATGCCATAATGAACACTTCAGATCCAGATACCAACACCAATGAAACAATCAATAAATACATCCGATCTTCCAAACCATCACTGATCCCAAAACACACCAAAACAACACCATCACCCTCAGAACCAAGAGTACCACGAAGAGTCTCAAAATTATCAATTCGCAAATTTCATGAAATTGAAAACTTCAAAGCTTATCTGCTCCAAATCATCACCACTAACAACGTGGAATTTATCATTGACATCGGTTCAGGACTAGGTTACCTTGGCCGTGAACTTGAATCATATGTGAGAACCATCAACGTTGAACACAACCCTGAACGTGTGAAGGGTTCTAAAAGATTGGATGAATCACCACGAATGATGAAATCCGCACTGAGTTGGGGATCGATTCCAAAGAAGGGGTATAATGATAGTCCAATGAGAAGACCGAAATATCTAAATAGTATTGATGAGTTGAAAGAGTTGGAATTGTTCATCAAGGCACATAAGAGATCCAACTCTGGGATCCCAAATTGTCTGTTTGTCGGTCTGGACATCTGTACCGATGCCATGAACATATTACTACCCAAGTTGAACCAATTGAGACAATTATCATTCTGGAACGTGTCGGGGTGTTGTTTCATTCCTTGTTGTTTTGATAAGATTGATAAGTCTCTATACTGGGAATTTGAGATCCCTGATTGGTGTGAGGGTAGAGATTTGAGGTTTTTATGGGATCGGGAGATCACTGAGTTGTATAAGGATCAGATGTCAAAGCATAATGTATCGGATGTGAAGTGTGAAGTGGAAAGGTTCAAGAAATGGTGTATACATAGAGGAATAGGTTCACAAATGATTGAAACGTTGGTTATTGGTGATTATATTGAATATTTGAAACGAATGGGGTTTGAAGAGACTCGGTATGAGGTTGTTTTTGATTTTAAATTGAGTTCTAGAAATGTGATGATCACAACATTCCAACCAGCCACTACCAAATAGTTTAAAAAACAGAATTGAAATGTATCGTCTATTTTGATAAAGTGCTACACCATAACGATCATAACCCTCTTGAACACCCGGAGCTTTAGCAACCATCTCAGTCCATTTCTTCAAAGTTGGCCACTTGCTCAGATTGAATCCAAGCCATTCACCAAACTTGATCCATGGATAAGCGAAATCAACAACGTTCAACTTATCTCCGACAAAGAACCCATTGTTCTCGATTAATCTAGCCTCATAGATGTCAAAGACTCTCTCAGTCTCCTTGGTGAATCTCTCCAATGCGCTTGGGTTTGGCTCCTGGTTAATCTTGGCATAGAATAAGTGATTGCCTTGTGCAGGAACCTGGGTAGTGTTGTGCAATGATAACCACATCTGTTGATCCCAGTAGTATTTATCACCAAGGGTATGGTAATATTTCTTCTCAGTATCATAGATCTCACCAACGTACTGTAGCATGGCATTCGTCTCGAAAATGGTCACTTTCTCGCCGTTCGCATCAACATCGGTCAAAGCAGGGATCTTGCCGTTTGGATTGAGCTTCAAGTACCATTCTGACTTTTGCTCAGCTTTGGAAAAGTCTAGTTTCTTCAAGTTATATGAGGTACCAAGGACTACGAGGTAGATGGAGAGCTTACGGCCACTCGGGGAATCAGCGGAGTATAGGGTGAGTGAAGGTGGGGTAGTTGACATTGTTCTTGCCATTGGTGTTGTTGTGTGTTTGAATAGACTGGAGAAGTAAGGTGGATCTTTCAATGGTTTTATAATGGGTTCTTGGAAATAAGGGATGACTAATCGATGGGGACACCCCCACCTTCTCGGAGTTAAATTGATCCATCTATAAGCTGTAGAAAAGTGAACTCATAAGTATAAATCTTGTCATTTCTTCAAGGAGCATGTAGAGTGTTTATTGGGTAGTATTTAGAAGAGCAAGACCCAGGTGGCTGGGGACGTGGTGATAAAAAAGGTCATCCTGGAAGTTCGGCATGGCCTATTCTTGGAGTACTAGTAGGTGGATATTGAACCAACAGGAAAACATGATGTCTAATCAATGAAGATCGAATGGCGGAATAATGGTTTCAAATATCTGCAGTTTCTTCAGCAAACTGTTTGAAACAGTGCAGCTTTGTTTTAAACTTACAAGTGCAATATGTAATACACCTGTTTGGAATCTGGTTATGAACCCGGTTGTTTTCAAGCGATCAGCCTCTTCGAGTACGATATTGAGGTAGACCAGCTGTGATTCATCCCTTGAATTTTACCTCATATGACTAATTAGTAATTATCCTTTTAATCACAACCCCAAGATCTCACAGTCTCTTCCTAGCTGTGTACCTCCAATGGCCCGATTGTTAACATTGTCGAATGGAATATTCTTAGCCGCGGATCAACGCTGAAAAACCGGCCGAGAAGAAGGCCATCGCCACTCACTGCCACAACACCGACTAAGACCACTTCAACCACGGCGCTTCAGCTACCACAACCACTTCGCACATCAGGAGCGATAGCCAATGTCATTCGGAAACCCCTTTGCAACAGATAACTCCGGAGTGCTGGGTCTTGGCCATAATGGTGTCGAGGTTGCATTGGACTATGTCTCGGGACTCCCAGATCCTAACCATATCCACGATTCTCAATTGAAGTTGATCTTCAAGTCATTATTGAAGCGGTTCGACACTACAAAGGAGAAAGCATTGAATGAATTGATTAGCCACATCGAAACGAACTCTCAATCCTATGATGATATCGTGTTGATCAATTGGTGTCAGTTATACCCAAAATTATCCATCAATGAAAGTAAATCGATCAGATCTTTGGCCCATCAAGTTGAATGTCTATTAATCTCCAAACTTCAGAAAAGATTTGGTAAATATTTGAAAGATTCAATACCAATCTTGTTATCTGGGCTGTTCGATATGGATCCAATAGTGGCAAGAGCCACATCCAAGAACTTGTTGAAATGTTTTAATGAAGATCAATCAAAGGTCAATAACTTGTGGAAGATCTTCCAGTCGGAGATCACCAACTTCATAGAGGTTGCTTTGAATAATGAAAGTGTCCAAAGTCTCAGTGATGATAGATTCATTTCGAAAGAGGAGGCTGAGTTGAAATATCAACGGTTGATTAACTCGGTGGTATTAATGATAAACCAATTGGTCACCACCATCCCACCAAAGTTGGAAGATGGCAAGAAGAATAAGAAATTGAACAACATTTTACAGAATGAAAGACTTTGGGACTTTTTGAAAGTGAATGACATTTCAATAGACCAAAAGATTTACAAGAATTTATTATCAGTGATCTCCAATTCTATCAGGAATGATCTATACAATTCCAAGGTATCCAAGATTGTGCAGAAGAAATTCATCAAGTCACTCTCATTTGTCAAAAAAATCAATGAAGCTACAGAGTTCAAATACTCATCAATAATTGTATCAATCTTCACCACTTTGATACTGTTCAACTCGCTGGGAAAGTTGGATGATGATAAAACGGTCATTAATAAACTGGTCAAAATCGGATCTTTCAACTCACAACCAGAGTATTACATTATTTTAAACACATTTATTTCAGAGTACTACAAGTTGAATGAAGAGGAAGATTATACGTTCATCAAGGATGTTCTTGTGAATGATTTCAAGAAGGAATTGGCGAAAAACTCCAAGTTTAGACAAGGTTTGCCATTCATCACGGAATCATTGACACTTTTGTTACAGGTTGTTGGAAAATATGGCAAGCCTGCTGATCTAAATGATGCTATTGATGAGATTATCATGATTGAATCCGCACAGATCAGAAAGAAGGTGAAGGAGCTCTTGATTCAATATGTTCCCGGCGAAGTGATCAAAGAGAGACTAGAATTCTTTGTCACCCAAGGGAAAGTTGATCCATTGTTATTGGAAGTTGCCACCATCAAGGATGCCGATCTCTCCACTATTCTCGATAATGTATTAGATGAATTGGAACAAAGGGAACAACTCGAGGAAGATGACATCTCATTCCCAATTTTCCTCCACATCCTATCAAATAATCTGGTTCAATATTCAACACAAGTCCAGTCATTCATGGATGAATTACCATCATTAATCAACACACCAATCACTCCACCGATTGACATTCTCATTTCATATTCCAAATCGAAACTATTTGAGAAGGAGTTGTTCATAGAGACATTCGACCTGTTTGCTACAAAGTATGAAATGCTAGGTCATAAGGAAACTTTGATGACCAAGTTGGACTCATTTGATCAAAAGGAGGTTTTGTTATCACACTCTATGGATTTGAAACTTTTTCTCAATGAATCATTGAAAGGTTACGACTTCTCCGATGATTCCATGTTTAAGAAGCACTTGATCAACGAAACAAGCCTATTGGAACTTTGGTCCTTGGCTAAGGAGAAGAATCTCATTGATAAATTTGTGGTATACTTCCTGAAGAACTTTGACCAGGTGTTGTTCCAGAAGGTTTTGAAGGAGACAGATTTCTTGGAGAGGTCCATGATGATTGATAACGATGAGCTGTTTAGTCATGTTGCCCAATCAATGGGCAGTGAGGAGATCCAAGCTGGATTTTTCTCAGCAGTAAAATCACAGGTTGAATTGAATGGTTCCAGTGATGTATTGGTTCGGAAAGTCAACACACTTCTATCATCAAACTCAACATTGATCGAACATCTCTATTCAAACGAACTCAGAGCTGGGCTATTCGAGTCGTATGGTGAAGCAATTGATTCAAGATTGTCAATCGGGAACCCTTTACAAGCCAACATCTATCTCTTGGAAACAACACCATCATCTTTCCAATTTGAGTCATTGCTCCCATTCATTCAATGCGGTGAATTCTTAGCATCATTGAACTTTGATCATTCGCCAGAGGTTGTCAGATATCTTTCGACACTTAGTGAGATTTCGATTGATTATGAGTTCTTGAATGATGGGTCACATCCACATCTTGAGAATGGCTCATTGAACAAGGTCAAAAGTGCTTTCATTGGAATATTGTCAAAGCAAGGAAGTTCCTCGATTCTTTCAAAGTTGGCCAAAGATTCTTATGAGGACTTAACATTATCTGAGAATTCTATTGAAAGCTTTTACAATATCAGATTGATTCAATTGTTGTTGAACTCATTCGACACGATGAATATCGATTTCGATTTGGATGGATACGTTCGTTCTTCTTTACGTTTGAAATCTCCAGTGGAGCAATTGTTGTCCCAAGTTGTCTTATCAGCTGCCGGTGAGTCATTGGCTGATTCAAACTATGAGAGATCTAGAAATTTGATTGCATCCGAGATGATTGGCTTGAGACTTAATGAAATTTTGAGTGTTGGCGCAGTCAAGTTGTTGAATCTGATCAACGTGTTCGGTGTTGATGAAGTCCATGATGATTATACCCCAGTTGATATGAGAAGATTCAATATGGTGATCACAGAGTTGAACAAGTGGATCGACTCAGATGCTTCTTATGAAGAAGATTTCATGAAGTTGAGAATTTTGATCATTCAATTCTTACAAGTGTTCAACCAATTCGAAACATTGAAGAGCGAAGGTTTAGATGAGTTAACTTTGAGAGTGCTACAAGACTCGATCTCCCTAATGAGCCTTGATGATGGAATTGAATTGAAGTATCACACAATAAAATTGTTTGTCTCACTTCAGAAATCAGGCAAGTTGGATTCTACAACAGCCAGTGAGATCGAAGGGGAATTGGTACAAATTTTTGTGGATGATAAAACTACAAAGATCAACCAACCATATATGTTATATTCTGACTTACTGGGAAGAGTTTTGAGTAAAGTCTCGATCAAGAAATTTCAACAACACAGTGATGCATTGTTTGATAAGTATGAAGCGGTGGAGGACATTGATTTGTTGAGACCTTTATTGAAAATCATCAAGAAGTTGATCCTTTTCAAACAACAGGACTTGGTTATCGAATTTGAGTTGAACAAGAACACCGATAAGCTGGACCAGTTTAAGATTCCACAAAGGTTGATCACTCATATCAAGAACGCTCCAATTTATAACGGTGAAGGCGAAGAAGAACTGAAGTTGATCAAGTATTTATGGCATTGGACTTTGGTGTTGTTGCACTTTAATGATATCACCTTGAGATTGAGATCGTTATATATCCAGCAGCTCCAGACGGATAACGACGAATTGATCACCAAGTTTTTAAACTTCGTCTCATTATTAATCATCCACGATGATAAGGAGGCTATTGATGATTCATTTGTGTCATATGACTATGAGGCTGATGTCGATGACCACAAGAAGGAATTGAAGACTTTATCAACCAATATTTACTATAACATTTTGGTCTCAATCGGTTCATTAAGTTCAAATTGGTTCAATGATATCAAGGACAAGAATTTCAAGAATGATCTGGAACAATTCACACAAAAGTTCATCTCACCGAATTTGATATCGTACAAGATAAAAAATTTCCAATCCAAGATTGAGCAATTGACAAATGACAATGAGAACCTGAGTATCAAGATCAATAACGTCACACATGAAATCAAGTCAACATACCTCATTGATGAGCAGTATCTCGAGATGGTTTTCAAGATCCCAAAGAATTATCCACTTTCAAATGTTGAGGTGTATGGTCCACAAAGAGTTGGTGTGAAGGAACAACAGTGGAAAGCATGGTTATTGGCGTGCCAACGTATCGTGACCTTACAAAATGGTGAGATCTCAGAGGCACTGGAATTTTTCTTGAAAAACATTTCATTCCATTTCAAGGGATTCGAAGAATGTGCTGTTTGTTACTCTATTTTGCACCAGGATAACTCGCTGCCGTCAAAGTCTTGCCAGACCTGTAAAAACAAGTTCCATTCCGGGTGTCTATACAAATGGTTCAAGTCAAGTGGTGGTAACTCATGTCCATTGTGTCGTTCGACTTTCAACTTTAGATGAATCGGACAAAGGGATTGGTAGCAATGGAAATGATTAGAGTTAGTTTGGACTAATAAAGAAAACCTCATAATGTTGGGTAGATTCAGTAGATTTTGTGAGACACGAATTGTTCATCCGATAAAACAGCTGATAATTTCAAGCTTACCCCATGAACGCTGCACCATGAAACCCGGACTACGGGGTGATTACCCCAATTATATCCCTAGATCGCCCGGATTTGTGGGATACCCGACTCAGAAGACGGGTGTGACAAATTACAGTAGAGATGATGTTCATCATGCTGATCTCCATGTAGTCCAGTAACACGTTCCGTATCAACTGTTTGGATTCCATGGTTGATTTTGCCCTGTTAGCGCCGGAAACTTGCATTTGGAGTCTTGGCAGCTGGGGTCCTTTCCCCGCAGGGAGTCCTAGAAGGGGGTAAGTTAAGCGCCGAGCCTAAAATCAAGAGCAAGCCAAACGGAGCCGAGCCTGGCCGAGCCTGGCCGATGGCGGGTTAGGCAGGGACAAAGTTGAGTGACAGGCGGTATTCCGAACTTTAACTTATTCCACGCGAAGCCCCGCTGAGGAGCCCATGATTTCTATACAAGTTTGTTTTGCAGACTCCAGTTGCTAGTTCGGGATTCTTCAGTGTCTTTCTTGAATGGGTTGTGCTGGCCTAATCAAGTATGGTGAAAGATGAGCGTTGATGTTGATCCCATGAAGAAGCCGGTCACTTGAGCTACTCATCATACAATAAGATCTCAACGACAGGTTTCTTAGCGCTCGGCGGACAATACCATGGACTTGGCTTGGGGCTAGTGCTAGCCATACCAATCGAACACGAGCCATACCCTGTCTTCTGCCCAGAGATTTCCACAAGAATACCAAGACTTCAGTCGGTTTCTCCACTTACCGGGTTGGAACATGAGAGATGACTGCTTTCATTTTTGCTGGTATTTGGCAAATGTGATGTCCATGATATTGGAATCACTGCTTGGTTGTGCCTTCCCCTCATGTGCAGATATCGATGGCTTAAAAGCTGAGAATTGAAAGAGTTGATCAAGAAGATATAAATACCCCATCAAAGGCCAATAACTACAATCTGGATCGATCTAATAATAACGCATATCCAAGAAGAATAATCAATATGACCGAAAAGAAACGTTCATTCTTCTCAAGACTTTACAACACCGAAGGTTCACCACCGGAGATCTTCAACAGAACCCTTGACTTTGCTGTTTTTGTGTTTGGTATTCTTGGTTGTGCTCGTGGGTACGATGAAGGTAACATCTCTGGTACTGTTTCGCAAGCTTCTTTCAAGCAAAGATTTACCCAAATAAATCCAAACAGCAACTGGCTGATTTGAAATCAAACATCACCTCCATGGTTCAAATGGGTTCAATTGGTGGCTGTATCATGGCTATGTACCTTGTTGACAAGTTTGGTAGAATCAGAACTTTACAAGGTTGTTGTTTCTTCTGGGCCGTCGGTGCTGCTATTCAAATCAGCTCTAAGGAAGTTGGTCAATTATACGCTGGCCGTTTGATTGAAGGTCTTGCCATTGGACAAACTGTGGTCATTGGTCCTTGTTATCTGAGTGAAGTGTCTCCTAAACAGATCAGAGGTTTGTGTAACTGTATCTTTGCAGGTGCTGTTTACTTAGGTATGATGATTGCATATTTCGCCAACTGGGGTACTTCCATGCACATGAGTGACAATGATGATAAGCAATGGATCGTTCCAACATCGATCAAGATCGTTATTGCAGGTTTACTTATGGTTGGTACTTCAATGTGTCATGAATCCCCAAGATGGTTGGTTAAAGTTGGAAGACTGGATGATGCTTATAATGCATTGTCTAAAGTCAGAGGTCTTTCCAAAGATCATCCATATGTATTGTCTGAGATTAGTGATGTTCAAGAACAGATCCAGTATGAGATTCGTGAGAAGGGTGACGTCACTCAATGGGGTGCATTTACTGAGTTGTTCACTATGAAGTCAATCAGATATCGTTTGTTTCTTGGACTTGGAGCTCAAATTCTTGGTCAGTGGTCCTGTGCGAATGCTGTCACGATCTACATGCCTGAATTAGTCGGTCTTATTGGTGTCAAAGGCACAGATAAGTTACTCTACTCTTCCATCTTGGGTGTTGTTAAATTAACATCTGCCTACCTAGGAGCCTTCTTCGTCATTGATTTCTTGGGAAGAAGACGTGCTTTATACATCGGTATGACCATCCAGTTGATCTGTACTTTATACTTTGCAACTTTCTTAACATTGGTTCCAGAGGCTATCCATGACGATTATGTCATGTCCCCTTCTCAAAAGAGAGCTGGTATTGGTGCATTATCTGCTTTGTATATTTCAGGAGTTGGCTGGACTCTCGGTTGGAACTCTGTTCAGTATTTGATCAATTCCGAGATGCTTCCATTGAGAGTTCGTAACTTGGGCACTTCATTTATCATGGCGTTCCACTTTATCAACCAATTTGGTAATACCAAAGCTGTTCCATCCATGTTTTTTGCTATGACTCCAGGTGGTACATTCTACTACGCTGTCGGTGTTATTATCTTGGGTATTTTCTGGGCTTGGTTCTTCTTACCTGAGATCGCTGGTCGTTCCTTGGAGAGTATGGAGGATATCTTCAACCTTCCATGGTACCTTATCGGAAGAAAGGGAGCAAAACTATGTCCTGACAATACGGGAATTGCTCATGTTCAGGAAGCGCAGAATGGTGAAATTGAGTTCAAGCCAAGTTCAAAATTTGTTGAGAACGCTAACGAATCTCTCAATGACCACGACTCCATTGAGAACTTTGGTGACCCTGACCGTGATTTGGAGAAGAACACTGTTGGTGTTCACATCAAAGCTTGATGCTGTTGGTTGAAAGAGGTTATTCCCTCATTCTTTTATTTGTTGAGATATGACTTATTTACTTTTTATCTATTTATTTCGTTCCTTTATTCAGTATTATTTATTGGTAAATTTAAATGAAGAGAAAACAAATAATTTCATTGGGTTCAAAACTCCTCCTCAACAATACCAGCACTGGAGCACATCTCTCTGAAACACTCAGACCCGCTTCTTTCCAGCTGATAATCAAAAGCACCAAAGCCATCACTAATAACAACGGTAAATAATTGAGAAATGGAGCAAATGAAGTTTTGTCTGATCAGAACTCATGAGGGAAAACACTTTACCGGGTGGGTAAACATGTCTCGTCAGTGCAGAGCTCTCCAATGAGGCTGCCAATATCACTTTGGATAAAACTGACTGGATGCATGAACCGACAAGTGATCTGTATAGGGCCCTGTGAATTTTGCAAAACGAATCCACCAAGATCATCAAGGCAACACCAATTGCATACCCAATACCCTTGCCGATGGAGATGTTCTGATTATCACAATGCTTATCCACAAACTGTATGAGTTTCTGGGTCACCAATGGTTTCAAAACAACCACAAGACTCGAACAGAAATCAAACATGATGGCGAGCGAATAATCTTGAAAGTCTTCCATAGTGATTTGATAAGAACATTGGATGGCCAGTTATTCTCCTCAGGATGGAGGTTCTTCTTGGGATGCCCCCTTAATAATGTATCCATATTGTGTTTAAACTTGAGATAGACCGCCTCAGCAGTCAAATCAAACCACCATTGAAATACTATACATCCTCATTTGTAATGGTTTTTCTATACCCAACTTTCAACAGTGGTGACAGCCAACTCATGAAGGCCTTACTGAAGAAGTTTGCTGATCTCAAAGTCAGTTCTTCTCTCTCAGATTGCAAGGGGATAGGGGGAACATGGTTATTCCTTAACAAAGGGGCAAACAATCGATGTTCATCCTCAATTACTGGGGCTAGATCAATTTATTCAATTTTGGACTCAATCTTAGCATCTTCATCTGTCAGAGTGGACGGTTCAAAATGAAGTGAGGCCCTGGATGACATTACTGGTTGATATTTAATATTCCTATTGTACTATCTCAATACTCATGTTTGATGTGGGCTTGAATGGCTCTGAATAGTAAATGGTGCGAGATGTGTCTTATTGTCCCAGTTAACTTGTGCAGATAACACCGATGGTCCCACTGTAATACCGCAAACCCCGATTAGCCAATAAGGTGTACGTATCCATTACAAAGGGGGACAACCAACCTGCCTGGGAAGTACTTGAAGACCAAAATTTAGCGGATATGCGATATATGGGCCTGTAATGATGGTATCAGCCGATACTGAAGTTGGACTGTTGGATATCGGCTTGACAGCACTTGGGAGATAAGGTTTTTCAAATGTTCGTGTGAATGTGAGCGGTGAAAGTTCATAGTTCTAACGACTCACGAGGAACCCGGGGCCCAGTGCCCTAGGGATAACATCAACCTTTGGACTGGAGAGTGTATTCCTTCAACCCGTCAGGGAGAAAGAAATCGATTTCTCTGGCATACAAATAAGAGGGGAGGAAATAAGACTAAACCAAAAAAAGGACAAGCAGAGCACTCACGCTGGGGGTCGAACCCAGAATCTTCTGATTAGAAGTCAGACGCGTTGCCATTACGCCACGCGAGCTTTGCTTGTGTCAGCTGTTTTTGCGGTTTGACCAGTTAGCATGACAGTTCAGTCACGTGACTCTCAAAAATCGGCTTTTTTGTTTCGTATCCGCCATAATATATAATGTCGGTTTCTAATCGCATTTCTGGCAGGGCTCTGGCGAATCCATAACAACTCACCCAGGTCTATCGATTATCGTCCCCTATTGATCCAGAGAGGCCATACCATCATGTCTATAACCGAGCCCACGAGCCGTACCAGGCTGATGCAGATCATCACTGATGAGCTCACCAGATCCACCGCCGCTGGAGAGGAGCGTGGGGCCATGAGACTCATCAACTTGGGCATCCAATCCATCCCACCGGAGGCTGTTGAACTCATACGGGACTCTGTTGAGAGATTGTCGTTGCAGAACAATACACTGAGCTCATTGCCACCATACTTTCTACGGTTGAATAAGCTGAGATATTTGGACATTCACGATAATAACTTCACACAGTTCCCAACGATTTTAACCCAATTGGAGGATCTACAAATTTTGGATATAAGTTTCAACCAGATTGAATCATTACCATCGGATATTGGACATTTGAAGAACTTGAAAGTTTTGTCGTTGAAGAATAATAATCTGAACAAGATCCCCACGGAGATTCTATCGATGAGAGATCTAAAGATATTGGAGTTGGAGAAGAATCCATTTCAAGGATACATCCAGAACTTTCTAGACAAGATTCCATTCAAGACACAATCTGTTGAATGGCTACAAGAGGTGAAAACCTTCCTATTAACTGAACAATCATACAATCAAAAACCCGCACCTACGACCAACAATGCCCCTACACTCGACCCAAATGCCATTCACGAAGACGAAGAAAGACCAGACTTATTCCCATCATCATCACAGCTGAACATCCAACAGCAACAGCAACAGCAACAATACTCAAAAGGCTTGGAGAGATCAAGATCAAGTTCAGAAAGTTATGTCTCGTCCAGAGCGGCAAAGAGAATGGGATTCATCGTCAAGAGACCAAACCAAGAATTCTCAAATGATACCATCAAAGAAGATGATTCGGCCGATCCTATTACTCCTCAAACAGTGACTGATCCAAGACGAAACAGATCATATTCCATCAATCAGACCCAGAAACAACAACAACTTCAACCACAACCACAGCAATCACAGACACAGGATGATTTGTTCGAATCAAGGAATGAAGTGATAAGGAATCATACATTATCACCCATGAGTGACAAACTAGACTCCATTCCGGAGAGCAAATCCAACGATTATTTCAAAAGACTCTCTACATTACCAGAATCATTCAGCGTTTCCAACCTCAAGATCGTCGAGATCTCAAGGAAGATCTCATTTGCATTCAACGAGTTCCAAAACATCATTAAGAGGATGAATACGTTCTGTAATGACAAACAAGTCATCATTGACATCGTGTCACAGCTATATTCATCCAAGTCATCGATTGATCAGATGGTGGATATCCTAGAGAAGGATCATTCAAATCAAGACGAGATCATCAAATCCATCATCCAGACAGTTTCAATCTTTAAGAAGCTCGTTGAAACACTCACGGCAAACTTGTCATCATACACCAAGAATGCTGATATCGTATTCATCCGGATGCTACTACTGTCACTATTCATGTCATATTCTGAAGTTTACAACGCTTTCAAGATTCTCATTCCAAGTGAGACTCAGCGGAAGGAGAAGGATACAAGGGCACAATTACCACCATTGCGTATTCCTGAACAACCATCGATGCACTCTACTGTGTCACAGCAACAATTGAACGAATACGTTGAGGTTGATGATAAGCTTTATGAATCGTTGAATACGGTGTTGCAGTCCTCGAACCAGGTTTATTCAGAGCTGAACGATGCCATTTCCAAGAGTGCTATTGCGAATGCCAAGTCGGAGGACCATCAATTACCACAGACTGCGATCCAACGAATCAAGGAACTTACAGGGACGTGTGTCACCTCTATGGATTTCAACAAAAAGTTGAAAATCAAACTGATCAACAATAACGTCAAGACGTTCTCCATCCCAGACAAGAAGAAATTCTACGATGAGGTCAATCTCTTCCTGAAGTCCATCATAACAATTCTAGCCTCAACAAAGGCCATCATGAACGAATCCACAATCCTCCACGAGACGCGTCCATCCCTGGCCTCCTTGACAAAAGCAACCAAAGACGTCACAATCATGCTCGAAGTGAGCTCATACCGCCTCATCAACGACTCCATCTCCATAACGGGGGTCCCACAATCCGCAACGATGACTTCGGCACCGATGATCTCCTCCATCCCCTCCGTGATGTCTATCCCACAGATGAACTCTCCATTTGTGAGTAATAACGCTATGAATATGGCATTACCAACCACAAGCCATTTGAATACGCCGATGCAAACTTTGGGGAATGCTAATCCATTTGAAGCTTCGATGATTTACAACATGCAAAATAGTAATATTGATGAATGAATGATACTTTTTTCTTTTTATGACAGCACTTACACTTACAGTAGTCTTGTCTCACTACATACTGTTAATCTGTCTAAATAGGGTCCGGCTGTTGGAGATGTAATGTCTACAGGGTCAAATAACAATCAAATATTTTATAAAAGCAAAAAATCAAATAAACAAGTAATGAACAATTTTAACTCCAATCCCAAACAATCAATCAATGAACACTATAGAAGATTCCATCATCAGTCATGAAGATCTTTCCTGAAGCGATCAACTTCTCCACACCTGCGCCGAATTCTCTCGATCCGAATCTATCCTCCTCTGGTGACTTCTTATTGACATATTCGAATAACAACTCTCTAGAAAACCCTTCCTCGGATTGGAATGCCTCATCCAGGAGTGCTTGTGAGGTCAGAGAACTGAGCGTACGTAATCTATCGGCTGAGATGGTGGAGTTATCCGTGGTATTCTCCTGTTCTTGCAATGGTTGGATCTCAACTTCGGCGATTGGTGGGAGTGCATCATCTTGAGTTTCTTCTTGAGTTTCTTGGGTCTCTTGTGTCTCCTGTGTTTCAGGCTCGTAGTCGTTCTGATCATGTTGTGAAGATTGTGGTTGAGATGAATCACGAGTTTGTCTCACCTGCGCACGTTGTGATCTTGTGAATCTGTTGATGTTGAACAATTCATTCTCCTCCTCATCCAATCTATCATCATCATCTTCGACTTCACCCTCACCCTTAACATCCGCAACCTCTTCATCGGAATCAGAAGCATCATCGTTACCTTCAACTGGCGTAGGAGTATCACGTTCTTTCTTTGAACGTTTGGCCTTCTTCTTCTCAACAACCTCTTTGAACAATGCATACTTCAACATCTCCTCGGCAACCATGGTATCACGGGTCTCAACAACCTTACTCAATCTGACCTTGGCATGGGCACTGGCCAAACGAATCAATGTCTCCAATGTACGAGCGGTGATTGGTGCTGTGTGTTTGGAATCACCTGGTGCATTTCTCAATTTGGAATAGATATCAACAATGTGATCCGATGCCGCTTTTGTAAGGACTGGTTCGATACGTGATTTTGCGTATTGGATGTATTTTCTCAAGAATGGGATGGTTAGGATTCTTGGTTTCTTCATTCTTTCACCTTCTGGGGTCTCAGCCTCAATTGCAGCCATCACCGCAGCATGTAAGATTGGGTTGAACTTTTGATACATTGGTTGTTCCTCCTCTTCGTCGTTGGCATCTTTCTCCAATTTCTCATTACCGACAGCCAAGGATATACTGGACATTTCTCTCATTGGTTCACCTTCAGCATATCCTGCTGCAACATATCTATGTGTTCTCAAAATGTGTTCAGAGATGGAACGATCTCTTTGTGTGTTGACATCATCAGTGACGATGAATAACAAATCAAAACGAGACAATAACGAATCTGGCAAACCAATGTTGTGATGAGGGTCTCTATGAACATCATATTGTCCATACAGCGGGTTAGCAGCGGCGATGACCGAACAACGAGCATTCAACGAGGTGTGAATACCAGCCTTGGCAATAGTCACCGTTTGTTGTTCCATAACCTCATGGATGGCAACACGATCGACATCACTCATCTTATCGAACTCATCGATACAAACAACACCACGATCAGCCAAGACCATTGCACCAGCCTCCAATTTTCTTTCACCGGTTTCCTTATCGTGTGTGACCGCAGCAGTGAGACCAACACCGGATGAACCTTTACCTGTGGTGGCAATGGCCAATGATGCGGTATTTAGGACGAATCTCAGCATTTGGGATTTAGCAGTAGATGGATCACCAACCATGAGGATGTTGATGTCACCTCTTAAATGGGAACCATTCTCCAAGTTTTTCTCAACACCACCGAGAAGCATCAAAAGAACAGCCTTCTTGATGTATTCATGTCCAAAGATGGATGGTGCCAATGAACGAGCCATGATGTTGAAGACATCTTTGTTCTTGGACAACTTGTTGATGTTTCTAATATCTGAGTCTGAGATGTTCTCCTTGGATGAAACACCAGTGGATCTAGCATGTAATGGGTAGACGGAGTTAGCAATGATTCTGGTATGGATCTTGGAATCACCACCTGCACCACCGGCAGATCTGTAAACACCGACAATTTGTACACGGTCACCTGGTTTGACGCTATCCACAAGATCATCACCCAAGACAATTTCCAAATTACGCGGTAATTGACCTGCAGGCGCACGTTCTGGCATCTCTTGGATCGTGATTGTTTGATGGTCCATGTATGTGGAGTATCCGTACTCTGTTGTCAATTTATATCCATCTGGATCCTCGGTAGGATATACTGCTGGTGTGTTGATTGGGTTGAAACTTGTGGTTTGATCAGCGAAATCTCTGGCGTGAAAACGTCCTGAATGTTCAGAATAATGGACAGATCTGAGGATCTTTGGTCTCACAAGTGAAGCACGAGTGACGATACCTTCGACACTGATCAATTTGGACAAGAATGTGGTTCTGATGGTTCTCGGCGACACGGAATGATGACCAAATGCACCTTTGAAACTGACGTAGAAGAGACTTTGGTCACTCACCTCTTGGAACGATGGGTTTGAAGGGTCATAAATGGAGGCAACGTCATCTCTCAATGCCCTCTCAAAAGCAGGGAGGTACTCGTATGGTTCATTCAGCAACCCGTTCCAGAGGACTTTGTCAAACTCACGGATCTCATCGATGGAAACGGCAAGTCTTCTCTCACCTTTGTAAAGCATCTGTCTGATCAAGTCACGATAGTCGGTGACACCTGCTTCATTGTCAAGAAACTCTGTGAAACGACGAACACGGTCACCAAAGATGGCGTCTAAAGCATCGATTGGTTCTTCCATTGTGTATGTTGTATGATTGGTGTTGTGTTGATTAGGTGGTGGCGTGGTCTAGAATCTAGTTCTGTGGAGGAGAAGAACTGGAAAGGAAATGTTGACACGAAAATTCTGAGCCATCGACGCGTCTCATTACACTTCCCAAAACGGAAGGGCTGCTGTACGTAAGGTTGGGTGGTATCTTAGTCAGCTTGACAAAAGGTATCCCAAGAAGGGAAATCGCTCTATCCCGCTAAAAATTATCCTCGTGAATAGAAAAGAGTCAAAATAAGAGATAACACTATTGCAAGTGATTGTTTGGAGCAAGGAAAGGTTGATTGGGCCTCAATCACAAAAAGGCTATGAAAGAACTCCCGCCCGGGTGGTTCGAAGGGGAACGGAGGTACAGTACAGCTCTGACCTAAGATATCCGAAATTATTCGGAGTTGTGCTTGAGCCTAGAACTCGGAAGAAAGAGTATATGATATGCCTTGTGAGTGTTTAATCAATATGTAACAGATCTGTGACTACTTCCTTGGTCTTGTCAGTTGAGAACCACTTGCTGTGCCGCACTAACCACTGGTCATTTTGTAACAAATCCGTTTCACCACCTATATGACGTCATTTTCCCAGTACGCTTTAATTTTATAAAGGGGGCTGTTTATTGTTTCAAATCCCGGAAGGCACACTAAAAATTGAAGCGTATGGCCCACTTATTGGAAGGGGCTATATAAACCTAAGGGAGATCCTCTTTGTAGATCTATACATATACCAGTACTGTCAACAATTGGTTATATAAACCTGGTTCATTTCATTCAACAAGAAGTCATTCCTTTGTTACAAGCACAACACTACACTCCTTTACTACCCGCTACTATTACCCCAGCTGATACTATTACTACACCCCATTGATTATAAATCGCCACCATACACGCTGGGTACACACAATGCAATACTCGCACATTCTTTCAATCCTTCTCATCACGTCAGTGACCGCATATCCAATCTCAAAAGAGGCAACTCCATCATATGGATCATACCCAACTTCATCCTCGAGTTTCCCATTGATCACCCCGGTTGTATGGAAACACACGAGGAATTCGAATCAGTTCTTCACTGAGAAGGTTGTTGAGACAAGGGTCATTGGATGATGGAACTGGTATACCTTATGGCTGCTGCTACCTATTATGATGTAGATCCATGTTGTTCGTTCCATGGGGGATCAGGGATATAGTCAATCGACGAAGGAGACATTAAGTTGTTTGGCCGTTTATACCAATTATACCCTTTAAAGAAACGATAGAGTTTCATCATGTCTTGATTTCTTTTTTTTGCATCTTTCTATTCATTTTACGCCCTTGTTATGTTTATGTTTATTTTTATGTTTATGTTTATGTTTTGAAAACTTTGTTGTAGTTATTCCCTCATTTGGAAAAACAGTTCCACTGACTGATTGCAGTTATATCTCACATATCTCATGGAAAGGCAGCACATGACGAGAATCACTTCACTCAAACAAAGATGATATCGTGTGCTTGTATGTAACCGCCCTTTGCTAACCGGTGATGAGGAGTACAATCAAAACATCACACGGAACAAAAAGAAAAAAAAACATATACATAAATTCCTTAAAAAATCAATCACTCAAAGAAAAATCATCATCAGCGAGCTCAACTCCCTTCTTCTTCTTATCCGCTTCGGCACTCTTTGCCTTTGGAGTTCCATAAAGATCGGTCGATTGGGCCCTGCTTCTTCTTCCCACAGTCTCCTTCTTATCATCAGCCTCGTCACTCAACTTGATCCCGTGGAACTTTTGCAAATCAACCTCCTCTGGATCCTCATCGAACTCATCACGCACCTTCTTCTTCAACTGACGGGACTTGAGATCCTGTTGCGAGTTGTTGTATTGATTCTTCCAACCGCCAATCCAGGAATTGAACTTATTACGTGTCTCCTCCACGTTCTTTGAGAATTGTTGTTTGATCTGTGGGAGATCCTTATCAACAAAGTTGCTGAACACGTTATCATCCGACTCGTCATCCTCCTCCACCTGTGAGGCCTGTCTCTGCTGTCTTCTTCTCGACTCCGTCTGTCTCTTCGCACGGCGCTCAGCCTTGTGTCTATACTCCTCGTCCAGTCTCTTGGCTAGCAACTCATCCTGTTCCAATTGGGTGAGGTCGTTTCTCTTTGGCAGGCTTGGTGGTGCCTCCTCCACTGGGACGACAACGGACCCCTGTTGCACCAATTCATCCAAGTTGACGGATTCGGGGTCCGAGAGGTATAGCAACGCGTTAAAGGCCTGCTCCAGTTGGAAGTTGGCGGCAATAAGGTGAGAGTGGATGTATTTCTCCTCAATGGTTGGGAACGCCTCTTGTAATGACTTGATGGCCTCTTGGCGTGGGGTCAATGGTCTAGCAGGTTTTGGTGGTGGGACAGGGATATCATCCTTAGTTTCCTCCTTGATTGCAGCTGGCTCTTCGATTGGCTCTTCAACAGGCTCTTCAACCTTGCCAGTCTTGTCAGTGACTGGCTCAGCAATTGTCTCCTCAACTGCGGGCTCAACGGACTCGGTGGCACCTTCGGCAAGGGTCTCCTCCACCTTTGGTTGCTCCTCGTCACTCAGCACATCGTCCAAGATCTCGCCCTCATCCTCCTTCTTGAGTTGCTTGCCCTTGTTGTTCTTACCCATTGTGTGTGTCCAATGCCAATGGATGGTTGTCGCACCCTGCTAAAGAAGGTGCAAGAAAGGGTTCCATTCAATCTGTGGCAGCCCACAGCCCTCACTTTTCCCGCGCGGCCCAATCGGGAAGCCCACCCGCACACCACGCACACGCCGAGTGCGCTGCTCAATTTTTTCTCTCCGCTTTCTCTTCGCTGCTCTTCACGCGCGCTGGCACTGTTTGGGGTCTCTTTGATAGTATTTTAGAAATAAAATGGCTCCGAATTTTAGATAGAACCTCTGATCTTCCTTCTCTTTGGATTTGACGGTGTGGACAGCGGAGCCAGATCAACGTGTCAACGTGCCTTTGCCCACGGGTGGGGGTATAGAGATGGGTCTGTTCCGATTCGACCACTAGGTCGGGTTGGGTTTTGGCTTGTATCTCCTACATCTTATTTATTCTCAATGCACTCTTCTTTACTATGTGACTTTGTAGGCTTTGGTGAAATAATTCAAAACTTGTTCTTCATCTCTCTCAACAATCCCATCAATTCACTCTCATCATCGGTGTGTAATCTAGCCTGTAGACCTTCATCCGATGTCTTCATGAATGGGTTAAACTCCAACTCATCACCAATGGTGAACTTACCCGTTGTGAATTCATTCTCCTCACAAAACTTGACCAACTTCTTCAATGGCTCGTTGTCTGGCATAACACTGCTTGAAAACTTGGCGTTACTCTTCGTATACTCATGACCAGGGTAAACAACGGTGTCTTTTGGCAATAATGCCAACTTGTTCAAACTTGACAACATTTCACTTGCCGTCCCCTCAAAGAAACGACCACACCCGGACGTGAACAGCGTATCACCGGTGAACACAGCCTTTTGATCAGTCTTTAAATCCTTGATGTAATAACAGATCGAATCCTGTGTATGACATGGGGTATGAATTGCGCTGATCTCCAAATTCTCACCTAGTTTCAAAACCTCCCCATCGGCAGGGGTATACTCCACCAATGGGCTATCCTTCCCTCCAATCAATGGCAGGTCCTTGTACAGTCCTTTATAATGCTCATTTCCGGATGAATGATCCCAGTGATGATGGGAGTTAACAATGGCTTTCAACTCCACAGCGTCGATCTTGGTTTGATCAATGTCTTCAGGGTTGGCAGGGTCAATGATCCAGGAGTGTTTGGTGGTGTCATCTGTGATGAGGTAGGAATAGTTATCACCAGATCCCCAACGCATTGGGATGTATTGGACGTGCATCTTTCTGATCAATCTTGGAATGGGGGTATTGCTTCTGATCCTCGTACTTAACTGACGGAACATGTACTGTTGGGTCAATTCTCAAACAAGTTGACGGGTTGAATGACAACTACACAAGTAGTCCCCAAGTTTGGTGGCAAGACTTGCCGAGGCCGAGCTGCAGCTCCGCACATTACGTAATCCGCTCCGAAATGTAAACAAACCCGATATTCTTTAATCCCCCACCGTTATCAACTGGCCATGAGTGATCTGGGAACAACAAGGGTTAACAGCACTTACATCCATCCATACCAACATGTCTGACTCAATAGGTATGTATAAATGCACTGCTGATACAAACATGCCTCGGAAAACTACTAACCACTATCCCCAGATCGTGTGTTTGTGAAAGCAATCTCAACCATACGGGCCCTCTCCAACATCCGCAACGGCTCCATTCCCCGTCCACCCGTTGAGAGTCGTATACGACTCTATGGACTCTATAAGCAATCCACCGAGGGTAATGTCCAGGGGGTGATGGAGCGTCCGATGGGGAACAGCCGTGAGGACGTGAATGCTAGGATGAAGTGGGATTCCTGGAAATCGGAGGAGGGTGTCCCGAAGACAGAGGCAAAGAGACGATATATCTCCTTTTTGATCGAGACTATGAAGAAATATGCCAATAACACGCATGAGTCGAGGGAATTGCTGTCAGAGCTGGAGTATCTATGGGATCAGATCAAGGATTTGGAACCGTCGCCTTCACCGACCCCGTCGGCTATTCAGTCGATATTGATGACCACACCACGGATGAGTAATTTTGGTGGCTCTTATTCGAATTTTTTCAACGATGATCATTTGAGGATCGACGAGGTGAATCTCCTAAGGGATGAGGTGGTGAGGTTGAATAAGGAGTTGAACTTTTGGAAGGATTTAACAACGAATCAAAATAAGTCGAGTGATGGGTTTAAGAAATCCATCAAGTTCTTGTTGGGGTTGTTTGGTGGGGTTATCAAACGATTAATTATTGATTTTATTATCATCTTGGTTATATTGAAGTTCAAGAAGAGGTTTAGTTTGGACGATTTGTTGATTTTTTGGAAAAAGGTTGTTAATAAATCGAAATAAAGAGAGGGAGTGATTTTTCCCGGTTTTATGAACTTTGATGATCTATTATTGTTTTTTTTTTTTTGATTTTGATTGTTGTACTTTTATTTATAGTTGAAAATTTGCTAGACATTGACATAGATTTTGGAGCTGTTAAGATATTTAATTGTGAATTTAAATTTTCAAGATCAAATTTCTCAAAGACAATACAAGGGATGAACTTTCTTGAAATGGCATTGAAAAGAGATAATACGAAAAGGGTGATAGCCAAAGAATCAATATAACCCCCGGAGAAATACCTTTAATGTCAATGAATCAATTGAATAACAACCCCCAAATTTATCAATTGTGTCCCAAAGCCCAGACACCATATCATCGATATGTCATCAGCATTATTAACATTGACTACATCAACGGAAAATTAATCCAATGATTGAATATTATAATATATATAAGCAAAACTTGTCAAGCAAAACAAGTTTTTCGAAATGATAAATGATTGAATGGAATTTTTTTTCTCTCTTCATAAAATAGCTTGTAATTTATCCAAAACCTCCTTCTCCAAAACCCCAACGTTGAACAAATATTGGAGCAATTTCTTGACCAATAATGTGATATCCTCTGGACTCAAGTTGAAAACGATCAACTCCAACAAGGAACTGACGTTATACTTGTTTACTTTCAAGAAAGTTTCGTAATATAAATATGCGAATGATCCCATCAAGAATTGACAATCAATTCTATCGGTGATACCACCATGACCTGGGATGGACTGACCAAAGTCTTTGACGTTGAAAGTTCTCTTCAATCCACTTGCGAAGAATCCACCAAATGGTGCGATGAGACTGGCAAAAGTTGCCAAGTTCAATGAATGGAAATAGATTGGTTTGATGGTCAAGATGTTGAAACCCAAAAACTCGGTGAGGAACTCTGGCACTGGGTAATCTTGTTGAAGGAAGATTGGGTTCAATTCACATGTCAAATCACTGAATGCATTCAAGTTCAAATCAGCAACTGGACATATCATATAATTAAACTCAGAGAGGAATTTGGCAAGGAAAACACTCGCAATCAATGTGAAGACCCATGCACCAATGAATCCTTCCAATGTCTTCTTTGGTGAAATAGCGATCAATTGTGTTCTTCCGAATGTGATACCACAGAGGTATGCAAAGATATCATTAGTGATGACCAATAACACCGGCATTAAGAACCAAATCATTCCGTTGAAGATGTTGTTGATGATTAAGTTGGCTTGGAAGACAACGAGGAGGATCACCATGTGCGTGATTGATAACTGTGCGAATTGGAATCTCAATTCGCCTTTTTGTAAAGTGGCAACAAAGAACAAAAATCCAAAGATGTATAACCAATAACTTAAAAACGTATGATTCTTGGCCAATTTCGTCAAAATTTGATTTGAAAAGACCAATTCACTGAAGTTGTTGATGAATGACTCTCCCTCAAGGTAGTATATACTCGTGAAGCAGAAATACCAGTTCAATGATTTGGTATAGTTTAAATTCTTCTCTTTGGAAGGTTGTGAAGTGACACTGATACATTCTTTGAAAACGACAATTTGACAGAAGAAGATCAACAGCACGATCCAGATATGCCCTGCAAGGAAGACCCCGATGAAGGACACAAGCATCACAACGGTCCATATTGTTCTGATGATGAAGTCCTGCTTCTTTGTGGATGGTTTAGCAACGTCGTTAGCCGCCGTGGGTTGTGGTTTCGTAAGCGCTTCCTTCTTGGACCTCTTCGCCATTGTTCAATTGTGTGTATGTGCGTGTGTGTGTGTAGCAGCAGCAGAAGTTCCGAGTGATTGACTGTGCAGAGAGTGTGGTGTAGTGGAAGTGGTAGCCGCCGTGTGGGTTGTTGATAAGAGATA
The DNA here is from genome assembly GCA_030565205.1 of Williopsis galapagoensis. NCBI lineage: Eukaryota > Fungi > Ascomycota > Saccharomycetes > Phaffomycetales > Wickerhamomycetaceae > Williopsis > Williopsis galapagoensis. The sequence goes on along the minus strand of JAJMBA010000006.1, from coordinate 128,993 downwards.
GAAGGTACCGGGAGAGGAGGTTTTGGAGAATTTTAATTGCGGCGCCGACCGAAAAAAAATGATTTCGTTTTCGCGAATTTTTGGCTTGAAATTTAAGGGGCAACGTGCAAAATTTGGCATGTGATTGGTTTGTGCGCATCTTTGATGGGCCCTTGGATCGGCTGCTTATTGTTATCTTTAAATCTACAGACATTGCCACATATGACATTCATAACTACAAATTCCACTTACACATGGACAGATAATCTGTTCATCTATATCAATCATCTTATCAAGCACATCGTCAAAAAGGGTAGTTCCCCATTAATCCTCGTTGACATTAGGCACTTGAGCATTTCAAGATAATTATATTTTTCTCACGGACACTAAACATATACTGGTTGAAATCTTCAATAACAACTCTCAGAAAAAATATTAATGGAGGGAGCTTGCCAAGGGGAAATTTTATACTTGTATTCATATGCCTGTCTCATGTTTGGAGTAACCACAATCCTATAGCTTAGCAACTAATGGTCAGAGTAACAACCCCTTTGCCGTTAGAATCAGTGTATAGCTGCCTAAATTATCTAGGGAACAATATATAGCTTGGTCGTTAATTCACTACAAAGGAATATACATTGTGAGTAATAAAAACAAATGTGGGAATCTCTCCCTTTATACCAAACTACCCAAGACGTCATGTAATTCCTATCTCAGATAGTAATTGGAGCGTGAAAGATCTAACATCAGATGGCGTTATCCCAATGTAGCCCTTTCCGAGGACCTCCACAGAATTGCCCGAGCTATTCTGATGTCTGCAATTCCAAAGTTTTCAACTTCAGATAAGATGTTATGATCTGCTAAAGAAAGCATAGATCAGATAATTCAGTATTTGAGAAGACACAGGTCAGACAACTTCAAAAGGTAGTCGACATAGGTCTTGAAGAACTTAATGGACCACAATCAACCTTTTACCATCATCACAGAGATGCAAAGCAACCAGCCTTTGGGCTGGGCTTTGACCTTTCTAAGAAGAGTGATTGATGTATGAAACAACTGATTGACTTTTTTGAAAAGCAATACCTTTAAGAGCGTTTGTTTGTCAGTAGCAGGCTTGGAGCAGCAAAGTCAAAACCTCCGGACAAGGTTGGTGTTTCTGCATGGACGAATCTTAATAAGAGACAGATTGAAATTTTGGAATACCATCCACCAGAGAGTATAATTTACAAAAATTCCCGTTTGTCCTATGACGAGGATAGGCTGCCTGAGTATAGATGAGTATAGAAAACCGAGATCAGGGTAATTTTCAGAGTTATATTAAAAGCGGCTACATACTTCGCATCATATGTACTTGAGGACTCATACGTTAATGTTTGGTCACTTCCCTCATCTCGTTGTTGTTTCCTACTGTTTCACTTCGAACTAGGTCAAGGTTGAGAAAAAGGCTTCCGGTCAGTGAGTTCTATTCTTTGAATCCAGAAAGAAACAAGTATGTCAACACAGAGGGAAATTGGATGAAGTGTGGGAAAAGAATACTATAGAGGTTACGCATCATAATTGGAGTTTCGATGGAAGCCAAAATTGAAGACATGCACTTGGGCTTTTGAGGAAAAGCAAAGAAATTTCTCAAACAGATCGTTCAACTTGGGGTTGCCACCAGCTAGAGATCAGAGGGAAAACAAAGCAACAAAGAATAAATTGTTAACAATTGAATGCAATTATATGTATAAAGCCCTAAATTACTTGGAAAGATCATTTAAGGAAATAATAACCAGTATGTTACACTATTATATTTGACCTTGAGTCCAAAATATGCGATAATAATAATGATACCAATCAATATTCAGATAAATAATATATCTATTCTAGTGATGTAGAATAGTACAACGTCATAATGAGAGTGATTCACAACGACCAATGTATTCACATATGAGCTTCTTCAACTAATATTCGGTAAGGAGTTGACATGGCACCCTTTGTATTGTTCTTCACATCAAATCAGCTACTAACGAGTTTACCGAGGTAGTACAGTTCAATAACTCAGTATAAACATTCTTTTTTTTGAATCAAACTCTTGAATGGGAATATTTCAATCATGTGATCTGTGGCTGCATCTATATCCATGACCATTCTTTCATCACGAACGTAATTTTCACTGAGGCAAGGTATGAGAACTCATAAAATTCCATTATATGATGACAGACACGAAATTCTAGCACTGGTGTACAGAGGTTGTGAAGTTGACCTGAACTGGTACACATATTTTGAGAGAACCAAATCCGAGGGCTCGGTGATATATGGATGTATCCCACATGGGCTTTAATTAAGAGCGCAAATCATGAGGGATGTATTTAAAAGCCCTGAAAGTCTCAAGGAGACCAAAATTCAAAAAAATGAACTCGTTCAAGGTTAAACACATATAGCATTCTCTCATTAATAGAAAACTACACCCACATGATGATGATTCCTAACCAGGGCCGAAGTCAGCTTCTATTGTCACCAAGGGATGCACAACTCATCCACACCCCATCAGCTCAAAAGAGTTCAAAGACAGAAAAGATATTCAAGCCAGTAATTGACTGTCGAAAGAACCAGAAAAGAGAAAAGAATCGAAGGGGAAGACTCGGGAAATTGAAATACATAGATTTGAACACTCCACTTACATCAAGCCTTGAAGTTTACAAGGATGTGCAGTTCAATGATTTTGAATGGGAATTCAACGGTAAAATGCTCTCTACTCACGATCTCTGCAAAGCATTAGAGTATCCGGACAGTCTACGGGAAAGGGAGAGACATGAATATTTTCAACCTATTGAGGTTACAATCCCTGACAATGGTGCGCACGACGTTATGGATAATATTTCACATAGCATAAAAAATGGATTGGAAATAAAGTCTCGCTATGACACACCGGAAAACAGTAATTATAAGCCAGATACATATTCCAAGCATCGGGGGTCCCTGAAGTTTGAGGAACATCATGAAGTTAAGCTTTATGATATATATGAAGCACCTTCGGACATAGAGCTCAAGATTGAAGATCCTCCAGAGATGAAATCGGCATTAAAAGTTACAAACAATCCCAATTATCTCAGAGAATCAAGAGTTGCCAAGAGACGTGATCGTGATTCAACTTACAAATTCTTGAATAGGTTGGATATGGAAACTGCACAAAAAGTAAAGGCAAGGGAATTTAACTCCTCATTGAGACAACACAAAATTCGAATGGCCAATTGTGAAATTCGTGGTGTTCAGTTTGACTTCAATAGTGGAGAAGATATCTCAGAAGGAGAAGCAGAAGCAAGAGAGATTGAAGGACTTTTAAAAGAAATATATTAGATCACCCTTAAATCACAAGAAAATAACTACTCAAACTCTATACTATACATATTTGATACATAAAACATACTTTTATTTTCGTAGAACAAACCTACTATCAATGGTCAGTTATCAGGGAAAGTTACTCTTTCGATCCTGAAGATACAGTGAGACGTTGGTTCATTTCCAAATCAAAGTCTGTAACCTTCTTTATTGACAAGCTTCCTCTATCACAGCCTACATGGAACTTGGAAGCTTGCAGACCTTTCAAACGAGCCAATGATGTATCATGTCTAGTGACGAGCAGTCCGTAGCTCTAGCCTGAAAGATAGAGACTGTCATATCATAATAATGGTCGGTAGTGCCATATTATGATTTTTAGAAAAGTTCTTAAGCTCTGATACTTCTGTCTTTGACTGCTACTGGGCACTGAAGCCCGAGCCTAGGATCCCAGTCCACTGCCTGGGGTCCCAATATCCCACTACATTTCAGAAGAATCATGATGCCTGAAACGATATCACAAGATCGACTTTTACGGAGATTTTCATGATTTCAAGCTACTTTTCTTCTTCACAACCGTTAAGTGGTAAGTCCAAGGGTTATTGTGAGGATTATGGCCAACTTGTGGGGCTACCCAACCAGGGTGCTTGACGATTTTGTGGTCTTGGAACAATTAGGTAAGGGAACTTTTGGGTTTGTTTATCTTGCAAAAGACAGGAAATCAGGTAAGAAACATGCATTGAAGTCCATCAAATACGGTCAAGGTGCTAAATCTTCAAAAGAAGATGTCAATAAAGAAATAAAGTTTCTGGTAATATGTAAGCATAAAAACGTTACTCAAATATATTACGCTTTCCAGACCAAAGATAACGTTTCTATAATCTTAGAGTATATCGATGGAATGACACTGCTTGATCACTTTAACAGCTTTAAAAGACTTGGCTCTGACATCGAAGTTGCCATAATAATAAGTGACTTAGCAAACGCTCTACATTACATTCACACTAAAGGGTACATCCATCGTGATATCAAACTAGAGAACTGTATTTTTAATCGGACCTGGGAAATGAAGTTAGTTGACTTTGGAATTGTTGAACGTGGCCCAGAAGTTGTTGATGACTATCTCCAAGGAACATTAGACTATCTTGCTCCTGAAATGTTTTAATCACTAGGCCAAAGTCATTGTTATGGAGCCGATTGGTGGAGTCTTGGGATTATGATGTTCGAGATCTTAATGTACAATCCACCTTTCAGACCTTCAAAGGAGGGACTTTCCGAAAAGCAAGAAGACATCGAGATAGAGTATCAAATTTTAAATATGGAGATTGATTACTCAAAATACAATCTCAGTAAAGACGCAGTGAGTTTATTGAAGTTGTTACTTGTAAAAGACGGGGATCTTGGATTTGATGTGGATGCAAATTGGGACAAGTTCCGGAGCCATGCATTCTTTAAAAATATAATTGGAAGTATGCGAAAGGATATCCTCTTCCGAGAGAGGGGTTTTGGCAGTGTAGATGAGGGCCTAAGGGACTATCGTATGAGACCAGAAGATATATCTAGGCCTTGGGTTCAAGATCAGCTATTGGGACGCCCATCACCCAATGTCTTGAAATTTGAGAAGGACTCTCAACTTGTAGCGATTGCTAAAAATGTTCCAATTCCTGGACTGAAAGAGTTATGTATGTCCTTGTCTAAATTGAATCTATGGAAACCTTATTCATCTGATCAGTGTGTTGAATTGTAAAAGTGAAAGACAATTTAGGAAACACTCTAGCCATGATACATTTGTAGGAGAATATACATTATCTTCTTAAACCCGACGTATCCGTAACTTCCGGTAATTCCTGGATTTATCTTATGTCAGTATGCAGGTGACTGTCGGCTCCGCTCGAGATCTCGGGGTTGGTCCAATTTTTTGACATCTCAAACTCTTTATCTCGAGTCTTACATTATATGAGAAAGGGATTTCCCCCAATATTTTATTTCAAGTTCTTCCTTCACATGAACTCTAATCTATACAACCAAAATATAAATCAAATTATGCTTTCTTTGAACCAACCTCAAGAAATTACAAACTACAAAATGCCAGCTCAACAAGACAACGATATCTTAGTAAACCAGTTCACAGCTGCTACTGTTCCTCAACGCACACCACAGGCTTTTGAACTCATTCAGAGTCTTGGTGAAGGGGCCTTTGGATCGGTTGACTTGGTCAAAGATCTTTACAACTATAACTACTACGCACGTAAAACAATCCAACTCAGAAATTTCGACAGTTCTGAAATCATCAAGAATGAAATTCAGGCGTTACTCACTTGTCAAAGCGATAATGTTGTGAAATTGTACTACATTTTTCAATTCGAAGATAAGATTGAGCTTTATTTAGAGTATGCTGAAGGTGGATGCCTCAAAAAAGCATTTTCTGAACACCCAGAAGGGTTTTCGGAAACACTTGCTGCTAAATATATTGCTCAAGCTACTACAGCTTTAGTTCACTTACACCAAAAAAACCTTATCCATGGCGATATCAAGCCTGAAAACTTACTTTTAAACGACCAAGGCACTTTAAAATTGGGTGATTTGGGCTCATCTGGTCTGGGGCCTATTAGAGATAATAAAGACGCTCATTCCACAGTCCATTACATGGCTCCTGAGCTTGTTGATCCAAACGGATATCATGGTTTTGCATCTGACTGGTGGAGTCTCGGTATTACTATTTTCGAGATTGTTACCAGTAGGGTACCATTCTATTCATACTATTCAGTCGGTAATTTGAGCAGGGATGACATCTCGGAGCAAATCTTGAACGAAGAGATTGACTACAAGAGATTCCACTTCAGTGTGGAGTTGGTTGATTTGTTAAACTTGCTTCTTAACAAATCTTCAAAAGACAGATTTGATGTTGATAAGAGATTTGAAGAGTTCAAATGCCACCCATTCTTCAAGGACTATGACTGGGATTGTACCACTGGTGTTGAATGCCCCAAATACGAATTAGATGATGATGAGAGTGTTATGTCTGACGATGACGATTCTGTCATGTCTGATGATGAAGATACAAGCTCAATGTACTCTGATGAGTCGTTTGATGATATGTTTGATGTTGCATTTAAAGAATGGGAGAACAACGATGATGCCTCCATGTCTCCTGATTGAAATTCGGATGACGAAAGGGACTACTAGCTATGCAATCGCTTATATGCCGATGGGGTTAAGGTCTTCTAAACCTCTCGTTGAGATGTTTTCAAAGCTTCTCTATGTCACACTCTTACTTATTCACCAACAAAGCTTGTAGTCTGTAAACATCTGTTCTACTAATAGAACGTTAATTCTTTTAAAACTCTCAAATTAGACTCCATACAATGTGGGGATGGCCATAGTGGTCCAATTTGCTGGCGGCTAAACCAGACTGAAGAGATATACGTTCACAAAATCGCCGTTATTCCGAAACTCATAGAGGATCTAGGTCTTGAAACAAGCCATTGAATATCTGACGTTTGTCAAGGACAATGTGAGCTCTACTCGCTCATAGTGATACATGTAGAGCTAGGTATCGGACCTTGGTCGGTAATTGGAAGTTGATACCTTGGTGTCCGGATGTATTGAGACGGCTCAATATCTTTTAATCAACTGACATCCATAAAAGCCATCTTAAGGTCGTAATTTGCAAGTGTACCCTATCTCTGATTTTTGTTTAAGAGCATAAAACTACATATAATGGTGTCTCGGTTCACTCTCAATTATTTCCCCAAAAGAGGGATGAGCACGAAAATTACAAAGGTTGTTTTCCTCCAAATTAACACACTTCTGAGAGCTAGAGTTTCAAATAGGTTTTTGAAAGCAGGAGCTCAAATAGGATGTCACCGGCGAGGGTTCCACCAAAAGATTGTTTTATGTAATGTAAGAAGTAAAGCGAGAGCTATCTCAACGAGGATGTCTTGGTTGGTTTAGTCGATGGGTGGCTAATTTTATAGAGACGCTTCTTGATACTTTTTTACAGCGTATTGGTAAATGTAGCATATTGCATATAAGTAAAATTGTTTGGCCCTCAGTGGTGGCTTAGAACAAATCATTGTTCTCATCAATGCTCTCATCTGTTGATGGGAGAATGGTTCTGTGATTCAAGCTAGAAAAAGTATCCAGCTAGAATTGGATGATGTGTGTTCAATCGCTCAAGCAATCGGCGGAATATAATATTCCGTTGGCGATTTTTTGATGGCAAGAAATTGTCTCAGTAGGAATCTGACTTGATGGTATCCAATACCTGTGAGTGCCAGTGGACCATAACGTCTCTCTGAGCGTAGATGCCATATTAATTCGACGAAATTGTTGATTCTTCTAAGTTTTTCAACTGTGCAACCAATTGGAAGGATTATTGCCTCAAAGCGAATCTCTCCTATTTCCCATGGGTCAACGTGAAAAATGTTTGAGTTCCAAATTTCTTGTGAGACTTCACACTTCTGCAAAGAGGTGAGTCTTGGTTTCAACATGCTTGTTGCAGAGACAGAAAGCAATTTGTGAATTTCTCATCCTTCACCAGATTTGGCTGTGAGATTTTGAATTTGTGATCAAAATGGCCAAGATGAAGTCTCTTGAGAGTTCCCTGGTCGTTTGATTTGATGTTTGTAAATGGATAGCCAGAAAGCTTTCCACATAAACACCCGGACATCACCTTTGTTGCGCAGAAAAACTGCCACATCGTCAGCAGACCAACGGTGTCGACTTCAACAGTGATATCACTTCTCGGCCAAGGATTTGAAGTGTCATTAAATAGCTTAATCTGATAAATACTGTTCTATGTCCCATACAAATTCTTTTTACAATTACACATCTTCAAATTCTAATAATATTTTCAAATTCAACAAATTTTCCTTTCACTTGTAATCTGATTATATATAAGACATCATTAAAAGATAACGTCATCTTCCTGCTCAGCAGTGAAGTTTTCATCCTTGACAGGTTCTTCCTCTTTGGTCTCCTCTTCAACTTGTTCAACAAGTTCAGCCTCCTCTTTAGTGACAAGAGCTTCTTTATCGATCTCCTCCTTCAAAGCCAATGCTTCCAATTTCTTGCGCTTCAACTCCTCGTCTTGTAATTTGGATGCTTGGTCCTTCTTCTCTTGAACCTTCTTCAGTCTGTAAAACTCCTCTCTTTCCAACTCATCCAATTCACTGAGGATGTAAGCAATGGTGTTCTCTGTTCGTGGGATGATAACGTGCTCAATGGCATTGACTCTTCTGTTGGTGATCTTGATGACTTCATCCAAGATGATGAATGCCGTTTGTAGGGAAGCCAACTCAACCAACGTCTCAACGGCCTTTGAGTAGACAACTTTAGCCCTTTGGATCTGTTGACCACCTCTACCGAGACCGGTGAATTGGAAATCGTTTATCGACTCATCAATACTCTTCTCAAACTGTGGCAATATAACACCACTGACGTTCTCCTGGCGCGCTTTTATCTTGAACCGTGCATTCTTGACACTCTCTTCAACCTGATAAGCAATGTTATTACCAGTGGCATATTGCACCTCGGCCAAGGAGAACGACGCTGTCTGCATCACACGACCCATCTTACGCTTAGCATCGTCAATTCTCTTGGTGATATCTCTGAAACGCTTTGTCAATGCCTCGGATTTTCTCTTCAATAAAGAATGACCTTGTTGTGCACCTTTTAACTTACCCTTCATAAGACCAAGGGTCATACGCGTTGGGAAAACGGCCTCTCTTTTGGATGGTTAGTAATGTTTCAGCCCATAATGACACCATCGCACAACATACCTGTTAGCACCGGACATGGTTGCTCTATTAAACCTGTTTGTTCCACAACCCCCACAACGCTTCGAGATAACGGGATTATACGCTGTGAAATGTTCAACTTTTTTGGCTGTATTTCCGCGAAAATTACCTTTTTGGGATTGATATAGGTCACGTGCTTTTGCACGTGATGTATCGGATTTTTTGTTCTGTTTTCGAATCTTCCACTTGTTCTTGTGCATTCACAGTGGGAAGGTGGGTTTATATACCAGTTACGCAGAGCTACACCACAGCGGTTCGAATACAGTATGGCTGGATCCATGGATGCTTTGCTGGAACAGAGGATTACTCCGACAGATATCCCGTTCGAGTATCAATTGGTTGAGGAGCCCGATAGTTTGAACAATTGGCTTCGGTACTACTGGCATAAAGATCACACCGATGATAAGCTATGGGTATTGAAACGTGCTGTGGGTGTGCTTGAGCGGAGCTATAAGCTCTGGAACATATACCTGGACCATCTTGTGGAGATCGTATCGGTTTTGGATCCATTGGAGTATGAACGGGAGTATATCAAGGTGAATCTAGAATTTGAGCTTGCATTGGTGACATTACAGAAGTTTCCATTATTATGGGTGAAGTATCTGGAATTCCTATCATCACAGGTGGATATCACAAAGGTAAGGCATGCTTTCAATGAATCTTTACGCGTGTTGCCATTGACTCAACATCATTTGATATGGCCTTTGTTCTTACGATTCGCAGATAAAGTTGGAGGGATGACGGGAGTGGTCATTTATGAGAGATATTTGACGTTCAAACCGGATGATTATGAATTGGCATTGAATAAGTTTATTGAATTTGATGATATCGAGTTGAGTATGAAGATATTTGAGGAGAAAATCATCAACAACGAGACGTTTGTATCAAAGTTGGGGAAGAGTTCACTGGAGATATACCTTGATTTCTTGAAGTTAATCCAACATACAGAAAACCTGACTTTCAAGCATGACATTCTAATGGAGAACTTTGTCCAGTTCGGTTTGTTGAGATTTCCAGATCAGAGTGGTGAGTTTTATGTTGAACTTGCAACGTATTTCATAAAGAGGAAAGATCTTTTGAAATCGGTGTCGATATACAACGAAGGATTGAACAAGGTCTTGACCATCAAAGATTTCGTTCTCATATATGACTCATACAGTGAATTCTCGGAAAACCTTATATCGAAGCTCATGTTGGATGTTGAAAAGGAGGAGAAGAAGAGCAAACAAACCGGGATGAAGACTAATCTTTCGATCCAATTGGACTTTGAATTGGAAAGATTCGAGAATCTGATGAATTCTAGGGAATTCTTGATCGATGATGTCAAAATCAGACAAAATATTAACAACGTCGATAATTACCTCCATAAAGCATCACTCTACTCCGAGTCTCAGATCGTGAAAAAGATCCAAACTTACGTTGATGCATTAACCAAGATCGATCCTACCAAGGCCACTGAAGGATTGTCCAAGATATGGATCGAGTACTCATTGATATATGAAAACAATGGTGATCTACACACTGCCCGAACGATCTTGGATAAGGCCGTCAAAGTGCCATTCAATAACGTTGAAGAGTTGGTGAACATATGGATCCACTGGTCAGAATTGGAATTAAGGCAAGATGACCTCACGATGGCGATCAAAGTTATGGAGATTGCAACGAGGGTACCGACCAAGAGTGATAAGGTTAGGTATAACGATCGCTCCAAGTCCGTTCAGGAGAGAATCCACAAGAGTGTAAGGCTATGGGGTTTCTATTTGGATCTTGTTGAAAGTTCGGATGACTTAGAGAAGACTTGTGAGATCTATGACAAAGTGTTCGAGTTAAAGATTGCAACACCGTTAACCGTGATCAACTATGCTAACTTCTTGGAGGAGTTGAATAGATTCGAGGACTCTTTCAAGGTCTACGAAAGAGGCGTTAAGATATTCCAATACCCTGTTGTGTTTGAAATTTGGAATATCTATTTAACCAAAGCCATGAAAAGACAGTTGAATATTGAAAGATTGAGAGATTTGTTCGATCAATCATTGGTCAATTGTCCACCAGAGTTTGCAAAGAGTATATACATTCTCTATTCCAACTTGGAAGAACTTCAAGGATCAACTGCCAAATCTACGAAACTACTTGAGAATGCCATTGAAATTGTTGAGAATTTCGAATCGAAAGTTGAACTATTCGAGATTCTCCTACAAAAGACAGAACAACACTTCACCCGGAAAGCTTTGCGTCCAGTCTTTCAGAATGCAATCGAATCGCTCCCACCATCGAAGTCGATACCGTTTATTGTCAGGTTTGCTCAGTTGGAGGAATCCCTTTTAGAACTAGCAAGGGTCCGCGCGATTCTACAACATGGTGCCATGTTACAGTCAGTCACAAAATCGCAAAGCTTGTGGGCTTATTGGAATGATTTTGAGATTGAGCATGGTGATAAGGGGACTTATAAGGATATGTTGAAATGGAAACGCAAGGCAAACGAGCTGTTTGAGACTGATCGCTCAGAGTCAATGGGATTCATTAAGGGTGATGTCAAGGTCAGCTCGGTCAATGCTAGTGAAGATAAGGGAAACGCGAACGGTGATGCTGATGACGATGGGGAAAATCCAGATGCTATCGATTTGGATATTTAATAATGAAGCGAATACAACATTGACGTATCAACCACTGATGTCATAGGAGATGAAAGGGTAAAACAATGTTTTCTTGAACATCTCGTTTTGTTTCTGGACTGCTTTGATCGTACGACTACATTCTATACAATACTTAGAATAGGATTGTTGTAAATAATCTAACCAAATGATGAACTTCAACACATGACATGAGGTAATTGAAATACAATTTATTAACAATTTTCGGATATTAAACTATTGAAGAAAGATCTTCAGCCTTCTCGTCCATGATAAAACTTTCAGCTCTTTTCTCTGGGTTGGAAGTATTGGCCGAGCTGATGGTATTGGTCGAGCTTGTAGTACTGGCGGAGTCCGTGTTGTCCTCAGAGCTGTTCCCAAGTAAACGAAATAAATTGATAACCAAAATCGTCATAATTGAAGGGATCAAAATTCCAAAGATTGAAAGCATGAATGGGTAGAGATCTGTCCCAGTGTACTGTGCTACTATTCCCAATATTTCCTCATGATCAGCTAAGAACGATCTAATCATCTTGTAATCACTTTTAACTTCTTGTCTCGCCTCAATATACATGAAGACAGACGGTATCCAGAGAATAGCCACCATGATCAGAAGTATAGTCTTTGTGGTCCTTCTGGCGGAATTCATGTTGTCTTTCAGTTTTGGCAAAGAAAGTACTGACATAGAAGCTACATAGAGGCCAACATATACCAGACGAAGGTGATACTCGTTATCAGCGTGAACCGGTTGATGTTCAATGATAGTATGATTTTCACCCCCAGCAATTTTTGCAACCCCATGGTATCTATCTATAGGCTCTCCAGTCACAGTTGTGCCGAAAGAAGAAATGAAAAGTTTGAGAGGGTGTCCATTGATATTTCCTAGTTCGTTAACAAAGAAATCATAGACATTAAGTGACTCTGTGACACTTTTACACTGAACATTCGCCGAAAAGTCTGACTTCGAAGACCAGCAGTACCCACTTTCACTGATCTGATAAAACTCTTTCAAGTTAGAATCAGTTCTCCAAAGATCGGTATCCCAGTTTTCATCGAAAGGTGCAAAGTATAAATTCGGGACTGAAACTCGTGTCATGTCTAGCTTCAAATGGTGATAAGAATCAGCCGTCTTTGGTAATGGTGAAAGGATCGATGTGTGATCACAAAAGAATGCATAAAAAGCAAATCCGATAACAGCAACCCCTAAAATTCCTTTCAAGTATGCTAAATTTTTGTGGACCCTATCCTTCTAGTAACTTTGTTAGTAACCATCTCCAATAAAACTCCCCAAAATATGATACTCACCTCCTCGGATGGTTCACGAGCTTTATATTCCGTTGCTCTATCACTTTTTCTTTCTCTGGTACTCATGTTTGAATTTGTTTTTGTAAGGTATACCAGCATCCCAAGCTTGTTTCTAAATCTTCTCTGAAAGCTGTACTTCAATAAAATTAGTTTAAATATTGAGAACGTTTTAGTCTTTGCTCCGAAAGGCAGCGGAGGATTAAGACCTCGCACATCTCACGAGGACAATCACTCGGCAAGATACGAATAAGTGTCCGAACGAGCAGCTTATGATTCAAGTTGAGAAGTTTTACAAGCTAGAGTCTAGAAAAACACTCAGACTGGGAAGCAAAGTTTTGAGCCATCTAAGGAAAAGTTTATAGCCGAATACGCTATCTACAAGAAAATATAGAGAGTAGTTATTCATTGGTTGTAAACGCCAGATCAGATAAATACAACCTGTAAAATAAGTTATGTTGAAAAGTGTATAGAAAAATTGGAATGAGAGCCATGGGTAGCTTGTAAGTTGTGAAATCGCTCTTCACTACTATGGCTAATATGACGAAGATCTTTCCCTAGGTTGTGCTAATTCCGATAACTCTCTCAACATTGGAGTGATTCCGACAGGATAACCATGAACTAGCATGTGCCTGGATAACTTATCATTGAAGCTTGGGATTTCTTCTCCAGCTCATCATCTGTGGTGTGTGAGTTGGGAGTATCTTCGTTTGGCTCATTCCGACTCTTTTCCGAAACATTCCGACGCCGATGGCTCCTTTGGGAAACATGGAGAGAAACCATCTACACCTTTGCTATGTCATTTGCCACCGATCCACCACTGTTACGCACACATAGAGAGTACCAATCACACTGTCCCATCCCCCAGCATCACTAATACCACATACAATGGACACTGATGTCACCACCATCATACAGGACCCACAATGGTCCAGTCTAAACGAGGAGCTCATCAACGGGCCATACAACTATCTCTCCAAATCCAAGGGCAAGGAGCTTCGAACCCAGCTCATCTCCCTCTTCAACACCATATATAACATCCCACTGGTACAACTGGACAAGATTTCTCAGATCGTGGAGATGTTGCACAACAGTTCCCTGTTGATTGATGATATTGAAGATGGGTCAAGTTTGAGAAGGGGTAAACCCGTTGCTCATATGATCTATGGTGTCCCATATGTTATAAACTCATCAAATTATATCTATTTCAGAGCTCTGGAGAAGTGTTTGGAGTTGAATGATGATTATCATGCCTTCATCTCTACTACGGCCGACGTCACAACAGAGAATACGGATGATTGTGTCACGATCTTCAAGAATGAGCTACTTAACCTCCATCGAGGTCAATCATTGGACCTTTACTGGCGTGAAAACCTCATCATCCCAACTGAACCAGAATATCTCAACATGGTGATGAATAAGACCGGTGGACTCTTCCGACTTGCTGTGAAACTGATTGCCAAGTTTTCCATGATTGATATTTCCATGATCCCATTGACGAACTATCTGGGTTTGATATATCAGATCAAAGATGACTATCTCAACCTCACTAATGATAAATTTCAAGGAAACAAGGGGTTCTGTGAAGACATCTCAGAGGGGAAATTCTCATTCCCAATGATTCACTCATTGAGGCAATCGAACGATAAGATCCTAATGGGGATACTCAAACAAAGAACCGAGGATTATCAGATTAAACTGTTTGCACTGGAGATCTTGGAGAAAACAAAAAGTTTCGAATATACCAAGGTAGCGTTGAAAGATGTGGAATTGAAGGCTATTAAGTGGTTGGATGGGTTGAAAGATGGGCTCAATGGTGGGCTGGTGGATCGGTTCAAAGGGATGATTGAAAACTTGGCTAATGTTGAGAACTAAGTTATTATACAACACACACCGAGCTACTTAGTTGCTTATAAGATATTTAAATTGGGTGTAGTTTATCATTCAAACTCTTCAACCTTATCGAAAGACCAAGGCCTCACAACTTCATCATATCCATCACACCCATATATCATCGGAACCTTAACCTCAACCTCCTCCTGCAACCCATCGTACACTCTCACCTCATCAATCTTCAACACGGAATATGACCAATGATCGCCAATTTTCCCCACTAGATCCGTGAACTCGTGTGGATTGAGCCAATTGATGGATAGCCCGTCAATGACCAACAACGTATTTGTGAGATACTTTGTTATTCGCCCCTTCTCACTCCTTTCAAACTTAGAAACTGCCTTCACAGAGATGATGGCTATGATTGAGCTGTTTGAATCAGCAACAGAACAGAGGATCGAGCCATCATGGAGGATCTTGATGAATCGGAGAAGTTTTATTATATGTGGGTTAGGTTTGGGAACGGGGAGGCCTCGGTTTGTAATTAGATATGGTGTAGGGAAGGAGCCAGGGGATCAGTGCGTCTTTGGGAATAAGCTTGGTTGGTTTGGAAATCATTGATAACGGTAGGTGCCAGTTTGCATGTGTCGCTGTAGGGTATTGACCGAGTAGTAGTGAGGGTAGAGGTTGTTAATTGGAGTGAAATCTCGGCCGAGGAATCATGATCTCCGAGATTGATCCAACTTTGATCACTACGATTAATTATAAGTTACAAGACAAGACTTTTGTATTATAAAGTTGTATAGTGAAGCGTTTAGCTTTGAGGAAAATGAAATCTCAGTCAGTGAAGAGAAAGATCAAACATCAACTCTTTTAAACTTATGGAACCCTAATTCGTAAGAATAACCCAAAACCAACTTTGTAAACTCTGCAATATGACCGAAACTCAATCTATCCAATGTGTCACTAGTAGAGTGGATGTATGGATTACTATACTTGAACTCGCTCTCGATGATGAAACTGGATGGGAATCCATTCTTGGAAGCAGAAGCATGGTCACTGCATGCGTAACCACATTGAGTCTCTCTCCATGGGATGGCCAAGTAGGAATCGATGATGACCTTGACAAAATTGGTCAATTCAACATTGACAAAGTCTGAAATCACACCAACGTGTTCTTCAATACCGTTGTCAAGTGTCTTCTGGATGTATCCGGTCATGTCTTGTTGCAACATGGAGACAACCTTTAATCCAAGCTTCTTATACTCGGTAAAGATATCCAAAGATCCCAACAATCCACCTTCCTCGGCAGAATAGAAATGAAATTCCAATGAGTTTTCAGGTTGGAACCCGGACTCAACCAGGATTCTCAATGCCTCCAAGTTTGTCACAACACCGGACCCATCATCATCGGCACCTGGGGCCTTGTTGAAGTTAGGGAATAACAAATTGGCGCTATCCTGATGGCATCCAACCACAACAATATCCTCTGGGTTCTTAGAACCTTCGATATGAACAATCACGGAGAATTGTGCCCAGTGGTGGCCGAATGGTCTGACAGTGATATTCTGTGGGGAGTTGTCCGTGATCGTTTTCAACTTCTCAATCAACCATTGGGAACTCTCCCGACCATGGTCAGATTTGTAGTATCTGCTAAAGAAACTAGAAAAGACACCCAAGTTCTCCTTCAAGTTATCCTTGTTGATTTCATGAATCAATGCATTGACATCGTAAAGGTGGCTCACGTCAGTTGGGTAGTTATACTTTGGAATGATAACCTCCTCCTCCTCGGCCTTGAACCAAGATGACTGATGATGGGTGATGTCGAAGAAGTTCACACCAGAGTTCTTCAATTGACGTTTCTCAGACTCGCTCACCATGATTGGAGCAGAGTCATCGGATGTGACAATCAAACGCATCTCACCATCGGTCTCCCCGAGGAGGGAGTAAAGTGAGTCGAGGATACTGTATCCATGGATAGTTTGAGCCAACAAGGCACTTGTAATGACTGATCTGAGGAGCATCTTTCCAAATGCGAACGAATGTAATGGATTGACACTTAGACCTCTATTATCCTTCCCCTTGGGGTGCTAATGGCAAGTGCAAATTCGCAATAGATTTATAACACCGCCAGCCCTCGCAACGCCCGCCACTGCAACGGCAACCGACTTCGCGGCCTCGGAAATGACCAGATCGGGTGGGATCCGAGGGCATAACGTCTATGCGGTCAGGAGTAGTTTACATAGGAGATTGAGATGTTCGTGCATGTGTTCAGAAGGAGTGTTTCAAGTTTGGTCTATCCAGATCGAACAGGTCCAAGTTGATCATGATTCCAAGACAGACTCCAAAAACAGCTCCAGTTAGTTCAACAATAAAGTTCTAAATGTGATCCAAAAGAGCAATTGAGATTGAGATGAAAATGGGACAATATAATAAATAAGATGTGTGCTTGTGAAATGGACCAAAATACCCACAGGAAAACTCGAACCGAAGAACAAGTTGATAAAATAGGGTACCTTGGTGAGTAGTAAGCAAGTGGTTCTTGTTTGCACCAAAATAGGAACTATGTATAGATTTCAAAAAGGCGACCGCAGTCCCTTAATGAACGTAGCACCAGAGTGTTGGCAAACTGAATTGGGTATAATAAATCTCTTTCAATCTCTCTCTCTTTGGAACACATTGTAGAAATGGGATGCATAATTGTATCGAAAAAACATGGGAAACCTGTTGGACTTCTGTAAAATGAATCAATAATCAATGATAGAACCTGTTAAATCGTTAGAATAGTAAAAAAACACCAATAAACTCACTTCATAAAACACTTTGAAAATTTTCGTGACATCTTTCAATCATCCACTTACATAAATCATTAACATGACATGGACAAACCAATAAGCTTCAAATATACAACATAGTTAGAGTTTAAAAAAACCATTAGTTCTCTGGGATATCGATCTCACCAGCGTTGATGGCCTCGATGATATCGTGTGGGTTCTTGAAGTTAACTCTGGCACCGACGGATTGAGCAGTACCCAAAATCTCCTTGGTGACAGAAGCCAAGGTCTTACCGAAAGACTTCTCTCTCATGGTTCTAGCAATCTCAATGATGTCTTCGAGTTGCAAGTTACCTGTGTGCTTGACGTTCTTCTCTTTCTTTCTGTCTCTTGGAGCCTCCTTCAAAGCAGTGATGACCAAAGAAGAAGCAGATGGGACAACAGAAGCAACAGCTTGTCTGTTTTGGATTCTAAGTTGAACGGTAACCTTAATACCTTTGAACTTGGTGGTGGCCTTAGCGATATCTTCACCAACCTTCTTTGGGGAAAGACCCAATGGACCAATCTTTGGGGCAAGAGCAGCGGAAGCACCGACTTCACCACCAACGGCTCTCAAGTAGATGAACTTAACCTCAGTTGGGTCGAATTTTGGAGGCATTTTGGTATTGATTTATCTGACAAACTTCAAAAGGTAAGTGTGTTGATGTGAATCTATAATTGTATTGAAGAGTTCCTTTAATTTTTTCAAAGCTGCGTCGGCCACCCCAACGCCGCAGTCCCATCGGGAAATTTTCTGGCGGGCGGGCACTCGTTTACGTCAGCTTTGGAGTCCCGCCGCGGGAAAATGTATACTAAAACGCTGTTGGCAGCGATAGTTTGAGCTTCGCGAAATAGAGATGGTGTCAGGATGTTGCTGCCCTACTGAGGATCACGTGCACCAGTCTAGGGCTTCCATAGGACATTGATAATGGTGACACTTGCCCTTTGACATGGGGGAACACTTTGACGTCTACAACAAAAAATGGTATATGATATTTGTACGTGATGGTTCATTAATTAGATGTTTTTAACACTGGGAAATAACGGTGGAACGTTTCCCTAGAAACAACCAATCTCCCCTCTGGTTTCTTGTTCAACTGGATAAGAATACCAATCGCTGATCTCTGGAGATCTTTGTACCAGTTATACCAATCTTCAGAACTGACAACGAATGCAACTGCCGGATCTTTGGCTTGGATACCATCCATAATCGTCTTGATGTTAGCCATAAGGGTGGTTTTGATGTCATTAGTACGTAATGCAGTTTGCTCCGGAGTCAATCTACTACTGATATCACTTTGGAATTCTGAGTATGGCGGACATGGTGGACTTCCAATGGATGCAAATGGTTTCATACGGAGGTTGAAAAGCACTTTTGGGTCTTGTGCAAATTGTAAGTTTGGTCTTTTGATGACCCCAGCAGCGGAGTGTGCTTCGAGTTGAATTATTTGCAAAGTGGTCAAGTCTTGTAAGATTTGATATTTCAGCAAGAGCATTTCTTGAGTTCTGATGATCTGTTTGATGCAAGGGATGTTCTCCTCTTTTGCCAATATCCTTTGCTTGTAATTGATTTTCTGTTGTCCTTTCTTCTTTTTCAATTTCTGCTTCATCTCCTTGACTTGAGTGATCTTGAACTTGTTGTATTCGAGGACCCTATGGACGTGAATGACTTGATGTTCAATAAGGAAGTTGGCATGCCAATACATTGAATGAAATTCCCAAGGTTGATAAAGATCCAACTCGAACCCACGAAGAACAAGTTGCAGCATCATATCAACTTTCTTGAAATAAACCCATGATGTGATTGGTAAAGCTGGGGCTGTTTGTCCTTGATACGGGAATTCATCAACGATTTGAAATATCTCCCTGAATTGCAGCTCTTGCTGTTCACTTATGGCTTGTAACGAATCAAACATCAGAATAACCCTGTTCAAATGTTGTCTCTGACGGGATGGGTTTTGATTCAAGCAACTAAACCATTCGATGAATCCGATAGAGATTTGCTGAACTAGCTCAGCAACTTTGGTTTTAACTAGCTCATTTGGAGAGTTGGTGTATTCCGAATTCCAACACGTAAACCTCAACAATTCTTCGTTCAATAACTCTTGAACTTGTTCATATCCCAAGATGGAACGATCTTCTCTAATCAAAAACAACGGATAAAGTGCTCTTGATATCACATGATGTTTAGTGTTTGAGAAATTGATTGCATGGTTCACCACATCATGAGAATTTTGGCGATGACTGATATCGAGAATTTGTGCAAAGTCTTTGAGGAAAAGTTTGAGTGATGAATAATCCTCAGTTCTTGGATCAACAAGGTCCCTCACTGGTGATCTATTGTCTAATCTCTTTTGAACACCAAGGGAATAACAACCAGGGATATCTGGTAATCCATTGAGATAATCAATGTTGGCTTTCAAATGATCTGTCCGTGTCATCAAACTTTCGATAATGGTTTTATCAAGTGCTCCTGATCCTGGTGGGACCGCCACACTCAAATATAAGAGGGTATCGATCAGTCTCAAGAAGACATGGATGATGTCTTGCATGAGCAATGAATCCAAAGTTTCGAAACCGGGCTGAGCAACAAGCTTGAGAGATGCCTCCAATTCTTTCTTTATATCCTGTGAGTCGACCAAAGATAGTAAATCCAAGCCCATTGTTTGTGTATTTATATCCTCCTCCTCATAAATAACACCTGCTTGGCCAAAGGTGAGACATAACCTCACAAAATGCAGAGCACCCAATACGACACTTCTCAAAACCTCATGAACAAGAAGGTCGTTAACATCCGTATTATGCACTGTTTCACCAAAATGACAGTTTCGTATACCACCTTTCACATCTTTGGTATAGTTCACAAGCAATTGTTCAACGTATCTGCAACTGAATACCGTGGCGCTTAACGATGAGTTGAGTTCCAGCCATGTAAATATACTTCTTAAAATGGTGTCACTCACCGAGAGTACCTCCTTAAGATTTCGTGGTGCACAGCAGTCAAAGTTCTCCTCCTCAGCAGCTAATTGGATCATGCTGGAGTCAAGCTTGCTGTTTCCAACTTCCAGGGCATGCGTACCTTCGAAGAGGTTGAACATGTTACTCTTGATCACAGCGGCATTTGGAAGATGGGAAACTGCTCCTCTCAAAACGTCTGTTATGTCGACAAAACTCATTGTGGATCGTGTCTATCTGAGTTCCAAATACGTAAAGTCCCCTATGTGATGGTTTTGGAGGTCAATTCAAGTTAGCCGCCGAGATTCCTAGATCTGTGGGGTGTTAGAAACGTCTTCCTGGGCAGCTTTGTTGATGATCCCTGTGCGCGAATTCATGATGTTACATTCTGACGTCAGCAGGGGTAAATATTCTAGAAAGTATCCGCATTGGGAAGGTTCCAAATCGGACGTGTCTCCGAGGCCGGACCGCTCCAGCTTCCGAGGAATATAGGTCCGATGATCTTGAAGTTTGGACTATCCAACTCCATCACTTATTCGGTCACCATCAACAAACTCCAGTGATGATTTCACGAAGACTTTTCAGTACTGCCAGTCGGCTGTGCAAAAACCTAACCCCGTTACAAGAGTATGATAGACTTGTGGGTGTTGGGAAGCTGAAAGATGATCAATATCAAAGAAAGATCATATCCTCGTTGGGACAACTACACACAGATTTGGTCAATTATACTCCCCCAAAGGTTGAAACTCCAGATGTTAATGCAAGCAAAGGTGGATTGTTTTCCAAGTTTTTCAAATCAAAGAAGGCTGAATCAACGGTACACTCACCAGAAGAATATGAAGGTATTCCAAAAGGTATCTATTTATACGGTGATGTTGGATGTGGTAAGACCATGCTCATGGACTTATTCTACTCATCCGTGCCACCACATCTCACCAAGAAGAGACTCCATTTCCATCAGTTCATGCAAGGATTACACAAACGTCGTCACCAATTGATTCAAAAACATGGCTCACCAGATATCGATACCATTCCTGAGCTTGCCGCTGAGATCGCACAAGAAGCCACTGTTCTCTGTTTTGATGAATTTCAAGTCACAGATGTTGCTGATGCGATGCTTCTACGTCGTGTGATGGAGATCGTCATGGGTCCAGATCATGGATTGGTGCTTTTTGCAACTTCAAACAGAGCACCGGATGAGTTATACATCAACGGTGTCCAACGTCAATCGTTCATCCCCTGTATCGAACTGCTCAAAGATCGCACTGCTGTTACGTTCCTGGACTCACCAACAGATTACAGAAAGGTTCCAAAGCCAATCTCATCAGTGTATTGGGTACCACCTCCAGGTCTGAACTTCCAATCTAAGGCCGCCAGAGCACATGCCAAAGAGCACGAAGACTCATGGTATGAATTCTTCTCCCAAGGTAAAGGGCCTGAGCATGATATTGAACTAACCATCTGGGGAAGAACTTTGACCGTGCCGAAATCATCACCGCCAAACGTTGCCCAATTCACATTCCATGATCTATGTGGTATGCCATTGGCTGCTGGTGATTATTTATCATTGGCAACTACTTTCAACGCATTCATTGTCACTGATATTCCTTACTTGTCTGTTCAAAGAAGAGATCTCGTTAGAAGATTTATCACATTCTTAGATGCAGTCTATGACAACCATGGAAGATTATGTGTCACTGCCGCTGCACCATTTGAAGATCTGTTCGTTGAGCCAGAAGACATGAAGAATGACTATGAACTGAAAGCAAGTAACTCAGAGAGTGAAGAACTGGAGAATGATTCTTCATTAGAAGATGCTGTATTGGTTAAGGAACATGGATTCAGTAAGAAAGTTGCAAAGAACGCCCAGATGTTCCAGTTAGATGAAGAGAGGTTTGCATTTGCTAGAGCATTGTCCAGATTATCACATATGAGCACCCAGGACTGGGTGGATAACAATGGACACAAATGATGCACGACCTATTATTTATAACTATTATCGGAATTAATCGGAACTATCTCGGAAGTCTTGCCGATTCCGATGTGCGATGTAGGTTGTATGATGTAATACCGTTTCTTTTGCGTTTAAGCGCGCGCCTCAGCTCGTTTTTTTGCCCGCTCAAGCGCAACTGCGGTAACAGCTCGTTTTGCGAGGTTTAAAATTCTTAAAAGTGACACCAAAATCTTGCAAAATCTGTCATTAAAAAGAAACACACCCTTTTGAAAAGAAATATTTTACTACACCTACATTTATCCACACTTTTCATCAACACAATAGTCATACACTACAACCTACCACACGCACACTTTCCACATACACATCGGCAACATCACCATGCCTGCTCATCAGATTGTACATGAGTTACCCCAACTCCATAACAAACTCATCAATACCCTTTCCCAGAATGAGAACTGTTCACTCCACTCGCTCTCCCTAACAAACACGAATGAATCATTCGAACCACAATCGCCACACCCAGAGGAGAACAACACGTCGTTGTATAACTACAACCACACCATCTTCCTCAAGAACCAGGCAAAGAAGCCCCTCACCACCTCCATCCTCAAACCAGGATCCAAATTCATCGGGACACAACAATCAGGGCAGTCCATATATGAAGTCTCCGTTGACTTAAAACACGTTGACTTGTCCAAGTCGTTCTTGTGTGGCTACCTTACCATCAAGGGGCTCACTGAGCAACATCCTGAGATCATCACCTATTTCGAGAGTGAGATCATTTCAAACCGTCATTCATTCTTCACATCAGACAAGACCCTTTGTGCCACTGATGATATTGATATCCAGCATTGGAACAAATTTCAACCTTGGAACGCTTTAAATTCTCAGAAGAAGATTGATAAGTCATACATCCACAAGGATTATCTGTCCCACGAGAACATCTACATGAGATGGAAGGAGAAGTTCCTCGTTCCTGATTCAAAGGTCAACAACATCGATGGTGCAAGCTTTGCAGGATTCTACTACATATGTTTCAACCAGTTGGATGGATCCGTCAATGGGTTGTATTACCACAAGTCCAGCGAGAAGTTCCAACAATTGGAGTTGAACTATGTTGAGAGTTATGGAGTTGGACAAAGTTACCAATTCCAATGATTGGTTTCAACATGGCATGCCATAAATTGAAAAATATGAGCCGACGTAGGCTCATCAGTTACGAATACAATACAGATACAGATATTATTGCATACTTGTGTTACCAATAACACTTTTAATTTACTTATGACTTTTTTTTGGCCTTGGATTTTCGCTTTTACTTATATATACGGGTTACTTATTTGGTATACACATGTAGATAATTCCCAATACTCTCTTTATCCTTGCTGGTGGCCTATGGATACATGCTATTGTTCGGGTTATGCAGCACCGGTATATATCGGTACGCACCGCACTCGGTACAATTTTTCAGCGATGAGCTTTTTAGTACCCATCACAACCCCATCATGGTAGAGATTCCATATCTCCATACAACACATACATAATGTCAGAGAAGAAGAATCTCCTCTGGAGACTAGACATCCTCGAGTCTAACTACCTATTCAAACCAACACGTTATTCGCGGACCAAGGCGCTTGTCAAGTCCAGATCAAAGAACTTGAAAAACTTCCTACCCGCAGATAAAGAAGCTGGATTATTAGAGATTGAGGCTTTGAAGAGTGATATTTTTGGGAAGAAATTACATTCGTCATTGATCCGTTATAAGAGGGTGCTCAAAAAGGTTTTGAAAAGTTTGGTGAGTGATAAGAAAATCTCTAATGAACAGAAGGCATTCTACGAGTCTATGGATGTGGAAAAGGTGACGAATTTGAAGATTGTGAAGACATGTTCTTCAATCTTTGGTTTGAATCCTAAGAGATTGATTAATGAGCCGCAAAAGTGTCCTGCTTTCATCACACAATGGATCGTTGAAGCTTTGATCAATAAGGAGAGTGAATCTAACCCATCAAACTATTACAATGGGTTGAATAAGGATGAGAGAAACTGGTACAGTAAGTTGTTGAACCACAAGGATATTCAAGAGATCAATACCGTTGTGGAGAACAGTTTCAAGATCATCTTGGGACCTGTGAAGGATAAGAAGACAAATGACAAGACTACAAAGACTAAAGCCACCTCTCAATCTAATGGTGATAGTGACAGTGAAGAGGAGAGCGGTAGTGAAGGTGACGATGAAAGCGAAGGTGAGAGTGAGAGTGATGGTGAGATCGATGCATTTAACCAATATGATGACTATTTAGCAGGAACAGATGATGATGAAGATGTGGAGATGGATGGAACGATAAATTATAATGAAGTCACGGATGAAGAACCAAGTGAGGCTAGTGAAGATGAGAGTGCGGATGGTTTCTTTGTTGAAGAGATGCCAAAGACCGAAAAGAAGGAAAAACTAACCAAAAAGGAGAAAAAGGAAAAGGCAAAGAAGGAAAAGAAGAAATCAAACCTACCAGCACTTCAAGTGGGATACCTCTCCGATTCTGAATCCGATGCCGAGGATGAACTTGTCGAATCCATCACGGAACCACAGAAGAAAAACCGTCGTGGTCAGAGAGCAAGACAGAAAATCTGGGAAATGAAATACGGTAACAATGCCAAACATAAACAGAAAGAGTTCAACAAGATGAAAGAAGAGAGAGAACAGAGACAAAGGGAATACGAGGAGAGAGTCGCTAAAAGGGCTGCTAAGGCTAGTGATATGACTGGTCCTAATGTTGCTCCATTGGGTGTTAGAAAGGCTGGTGGAAGTGCAAGTACAAGTGCTCCGTCAGTACCGGCTCAGCCTGTTGTTCATGAGATGCATCCATCTTGGGTTGCTAAGAAGAAACAAGAGGAGGCTATGAAGAATGTCAAGTTTCAAGGTAAGAAGGTTACTTTTTAGATTTGTTTTATAAATGGAGTTATTCACATGAAGTGCAGTACACTTGTAATAAAGTAAAATTTGTCAAAAAAATATATATCACTTAGCATTGTCAAACTTCCAATCCCTCCAGTTTAGTTTCTTTTCCTTGAAATAATAGTAATGTCTTCTCAGAATCAACTGACACAAATTACACCGTTCTATGAACCCGTTGATACTACCTACTGTTTCCTTGAAGCAATCCAGTTACAAGTTATGAGCAAAGGATAACATCAATTCACCAGCTTCATCCTGGCAAATGAAACACTTATCATTGGCAATCTTGGGATTGATTCGCTTAGCCTGGAAAATGTTCTTGAACCGATTCGTTGATTTCAGATTGTCGAAGGGGTCAAATTGATAATTGCTGCTTGTGTAATATGAGGTTCTCAAAACTTCACTCCCTGTGAAGACTTACCTCTCCTTAACCTTTTCAATGTTATGTCTCAGGTGTTCGGACAATTCCCACTCCTGTATACCGATGTATGGACGATCATGGTCGTATTCACTGGCCCTCAACTTGGCTTTCTTTTCCATATGATTTTATGATGAGCTTGTTGATGATGATGAAGCTCTGGAGTGCAGTGATTGAAATTGGCTTTGCGGCGTCCTTGCTCTTGGGTTATCCTCTTTAGAACGAGATTTATGAAGATGATGATCGTGGGAACAGCAGCAATGGTGATGATCTTCTTGCTCCTTTTCGTAACACTTCCTGGGCCTATATACATCCCCACTTTTATGGTCACCTTCTTCAGATGTGGTTTTCTTCTTCCTTTTGATCATAATATCATCAATACATAGATCCTTGAGCTTGATTGACAACTATAGAATTCAAATGAGTTCCGCCAGTCCAATATTCTTCTGTAAGCCATTTTGTAAAACGTCCATATTGTTCTGTCTACTCCCTGTCCCTTTATTCCATTCCAGAAAAACATTGTTATGAATCCTTATTACTTCTAGACCATGTGGAGATATTTCCCTTTGTATAGCCAATTAGCCGCTTAAAGTTTTAACAAGGGTTGCACGGGTCTCATCCCTTGTTCGGGAGATACCTCACAAGGATCTGAGGGACCTGCCCGGGCACGGCTTTCATTATATATTTATAGCAGGCTGAAGTTCAGTGGCAAAAACTCTTTCAAATTGCCATTGGCCTAGTTTCCTTTGGTTTGATTGGTTTCATCTTAAGACATCACTTGCAAACCTTCGAGATAGTATGGGTCACTTTCTAACAAAGAGATTTCAGAGCCGCAGGCATATGGTGCTCAGTAACACCCGCACACCTGATATTGAAAATATCGTATTTATTTCTGATTTTCGACCTCCTACACTGAATGATTCAGTGTTCCTACTTAAAAGTCTCTGTAAGGAAGTCCACAAGGCTGAAATATAGGGTTTTCCAAGAGATCTGATCTCCAGATATGACAAGTGCCTGCAGCTAATCTTGTGAAGCGAATGCTTTCAATGTCAAGTGGAGCTTGGTTTGATTATCACAAGAGCATAAGAGCATTTAAGAGTAATGGGGTGTTGAAGCTTCATTTTATTTCCTCTTGAGTCCCCTCTTTTTTCTGTTGGGTTATATTTGCAAAAAAAAACATTTTTTTGAATTATTTTTCTACATTTAGAGAGATTATTCACATAGGAAAATAAATAACACAAGTTTATATTGGCTTCAACAATTTCAGTCAATGACTTCACTGAATTGAAGTGAAAACAATAAACACGTTTTTTAAGCACTTTCGGAGAGACTTCGAGGAGGGTTAATTACTTAAGATCATTCGCACACCGTTCATTTGAAATACTTTTGTAACTCTGAATTTCTTCGGGAGTTTGGCTCTTTATGTTATCAAAGGACCATTTGAGAAGCGTAAAGCATCCTATTCAAAAGTGGAATCAATCGATCATAAACCATAGATGGTCAGCTCTGAGTTCTTGACACTGACTTGCTGACCTGCCTCCAATGTCAAGCTATCCAGTATTTCGTTGAAAGCGAAGTTGTATTCACCCCGCCTCCAGCATACTCTGGAGTCTTCACAAAGCCACGACTTGTCATGATCTTCTGTAGATTCGAGATTGAATAGCTTGCATACTAATTCACATGCATCATTTGTTTGTCTCATCAACCTGAAGACATGTATGTTTTCTGGAATGAATGTTGGGACATCTGAGACCATTCTTTGATGAATCCAAGTCTGATCGAAAGCAGGAATGATAGAGAACTCATCTTGAACGGGGAGACTGCTCATAACTAATATCATGCTTGTCAGGGAACAAATTCCTACTCCCAACACCACTCCAACCAGCCTTCTTCGACGATCTGGTCCATCCCATCGGTCCCTGGCCCGTGCAGCAGCTTCACAATCTACCCAAACAAACGCAAGCAAACAGACAAAACAAGCAAGGATGAAAAACACAATAAAATAACCATAAATAGAATGTACAACATAGCCAAGGTCACCTGTTGGCTCTAGTGAATAGATTGAACCAAGAGTGACTGAGATCTCCATACTTCCCCAAATATTAGTTTTTCAACAGTGGTGGGCAAGCAAAATAACCTAGTCTTAGAAGACTCAAGCTGAAGTTGGTTTCAAGTTTTTCGGTAATAAAAAAGAGAACCTGTACCCATGGAGAATCTAGGTGGCTAATATATCTCAACGTTGATCTCATAATGTAGATCACAAAACGTGGATCTCTTGACCGTCCCGTGATCAAGTAAAATTCAAAATTTTGGGAGTAAAGTTAAAACTTCTAGTTTTCCTATAATGCTCAAATGAACTTACTATCAGCAATTCATCATGATCACTGGCAAGTTGCACTAGTATTAGTAAAAGTTGTGGTGAATGACTGGAGTAGCCTGCACAGCGGCCCTGACGACTCCATCCAAATCGGGAAGGTATGTTCAGCGACGAACAGGCATGATGGGGCTGGTGATATATACGTGAGAGTGTATGATTCAAACAGCACTGACACCTGAAGGTCTGGCATGGCTCATCTTCTGGATTCTAGGATTCCCATTTCTAGATAATACCAAGTAGACTGTAACCTCTTCTTCTCTTCGATATGTTGAGTGAGTCCGCGTTTCCTTATCAGCTGTTCGGAAAAACAGTCGAGAAGGGTAATAACTTTGTGTCCATTAACCAGTCCAGGTACGGGACCCCGGTCCTACAAATAAAGCTGTATCATGAGTATTGACGTATCGGGCAAAAAGACCAAACTGATTAACATCAAGCATTGTTTCAAACCAAAAATGGACGGGAAAATCATTTTCAAACAGGTGGGGAAAACGTCCAGGCCCCGGCCCGTACCGATGCTATCCGAGATAAGACAGATAGATTTCTGATAAACATTCTCAGACTCCTCTCCAATGATTTGACAAATGACTTTGGGTATGATAGTTGTATGACGAAGGTGAGTCTCAGCCATATACCCCAAATTGATTGTTATCATCTAGGATCTCTTGACCCTTTCGAGAGAGCACTAGCTGCAAGGACGTATTGATACGATCGGAGTTATCACAAGAGTTTTCCTTAGAGTTTTCCCTTATCGATCACAAGATCTGAGAAGAATTGTACGAAATCTCGAAAAAACAAAATAGGATAAATTCACAATGCCAGAGCATTTAACAGATCTAGTCCTCAATAGAAACCACAATGCTGATGTCTCTGAGAGTGAGTACGATATCAGGATCAAACCTTTTGTGAAAGAATTAGCCAAGTATATAACCACAGAACCTGGATCCATCAATTTGATCCTACCAATTACCGATGACTATTTCGTTTCTGAACGAGGCTGGAGGTTGAACGAACTAGGCATCACTGACCCACATCAGGACCCAATCTCTCCCATTGGTGTTTCAGCGCCATTCCCAATGTTTATCACAGCGGTTGCTTTCATAAGGTGGGAATTCTTCCAGAAGGAGTGTATCATGAGCCCTAGTTCCCATGCTCTCTGTCCCAAGACTAGTGATTTCAGCATCACAATTAGAGGGTATGCTGCTAAATTCTCATATTTTTCTTTCGAAGCATGGTGTCACCCAAGAGTGTTGGAGATCGTTTCCAAGATGTCCAGTCCTTGACTTTTTCCTATCATGGATTATGAAATTGGTCACATCAACCTCGCCATCAAGGATCCATCCATCGTGGTCAAGCAAGAGTCAACAACCCACTGAAGGCGATAGCGAGAAGGTACAAAGCTTGGTTGGCTGGCACGTTGACTCTCCACAATTTGTCTGTGCTCTCATGCCCAGCAATCCTACCAACATGCAAGATGTTGAGACATGTCTGGAGACCAGTAAAGGTGAGGTGATTAAAGTTGATGGACCAGAACGTGTCTTGAAACATATGGGTGATAGACCACATAGAGACTTCACTGAGAGAATAACCTGCATCAGGTCTTTCAGACCTGCTGACCCTAGGCTTGATGAAGCAGTTATCTCCACCACCGTCCAACCATCTTTATATCTTGGATAGAGATATAATGATTTCTATGAGGAGTACATGGATCATAGAATGGAAGTTCTGACCAAGAAATTGGAAGTGTTGAAGAAGAATATTCATGACACTATTTCTCGGGGTTAAGTTTGATCAGTTGGAAACTATCAGCTTTTTATAGAAGAAGGTTGTGGTGGATGGAATGGTCGAGAAGCCAAAGAGCTATAACGTTGTCAAGGTTAGGTTTAATTGATTGAATTGCTTTTATTGTACCAGTCTATTTTGTTTCTTGTTTCTATTCATTTTTATTGATACATATTTATTTTCAAGTTTAAACCTCCACAGTGACATATATAGAGTGTGTACCTGGGGGGGACTCTTTATCTTGATAACTCTCTCACTAAACTCCGATCGGTGGTTGGCGCACACTTCTGTCCCAATCAGGAATACTTCCCAAAACGGATACTTGTTACCCTTTCCTGGTTTGCGCCGCAGCTGCCGTTTCTTTTGAGTAAATTTTCACGTTCCAATTTTGTTCAACATTTTTTTAACGCTTCTCACTCCCTTCTGGTGTGTACCTCTACTGTCAATTCATCCATCCACAATGATTATTTACACTGATATCATCTCCGGTGACGAGCTCTTGTCTGACGCTTACGACATCAAACTTGTTGACGACGTTATCTACGAGGCCGACTGTCAAAACATCGTTGTCGCCAACGGTGAGGTTGACATTGGTGCCAATGCCTCCGCCGAGGACGGTGCTGAGGACCTTGAGGATGGTGCCGAGACCGTCAACAACGTTGTCTACTCCTTCCGTTTGCAACAAACTGCTTTCGACAAGAAGTCCTTCTTGACTTACATTAAGGGTTACATGAAAGCCGTTAAGGCCCACTTGGCCGAGAAGAACCCAGATGAAGTTGAGGTCTTCGAGAAGGGTGCCATGAAGTACGTCAAGAAGGTTGTCGGTTCTTTCAACGACTGGGACTTCTTCACTGGTGAGTCCATGGACCCAGATGGAATGTTGGTTTTGATGAACTACCGTGAGGATGGTACCACTCCATACGTTGCCATCTGGAAGCACGGTGTGTCTGAGGTCAAGATCTAAGCTGGTCCTTTAAAGATTACACTAATACACTGTTTTTTGATTGATATAGATTTCAATTGCATGTAGTTGTATTGTAATACCACATATATATATATACATTTCACTTGGTCACAACCATGCACGTGTTCTCCAAGGAGATGCCCTTTGGGACATAATGACACAATTTAACCTTGAACCCTTCCTTCTCCAACACCTTCTTTCTAGACTCATCAACGATTCTTCTAGCCTTCAGCCCCAATTCCGTTCTCTCACCAATACTCAATCCACTCTCGTGATCTTTCCCATCGTCTT
Source organism: Williopsis galapagoensis (assembly GCA_030565205.1). Lineage (NCBI taxonomy): Eukaryota > Fungi > Ascomycota > Saccharomycetes > Phaffomycetales > Wickerhamomycetaceae > Williopsis > Williopsis galapagoensis. Next base: position 97,623 of record JAJMBA010000006.1, on the reverse strand, counting down.
CCTTCATATCTGCCCGACGACCATTCACCGCCCAACTTGCAAACTTCATCAAATGCTTGAACCCCACCGCATCAATTCCTCTCTCTTGGAGATATTCCTGTGATGTCGGATGTAGTTGTTGATAGTTACAGCAATGTCTACAGCACATTGCGATGATCATCCCTTGGAAGTTCTCTTTCAAAACTTCATTCTTCAGAATACACTGGATCGTCAAGTCCGTAGCAGCACCACAGAGATGTTTCGAGATCCCCACAAATTTTCCCTGTGGGAACTTATCATTGATGACCTGGTCAATGTAAAGATCCTTGATATCAATCTTTGCTCTGAATATCTCCGGAGGTGTGATGCTTCTCTCCTCTGAGTCCTTGATCATCTTGGAATCCATCTTCATCCGCGTTGGAGATCTATCGATGAGTATAAACCCTTCATTCCCGGTCTTTTCGTGATGCATGATACTCTGGAGTAAATATCTCGATAGTTCTGCCCTTCCACAGCCAAACTCGATGTATGTCAACTTTGAAGAGAGTAGCCCATTATTGTCCAAATGGGAGATGAGACTCGATTGTTGGATGGTATGTTTCTGATTAGACTTCTCTTTCAAACGGTCTTCAACTCCAGCATGTTCCAACTGTTCAAGTTGTAGTTCCTTATACTCCTTATACACCTCCTCCACTTTGCCGATCCATTTGGTCAAATCAATCTCAATCTCACCTGTGGTTTTCGTTGGTGCAGAAATATTGTGATCAAGTTTATACCAAGGCGCATCCATTCCCTCCTCTTTCTTCTTGATGCATTTCTTCAAATGACTCTTCATCTCCTTTCCCCATACTGAATGGCTGGGATCGATAGTACACACCACTCTGACGTCCCCATCGCGTTCTTTCAAGTGTTCAGAGCAGTAAAGAACCCCATCTTTCCTCGTGAGTGGACATTGTCTGTTCTTCTTCGTGATGATGTACTCACACTGGAGTCTGGCCACTTTTGGGGCTTTACCCTCCTTGAGGCTCTTCCTCTGTCTAGCTGATATTCTGACCTCTGACATGGTTGATGGAGCTGGGTTGCAGTTGTTGTTGTGGGTATTAAAACGGTTAAGAGGTTGTGAGTGATCAATCGTAATTACTACCGGCAAAATTATACACCACCCAGGGCAAGCTGCACAGAAATAGAATTACCATTTAATAACAGGAGCCAGCACAACTACAAACGAGAGTTCAAATAAATAAGTGAATGTATTAGTCTATAAATCATAATAACACAGAGTTATATACACGTAAAAAAAAACATCATAATAATCGAATAGGACAAACATTTCAACAACAATTCGAAAAAAAAGCCAAAAAAAAAATCAAAAAAACAACATGAATAGATAATATAGTGGCATCCGAGTGAAGGCATAAGTCATTGGTCTCATTAAAGCCAAAACTTAAAAAAAAGATTATACCAATCTCCCATTTTCAAATAAATGATTAGGGTTGGAGAAGTATAGTGAAAAAAAAAGAAATTGATGGAAAGATCTGGATGGATCAGTCCTTTATTTTGTTTTTCTTCTTCATTATATTGCAAATGGTGGTAGGTGAGTCAGTGGTGATGTATGGTGGAATAGTGGGATGGGTGGGTGATAGAAGAAAAGAAGAAGTAAGGTTGACAGGGTGTTCAGATGGACAATTCTTTCAGCTTGTTCTCATCCATCAATTGATAGCTGCAGTAGAGCAATTGATAATCATCCAACTCATACAGAACTTTGTCAACCTTCTTGTAGCCGTTCAAGCCATCCAAGTTCTTCAACAACTTGAAGTTGTTAGACTCCTCATTGGCAAAGATTGTGAACTGGAACTTTGCAGGCTGGAACACTTCCAAAACCCTACCGAGAACATCGACGTCCGTGATACCATAATCAGCCGAGTTGACGTTTGATTCGAACGAGGCGTAACTCCATCCCTTTTCTGGTGTAACATGGAGCGTATAGTAGGAATCATCGTTCAAAATGGTGTTTGAGGAGTATCCACAGGGCGTGAAACTGAAAGCATCATGGATCCCGGTGTCTTCATAGATGTTGTTCAAACCGGTGTTGTTTGAGGTGGAAGAACCAAGGAAATGACCAAGGTCATGGGTGGAGTCGATTTCAAAGCCTGGCTTGCGTGAAGTGACAAATTGCTGGGATTGGACCGGGTCCAAATGTGTCATCAACACCTCAAAGGTCTCATCGTATGGCTTCTTAGCATGGGAAAAGGAGGACAATTTGTTGGAGCTCTCGGATGATCCTGTTCCTGCGGTGTATAAATGCCAATGAGAGTTATCAATTCTTCCGATCAAATAGTGGGTTCCTTTGAAAAACTTGTTCAGATATTCAACCTCATCTTGCCAGTTACGATGGATACCATGTTGCTTGTGTGGGAACATGAATGCTCTTCTGGAGTAGAACACCTTGTATGGTTGGTCTTGGTACCATTGAAGCCGTGTTTGAACCAACTGGAATAATTTACCCAAACAGTGAAGAGTGGTAGTTGTTCCGCAAGTTTTCAAGATCATCTTGTGGTCATAAACGAACAATGAACTTTCACTCAAAAGGAAAGCATCGAGCTTATCGGATGATTTGATCGAGAGAACTTTGCAGTTAACCAAGTCGAGAAGGTCAGACCAAACATCGAAGCCCAGACTTCTAAGAGTTTGTCCTTGAGAAGGCACTTGTGAAGCTGATTGGAAGAACCAAATCTCCAATAACTTCTCCGGGCCTTCAAAGGCCTCCGTGGAGTCCAAATTGACACTGAGCTCGTGGTCCACGTACGAGTTCCCACCTTGGTATGTCACTGGAGGCATGGTTTCCTGTGTTCCTAGAGTGGATGTAGTAGACTGGGGTCTTTTGCAAAGAGGGTCTCTCTTCCTTATTGTATTCTTTTGAACCCCGAGAAAGTGAAAAATTTTGGTCTCGGGTTTGCCGATTTGGCCAATCAGCGCCGAGGATTCCGTGGGGAAAGACAGAATGCTCAGGACATTACTGGGAAATACTACGAGTTAGGTGAAGATAGAGGGATGTGTATGCAGGTGGAGTATGTAACCCTCATTTGAAACTATGTACGCCACGTTGAAAGATTGCCTGCAAAAGCAAAAGACACACACAGCGATTAAAGAGGGAATGATCTATCTGAGACCCACCACGTCCATTGCTGGTTGCTGTGACGCAATGGGACGAGCCCATGCCAACGGAACCACGGACAGTACAGATCCACTCGTCTAGCAAAACGCTAGAACTGAGATCAGGAGTGAGTCTGGAAAATTAGATCTTCTAGAACAGCTCCGTGTGTGTGGTGGAAGAAACTAAGAATTCAACTTTTCAATTTTCATGGACAGAATTCCAAAAGCACACACAAAAGATTACGATTAGGGCTAAGAACACACTCACAAACCACAGCCATACTTAGTCACAACACACATAACCGCACGAATGTCGATATTTGCAGGAAACATACACGAGAACGTGACGGACCAACTGATCTATGAGCTTTTCACCCAAGTCACGCCCGTGAAATCCGTACATCTTCCTCAAGATCGTCTATTGAAACATCATGGCGGGTACGGGTTCATAGAGTTAGAACACCCTGAGGATGCAGAATACGTTATCAAAGTGATGAATGGGGTACGATTGTTCGATATACCGTTGAGGGTGAATAAAGTTGGGGCACAAGTCACGAATGGGCAGAAGGATTCCCATGGAGGACTCCGATTCGATGTCTCCATTACAGGGTTGAGTGATACGATAGAAAAGGATGAAATGCAGAGAGTGTTTGAACACTTTGGCCAAGTCACGACTATCGATATTCAACAGAAGAAAGGAGAGGCGACTGTGGGGTTCAAAGATAAAAATGCTGCTGAGGACGCATTGAAAGTGAATGGTCAATTTATAGGTGGGTCCAAAGTCACAGTGAAAAGGAAGAAGCAGTAAACCTCTCTACATATAATAAATTAATGTCATTATGTTTTTTCTTTTATATTTGTCAAATACTGTATCATGTATATATGTATTTCATTAAAATTTCTTTGCGTGTTGGTAGTACTTGGTCATGAACTTCCCCAAGTCAATAACGTATATCTGTTTATCATCAAGCAAGTCATCAACGTCATTGAATCCCCAATGGAATTCCTTCAAAATGGTGATCCATAATGCGAACCATGTTTTATAATTTGGATTCACCACCAGTGAGTCCATCACGGAGAATAATAGCTTTGGGTTTGGGAAATGGGATAATAGTTCCAATGTCGATTTAGACTTCAATTGAGAAATTTCCTTGTTGAACTCGGGTGATGATAGAAATTTCTTTAGCAATGTTTGTTTGGTGGTAAATTTTGTCATGTTAGTCTCGGTGAATATCGTGGATTTGATCAATCGTGACAAGTTGTACGTATCAGACTCGTTAAACTTGAGTAACAGCACTGAGAAGAGAGTTGAATCAATTGGATGTAACCCTTCTATGGAGATCAATTGGATTTTCAATAAATGTTCCAATCTCTTACCAATTAAATCCTTCAACTCTGGTTGTTCAATAGTTTGCAATTTGTTCTCAACGATTCCATTGATCTCATCAAGTTGTGATTGTGGGAAACTTTCAACTTTCTCCAACTTAATATTCAAATCCTTGAAATTTTCACCAGATATCATTGTGGAACCAGAATTTTTCAAGCTCTTATTCATAACACCAGACCAAATAGAATATCTTAAATGATCAGGAATAGTTTGTTTGAAACTCAACTTCTTCATCTCGGAAATATGCGAGTTCTTGAAATGATCATGTTTGGAGAGCTCGGTCCATCTCTTCTTGTACTTGGTGGCTTGAGCGTCCAATCTCTGCTCCTGCTCTTGAACCAGTCTGTCCCTCTTGACACGCTCTTCGATGTTCTTGGAAACTTCCTTCTCATGGATCACACTTTCCTCGGATGATTTTGGAGGTAACCAGATCGGTCTCGTGGAGCTTATACTATGTTTCTTCTCTTGGGACACCAATTTCAAATCATCCAATCCATGTGACGAAGCCTGTTGTATCAATGATGGAAGCGTTGACGTGCTTTGAAGCCTTTCATCCATCGCGTGCTTGAAATATGAAGCACTTGACTCGTCATAGAATTGCGAGATGGACTCAGCACCTTCATCATGGATGTAGAAACTTGGATTCTGTGATAATTGTATGTTTGATGATTGTCTCCGACTCAACGATGGAGAGCTATTATTAGTGTAATTAATCACATTGGAGTTGGTTCTGGACAAAGCCCCCGGAAGTGGACTCATTGGAACCATATCCCTGGAGTGATCCATAATATCCTTGATCAATGATGGTGATTTACCCAAACTCGGACTGAACACCTTACTTGAACCCTGGGTATACGGAACGTTCCAAATTAGTGATTGGTCGATAGTTGTTGAGATTTGCGGTAGTGATGTTGCAGACTTGGTCTTCAACTGTGGGGATGATGTCACTGAGATGGCATTTTCATCAAGGTCTAATTGATCGTAAAGCTTTTCACGTTCCTTGATGTTTAAATTCGAAGAAGATTTGGAATTCTGTCTCCGAAGTCTGAATTTCTGTGATGGTGTCATTGTGTTATTTATCGTTGTTGTTGAGACATTTGGAGTAGTGAATTGTGGTGTTGATACTAGAGAGCTGGTTGATATCGTATTGGCCATAATCTTGGATAATTTCGGAGTGACGGTTTCTCTCGCTTTTTGTACATTCAGAGAGGAAGTGATTGTGCTGTTCGATGATACCGTTGAGTCATCAAACTTGGAGACGGATAGATTGTTCCTTGGTGATTCTGCAATGGATTCACTCGTCATTGATGAGTTTCTAGAGCTCCCACCACCTATGGATTCATTGAAGTCAAACGGGGTACTCTGTATCGAATCGTTTGAAACTGGTCTCTCCATGACTGAAACACGTTGTTGCAACACGGGAACCACGGGTGATGAGTGGAACTTGTGTTGGTTCAAAATGGAGTCACTCGGTCTTCTTGCTGTGCTCTGGATCCCTAGACCCTTTGGACCCGGTTGTGAAGGGGATCCGTGCAATAGATTATTTGATGCCGATCTCTTGATGTGACGTGAGTTGGATGTTGTTGTATTTTCTTCGAGGGAGACGTTCTCTAAACTTTCTTCGAGAGTTGGCAGTTGTTTCTCCATGACTATGGATCTATATAGCTTGAAGCGAGTGACAGAGGTCTATAAGTGGCAATGTATGGGGCGTGATGGTGATGGTGTAGTCGGAACAACCGCTTCAAACAAACAAAGGTCCCAAAAATAGCAATGTGGAAGAAGACTAAGCAAATCAAGACAGGAAACAATAGGGCGGTTGGACAAGAAGTTGTGGAGCAATGTGGACTTGGCACAATATAAACGAATGGAACACAACGGACGATCAGGTCAAGCAACAACCTTTTAAATAACCAACTTCTTTATGCCACTAGTGAGATCTCCGACCAATCCAAAATAGAAGATCCGTGTTTGGCTGTTCGGGATTTTCTCCTGAAACACCCGGACACCGGCGCAGAAAAGCCCCTGCTTTGGCGAGATATTTCCCTATTGGGACGTGTTGGCGAAGACCGGCGACGATCGGCGCAAGGGACCCGTCAAGTGCGGCAGGGGTTGCTGCTTTGGGGAGCATTGGCGAAGATGTCAAAATACGCTTAGCTGTGGATCTATGATTCGATCTTTTGTTCGACTTCTACGGGGATTGAGTCCCGACTAGGGAGTTGGTACTTACAGATGAGGGATATGTAGCAATAAAATTAAATCAATTATTACACAACGTGATCATTAATATTTGAATATTACGCATTAACAAGCTTATAGCACAAGAAATAAATTATTGCAATGCCAACAATGGAGCATCTTCACGAGGTGGTTTAGCCTCTTCGTCACCCTTGTTTCCGCTGTATAACCACAATTGGATGAAGTATGCAATGTCAAAGATGATAGTACCAGCACTACCAATCATGTATGGTAATTCATTAAGGAAGAAGTCCCATTTCTCGGATTCAGCAGCATAGATGAATTGACAGGATATGAGGATAGACATTGAGTAGGTTGCGTTACCCACCAATGTGCATGCAAACAAGAGTGGTGAGATGTCCTCTGTGGATTTTCTAGTGTAGTTCTTGTATAATTGAGGGATTCTGGAGAAAAAGTATAATCCAGCTGAACCCCATGCGAAGAAAGTTCCAATGGCTTGTGAGTTTTCGTTGAAAGTCTCAACCATGAAAGTGGTGACTTCGTTCTCAAAGATGGATGAGTCGATTGGAAATGCATTAGATGGGGCAGCTTGTGCTGCGATGGCCACGGCTGGTGCAATGGCACAGGCGACGCCGGCTGCGGTTGACCCATAAGTCGACTGTGTGGTTTCATGCTCAGCGTTTTCACCTTGTCCATTTTGATGATGGCCACTTCTGTGATGTCTTCCTTTCTTGTAATAGTGAGTGTAATAAACATATTGACCAACCAAGACACAATCGTTGAAGAGGAAATACAAGGCCAATAGGTATTGGAAGAACATCTGTTCCGTCAAGAGACAGCCAATGAAGGAGAACACATCACCTGTGACCCAGATTGCGACGAATATTGGAGATAGCCCTTCGACACTTTTTGTTTTGTATGTTTCGAATAACTGTGGGAGTTGGGCAACTATCCAACATGCTGCAGATAGCCCACCCGAGACTGTTGATATAAATGGCACTCTAGAGCCAGGTGGACAGTTGGCTTCAATCATGATGTGTTTTGGGGGGATATTTTTGATATTCCTTTCGATATGCCTAATCTAATGATGAAGTGATTATTGGTGACAGCGATGGTTCAGATAAAGGATCGAATCTGAAAGGGCTCACTATCGGAGTCATTTTGGCATGAGCGCGCCGAAAAAACAACATTGCGCCGTTTTGGCGAAAATGGCCGTACCGGGCTATGCTTGGAGCGCAAAATGCAGCCAAAAGAAAGGAACGTCCATATCCGGTAATCGCCCCAAATTGGCGAAAACCGACCTTATTCCTTGAAATATTTCAATATCTGTTAGGTATCAAACATTTTTACAATAGTACCCGCTTTTGATCCATCAACCGCAAGAGATTGTTAGTTCTTCACCATGAGTAAGGAACAAATCATCGTCTTGGCTGAGGAAACCTTCAAAGAGTGGGTGGATCCGGAAAAGATCAAACAAATCACCCTCGAATACTATGAAACCACCACCCCATGGGAATTCTTCAAGGACCTCATCGTGGCCTTTGTGCTCTACTTTTGGGTCAAGAGAGTCTTCATCAATGTTAGAGGCTACGGTATCATCGGTTATCCGACCAAGTTGATCCGCAGATTGACCAAATCCATCATGAGATTTATCTTAAACCTCCCGTATTTGAAGCAGAATGTTGATGATGAGATTGTCAGAAACATCACCAACTTGGAAGGTGAATTGATCGTCAAGCATCCGGATGTTCCAGACTTTCACAGGGTTCCAGCCCATGGTCTCTCAAAAGCCGAGGTGACTAGATACCTTGACAGCTTATCACAACTGAAACATTCAAGTTGGGAGGAGGGTAAAGTCTCTGGTGCCGTCTACCATGGTGGTGCGGACATCATTGATATCCAAACTGAAGCTTTCAACAAATTCGCCGTTGCCAACCAATTGCATCCAGATGTGTTCCCAGGTGTGCGTAAGATGGAGGCTGAGGTTGTCCAGATGGTTTTGAGATTGTTCAACGCTCCAGAGAATGGTGTTGGTTCTTCCACCTCGGGTGGTACTGAATCGTTAATGTTGGCTTGTTTGAGTGCTAAGATGCACGGATTGAGAAAGAGAGGTATCAAATACCCAGAGATGGTTATCCCAACCACCGCACATGCCGGTTTCGATAAGGCTTCTTACTACTTTGGAATCAAATTACACCACGTTCCAGTTGACCCTGTTACATTCCAAGTTGACATCAAACAAATGAAGAGATTGATCAACAAGAACACCGTTCTCTTGGCCGGTTCCGCTCCAAACTTCCCACATGGTGTCATTGATGACATTTCGAGCATCGGTGCCCTCGGTCAGAAATACAACATCCCAGTCCACGTTGATTGTTGTCTTGGAAGTTTTATCGTTGCATACTTGTCCCAAGCCGGTTTCAACGATATCCCATTATTCGATTTCAGAGTCCCAGGTGTCACCTCCATCTCCTGTGATACCCACAAGTATGGTTTCGCTCCAAAGGGTTCCTCCATCGTGCTGTACAGAAACAACGAGCTCCGTGCCGCTCAATACTACATCAACACCGACTGGACCGGTGGTCTTTACGGATCCCCAACCCTTGCCGGATCAAGACCGGGTGCCTTGATGGTTGGATGTTGGGCCACCTTGCTGAGCATTGGTGATGACGGATACACCGAGAGTTGTAAAGCCATCGTCACTGCTGCCAGAACTTTGAAGTCCCGTATCGCCAAAGAGATCCCAGAGTTGGACATCATCGGTGATCCGTTGGCCAGTGTGATCTCTTTCAAGTCTGAAATCATCAACATCTACGAGTTGTCCGATATCCTCTCAAAGACCGGATGGCACTTAAGCACTTTGCAAAACCCACCAGCTTTGCATTTGGCCTTTACAAAACCATCCACCACATCCGTTGACGCGTTGGTCGATGCCTTGAAGGAGGGTGTTTCCCAATTGGAGAAGAACGGTCCAGGTAAGAGTGACACTGCTGCTTTGTATGGTGTTGCTGGTAGTGTTGCCACCGCTGGTATCGCTGACCGTTTGGTTGAAGGGTTCTTGGATACTCTGTACAAAGTTTGAACTTTTCATATAGAATTTGGTGAGTGTCTTGTCATATAAACTGTTATGCTTTTCAAAGTTTTGTAAATTTAGTCATTGTTATTGAAATATTTTTCAAATTGTAGTTTATGAACGACGAATAGACTTTATCGACGGTAGAATTCAATTCATGTACATAACTTTCATCATTTATCCAATTTCTCAGCCTCTAAACCTTGTTCCCAAGCAGCATATTCCTCTCTTTTCTGAATGATATCCACGTAAGTCGGTCTAGTAACCATTGGAGCGAACATTGGGTTGATTCCCTTGACCTCATCCACAGCGACGGCATCACGCATCAAGATCGGTTGGAGATCCGCAACATCAACCAACTTGCCCGTATCGACGAGGCTTTGAACTTGGTGACTCTTGGACTTGAAAAAGAGATGGACCATAAACAACACAAGGCCCAGGAGCACCTCTGCTTGGATGTCTTGCGGGAAAGGAGGCGTTGCTGTGTGTGTGTGTGCTTTGAGGTAGTGTGTGTATTCGTAGGAGGAGTATCCCGCATGGAGGAGGGATATTGAGCCAAGGACTGGGAGTATGAATGACATTGTACTCGGTTGGGTTTGAATGATGGGAGCTGAAGTGTGTCTTTCCTATACGATAACACCAAAAGAGTGCAAGAGAAGGATGAAGGTCAATGTGGCCATCAAAATCTCCGTGCTCCGGAAATGAAATATCGAATTATTTCGAAGCACCAGGCACCGTCATATGGAGGGAGAATGGCAAGCGATGGATATCTCGAAGCTCTCACTGAGTCAGAAGTACTCATATCATACTCCAGGGAGTCCCGGGACTCCAAAAATACCACTCGCGTCAGGAGCATCAGACACATCAGGAACTCCAAGCACAGCTCCAAGTACCAATATACCAGTACGATACATCACCAGAAGACCCAGGAGATGGGGTAAGAAGCTACCCTTCAATGGAAAGAGTTTGAATTATTATAAACAACCACCAGACAGTGATCATCTGGAACCCATACCAGACCTTTTGCAACCCAATTTGAAGATGGTATTCGTTGGATTCAACCCTTCCATCCAATCATCGAGGACCCAACGTCGATTTGCACACTCTACGAACAAGTTTTGGACACTTATGAACATGTCCAAGCTCGCTGACCGGAAACTAACGATGGACGATGACGACAAGATGCCAGATGAGTTCTCCATTGGATTTACAGACCTCGTCAAAAGACCAACACATAAGGCCGATGAGATCACCGCAGAAGAATGGAGGCGTGGCGTGCCCGTGTTTTTGGACACCATCAAAGAATACAAACCCAAGATCGTTTGCTTCGTGGGGAAAGGTGTGTATAATAATGTCCAGAAGTACTTGAAGTTGAGCAATGATGGATTTTCATGGGGACAACAGGGTGATCTCATGGGGTGTAAGGTTTTTGTACTCCCTAGCACTTCAGGGCTTGTGAGAATGACATATCGTGACCATTATACGTTCTGGTTGGAACTAAAGGATCTATTCGATAGCGTTGGGGTAAATGGTAGTTAAATAATGATAAATAATGATAAATAATGATATTTTTGATAAAATTGGGAAAGATTTCACTTCCAAAGTTCAGCTCTCTTCTGGATGACATCCAATTTAGGATCTCTTTGTAAATCATCAGCCATAGAGACACCATTCACATACATCTCCTTGTTCTTCACATACTCGAGCCCTAGTTGGTTAAACAGCTTCAATTGGTTGCTCAAGCATCCTTCCCATTGGTTCTGGAGCTCATGGCAGCCTAGCATACGATCTTTGAATGGCCCGTTCTCAATGCATTGCAAGAAGAGTTGATGGTTCTCTGCACAGTTGACCAATGAGGACTCCTTGAGGATTTGTGGGGAAACGGTGAAGTTGTGCTCTTTTGACGATTGGAACTTGAAGTGGTGTTCTTTCTCGTGCGAATCCAGGTACTTTAGAGCTTCGCTATCGAGTGAGTCCAGTGGATCTTTGTGAAATAGCCGCATGGCGTGGTGTGGTGGTGCTATGTGATGGATTGTGGATTATGGGTTGGTGAAGTTTTGATAATTTCGGGACATATATCCAAACCCCAAACAAACACAAACAATGTCCACGCTGCACTCCACACGCCAGCAAAGTTCACGACACGTTCTTTGAGACTCTAAAGGATGTCACTAATTACCAAGACCGCACTCATAACAGGAGCCTCGAGAGGACTGGGTCTCTCCATCGCCACAAGGCTCGCACAGATGGGGCTCAACACCATATCACTGGCAAGGAACAAGGAACTGATGGAGTACAACGCACAACACGTCTTGCCGACCACAAGAGAGGACCAATCGCATCAATCCATCCAGTGTGATATGACAGACCTTTCAGGGGTCGCCACGCTCTCCAAGTCGCCACTTTTCAAGAACGTTGGGGTGGTGATCCATTGTGCTGGGATCTCACAGGCTGCTTTGCTCAGTAGCATGCCACAAAAATACGTAGAAGATATCATCACTACAAACTTGACAGCTCCAATTATCCTCACGCAAGGGCTCATAAGACCATTGATCAGAAATAAACCTTCCTCTGTTGTGTTTCTATCATCCGTATTGGGGATCTCAGGTATACGAGGCACATCTGTCTATGCTGCCGCTAAGAGTGGGCTTCTAGGATTCAATAGATCGATGGCAAGGGAACTGGGATCAAAGAATGTGCGCTTCAACTGTGTGTCTCCTGGGCTGGTGAAGTCAACCGATATGGGCGAAGGTTTCCATTTCGACACCGCTTTGCCCTCTGAAGGAGTCGATATTGAGAGTGTGGTGAAGTCGGTGGTATTATGTCTTGAGGCAGATTCTATGACTGGACAGAACATTATCATGGATAACGGTTATCTTTGCTAGTACTTTTCTAGGTGGCCTCAAGTACCTCCACATGAGTAGACATCCTCAGACTCCTTCGGTTTTATGGCTCCACCCATTTAATCTCACCGATATGTCGTCATCGCTATCTTTTTCTTCCAAGTCTCCTAATCATTGTGAGAAGCATGCTATTCCACTCTTCCACATGTCTATATATCTGCTGAGTGTGTATATAATTATCAGCTACCCTCAATTCAAAAGCAAAGTATAATATCAATTAACATGAGAATATTGACAGTTCTACTGGATTGTTTTTGTACTGGACTGTAGAGTTGAATGATGCTTAAGCTATACATACCCCTGTTCATTTATTTTTCTGGTATGGAAAGGCTATATTGCCGTTTGGCATTTACGTTTGGAATTGAAATTGTTTGGGAAAGTATGCAGAGAATATATGGAAAGTAACCATCACTAAACATCGAAGTTCGAATTGCCTTTTCTCAATTCCAGTCCTTTCCTGTTTTCTCATATTGTTCAATAGGAGATTTTACGATTTTTATTATTTCTTTCTCCGCTTAATATTTGAAAAGTTCCTGAAATTGAATATACTTGTCAAAAAAACAAAACAAAAAAAAACACACACAACCTTTACCGAGTTACATAAAAGTACTTACACTCTCCAGAGATTAGCTATTATATTTTTCAGGAGAATACTAGTCAGACATATTTGAGTAGAATTCATTCAAGTTTTTGAGAGCTGTACGATACAATTGATTGTTTGGGCGGTGATCGGATGTCCAGTGAGATGTCCAGATGTCTTGGTTGGCACTTTTTTTTAATACATGCCCTTTTTATATCTTTCTTGGTTAAGCGATACTACCCTTAGTTTTAGATAAGGAGGTCCAGTGAGATTAGAGCTCTGGGGAATTTGGAGACAAACGTATATGAGTTATTCGATTTTCGACACATTGGACAAATCACTATAAGGATTGGACAAACCACAAAAAGGATGGGGGCAAATCTCTTTAAGTATTAGGCAAATGTCATTGAACACAAGCCAAATTAAGAGTTGGACAAACCACAAAAGGAATGGAAATTAAGGATTGGGCAAATCACAAACAGATTTGCACAAATATTGGACAGATTACATAAAGGATTGGGCAAATGACAATATTAATCACAATAAGGCATATTGGACAAAAAATCTATTGAGACAGGTATCAGGGATCTAGACTCCAGACAATTATTCATTATTTAGTGGATTTGGACACTAATTTTCTAGATTAAGGATGTCCTTGGACCTTGTGGACTCCAAGTGGGCAAATGAGACTAGCTCCTAACTCCTTAGTGTAAGGTCACAAAGACAAACTGAGACCCCTTGATCAACAGATTTAACTACTAGTAAATGCTCAAAAGTCAAGACAATGAGCAAGCAAATTTGGAATGAGCTGGTAAGCTCCAGATGTTCCCAGCTGTCAATAGGATTCACGAAAAAACCATTAGATAAATGGAACGTCGGTAATCGGTAATCATCAAGACAAACATTGACATAGCTAACGAAATTGGTCCTGAGGATTCAAGGGGCCTAATCAGACCAGATTAAGCCAGAACAAAGAAATGATAGACTAAATAATTTGTCTAGCTGGTTTAATGGTTTACTTGGCGAAATGGAACTTTCTCCAATGCTGTAATCAAAACACAAACTGGACTAGCGCTACGTGGCCAAATGGTAATCTATTCCTCAACATGAGATTAGGATCCGTGGTCAAGTGTAGGAAAATACAAATTATAATGGTGTTATATGTGATCTGAAGCTCACGAGCCATGGCATTATTGATGAATATATAATTGTTGTAGAACCGATTTGGATGTAGTTACTCGTAACTCATGTTCCACCCTTTATAGATCAATTTAGAAGAATTCAGCTTCATGGCACAACAAAGAGATTTCATTTTCTACTCATCTGTACCTTTGTAATACTAGTTTCATGTTCAGTATATATCATATTATTATATCGTTCAAAAAGCAAATCATTGCAGGAATCTAAATTCAGGAGAGACCTTAGAACCGTCATTCCCCTTACCCAATTCCTTCTCCCAGTCCATTGTACCCAATTCGATTCTTTTATTCAAGACCGACAATCTAGTTCTCAAAACAAATGCCAAACAGATAGCACAGACCAAGAATACAATGTTACAAACAAAAGCTACCAAGAACTTTGGTGCAGCACTGGATGGGTATAAGTATGAGTTCCAGATAGAAGTTGAGTTGGAGAGACAATTCATCAATGAGATGGCAATTGCACGCTTCAAAGGTGGTCTTGGAACAGAGTTGGACATCCACGATAGAATTGTGGTGAATGAGCAATATAATGATGGAATCATCACACACATTGCAAAGTAACGAGCACCAGTGTTTCTAGTTGCCACAGCAATGATGAAAGTAACCATAGCAATGAATAGGGGAATAACACAGTGTAAGAATCTTTCACCAGTCTTATCTGCATGACGAGCCCAAAGAAAAGTTGCAATAACGGCAATAGCATATGGTGGAACAGTCAAACCCAATGTAGTGATTCTGTTAAAGTTCAAAGTCTCAACAACTGATGGGAAGAAGTTTGTGACACCACAAGCAGCGACGAGGAATGATAGGATACCGGTAAGACACCAAACTTTGATATCCTTAACAGCTAAGAGGAAAGTGGAGAGGTACGATTCTTGGTTCAAATCATCAGAATCGTCTTGACCGACTTCACGTCTCAGTTTCCACATGACAAGGTCCCTCTCCATTGGGGTCAAGAACTTGGAGTTGTGTGGCATATCTGGCAGGATGAAGTATGCTAATGGGACAGTACCGATAGTGATAGCACCCTCGATGAGGAACAACCATCTCCATGATCTCAAACCATGAACACCGTCCATGTTATCAATGATACCAGCAGCAATCAAACCGGATAAAGCACCAGAGAAAAGAGACCCAGAGTACAAGATGGCATTTCTCAATGAAAGATCCTTTCTTGTGTACCAACATGAAAGATAATACAAAGCTGAACCGAAGAAACCGGCCTCAACGAAACCCAAAATGATTCTGACAATCATCAATCCTGCATAACCTTGAACAGCACCGGTACAAGTAGAAACGATCGCCCAAGAAGTCATGATAACGGTGATGAAAAGGGATGGACGACCCAATTTGTTGACAATCATGTTGGCTGGGATTTGCATCAGGATATAACCGACAAAGAGAATGGAGATACATGTTTGGTATTGACTTCCCTTCAAGCCCAGATCCTCTTCAAGACCACCAAGACGTGATGAAGCAATGTTGTTACGATCCAAGTAGTTAAGAATGTAGATCCACACAAGACATGGCAAGATCTTCAAGTCAACCTTTCTCGTGGTTTTCTTCTCAAAAGCGGCCAATTCTTCCTCAGAAAGGTGTTTCAAGGAGTCAGGGATATCAAGATCTTTCTGTAATTCTTCATTAATTATTGGCTTGTCGAGTGTGTTGTCAAGCTCGTAGTCATTCTGTCCGTCTTCGATGTGAATTGCATCACCTTTGTTGATATCTGTCATTGTGATGAATGTTGATTTTGGAGAACAGCGTGGTGATTTGCATTGGGTTCAAAAAGGGAGGATCCAGGTGGGTACTTATATAGCATTCTCTATCCATCTATCGATTAGAAAAGAACCGGCGGACGTCCGACGTTTTTGCTCCATAATTCATAATTTGTAATGTACCCCAGAGCCAACACTGACTCCTTTGAAGTTTGCAAGTAAGGATTCTCCTTCTAGCCTTTCATGTTCCAACAGGTAAGCCTTCCCCGGAACATTTTTGTCCGTATGCACATTGCACAACGCACAACGACGCAAACGGACAAATTCTCCGATCTTTCGTGTCACGGACCCTGGGCACCCAGACTGCTAAGACTTTCACCATGCTGGGCAATAATAGGATACGAGATGTCTCAATGATGGGTCGTGTGAGATGCCTCTAGAGATTCTTCACAGACCACATGTGTGTCGTTCTTAGCAAGCTTGAGTCGTTCTTCAACGTGCCAGAATGAGACAAAACTGCATTTTAAATTCCAATTCCCCAATACCCAAAGGAAAACTCTTCTCCAGAAACAACATACAGAGTCTGATATTTGGAGAAATCCAAGGTACAGATCCCCACATGAAATCGCAAATCCTTCACCCCTCTGGGAAAACCGAGAAAGTCCAACTCTAAAATATAAACGGCATTAACATTAAATAGCCTATGGCGAACGTTGTTTATTATTAACGAAAGCCACTGGATCAACGTAGATAAGAACCACAAGGTAGCCTGTAGTAACTGCAGTAGATCCCATAATCATCACAATCTAGTCGTGATCACTAGCCATCAATAGTTGCCTTCCCCCCTCCCAAGATCTGAGCAACCTCAGAATCTAAGCCTCGCCATTGGTGGGGCTACCCCCGGGACCATACGTCTAGAAGCCGTACATGGCTGGGGAAATACTCAACAATCTCCAACCATTTGGAGCCAAGGCACAAAGTTTAACTGCAGTTCGAGCTACTAAGATGCGAGATTGACCATCTTGATCCAGGTAAGGAAGTGTCCCAGCCTCTAGGGTCACTCCCCTCCGCCGATTCAAAGATGACGGGACATAGCCTTTATGATAAGGATACGAGTACAACTCAGATGCAAGGGCATCTCAAGCGGCCCCTGAAGAAAAAAAGTCTAAAACATATACTAGTAGTCGTGTTTCGGGTCAGAGAGTCCCTTGGTATGGCGTTTCTGTTTCATTATAGAGTTATTGGCATCAGTCGTGCGAACCGTACCAAAATCTGATCTTTCGAAAAAGCATGGGATATCCTCTCATATAACTCTCTTCATAAACAACTGATCTCAGATAAAATTTCTGGGACAGAATTTGGACTATAAAACCACGACATATAAAATGTTTGCCCTCTAATTCAAGGACCCTCCTTGTCGGACTTTACATCGAGTTTGATCTCCTTCTCAGCAGGGACCGCTCTAGCTGTTTATAAGACCATCACCCCCGATTTGGACACGGCTACACTTGCATCTAATAATTACCACCATACCTCAGTCCCCCAGTCCCCCAGTCAATGGTCATTCACTCAACCTATGGACCCGACTTACTGACTGATACACTTCGGTGAGTAACTTCCACTAACGTTAAGTATTGAAAGACCTGATTTACTAACATCATCTCAACCAGAGACACAGTATACACATGAGGTAAACATCACAGATAGTCACATCCTACTCAATCCAGGTTGTATTGAACCTATATTCACTACCAGCGAGGCTTCGAGTTCACTCGTGTTCTTGACTCAAAAACTTCCCAGAACCAGGAAGCTGAACCATCATCACATCACATATAGTACATATCCATGACTACTCGAATTAGTTGACATTGAGATGGGCTACACTGAAAATTTTTGATCCATTATACACCCAGTTCAAAAAAGATCCACATGAGAATGTTAAGTTAGTTAATTCAATTTTTACAACTGATGTTATCGAACTGGATAGGTGGAAATGGTATGTGAAAGATAAACACAAAGAGTTTAAACGACACAATGAAGAGACCCAATCAAACAAGTCCAAACATAAATACTAGATGCTCTTTTGCCCATCATGTATCATATACCATTGAGAGATTTGGAATATATCTCCAAAGTATAGAGAAAGGAATCCCCATTACAGGTATTGATTCACTGGACACTTGGACCATAATGAATAAGGCATCGAAGGTGCTCGTATCAGTTGGCCGACTCTGGTTATTTGAAGGTCAAAAAAAGTGAAGGTTTTAATACATCATCACCAGAGGGGGTTCCCACCGGCTCTGATACTTTCACAACCCCATATACCTAAGTTTGATCATGGAACCTTGGAAGAAAAAGAGGTGTGGCCAGCGATATGCAATGATTGGAGATCCATTCTCCATCCATACTGACCTCGGTTTGACTATTTTGACTTCAATGCCATCTATTTGGACACAGATGCTGCAAATGCTAAGTCGTAGCGTCTACGGTTACACCAACAACCTATGAGCTGCATAACAAACCAGCCGAATGATGGATCGTCTGGTATCACTCCCCAGTGATATTCTTTTGAAGTTTCACCTGCTCCGAAGTCTGATCTCTATTGGAAATGTCAAGACAGATGGACATGCTTATGTTTAATGAGGTTGAGATGCCAATCTCAGGCACGTTTTTTATGTTATCAGTGACAGAGTAGGCCAGGAGGATCAAGAACTAATGTCTTCAATGTGATCCCTGTTCCAGTTGCATAATATTGAGAGCCTTGAGGAACATTACATGATGATCAAATGAGGGATACTTATTACAGTTCACTACAGCTAATCGTCTACCGGTGCACCCAGAAAAGATATAATCTCGGAGCTCCGTGAACCCCTTACCCATAAAGTGCATCTCGCTCTGCTACTTCCCAATTAGGCAGTCTAGACCTTATTTCTTTTTCCGCGAACACGTTTGATGGATCGGCGAATCAGGAATTAGGTAATTACCTGGGCGATCACGCACCAGTACCAAAAGCACTCACACGGCGGTTATAAATAAAGCTCACTCACGTGTCCAAATCCGCGCAGCTGAGCCGTTATTCATCAAACCGCCGTGCGAAATCTGTCTCAGTGGTGCGCCTGGTGGCGTTGTTATCCAATTCCTATAGTGCTCATCGCCCATCTTTCCTTTTCTGTGCTGCGCGTACCGGGTTTTTGTTTCTTTCTTCGCTTTTTTTTTTCAGAAATTTTCTCGCTCGCTGGGCGGATACTTTATAAAAAAATTTTTTTCCCTTCAACACTTCTCTCATACAGTCTTGCATAACAATCCACCAAGTAAAACCCCATCAAAATGGCTGATTCCAAGCAATCTGTTGAGGTTCTCAGTGAGCTTTTCCAAAAGTTATCTGTTGCTACTGGCGCTGAGGCTGACGTTGCTGCCACCAACGTCTCCTCTTTCATCAACGGTGGTATCATTGAGCATGATATCCCAGAGGCTTTCTTCGCTCAATTGAAGGAGGCTACCGGTAACAAGAAGACTGCTCTTAACGCTTTGAAGGCTATCACCCACATTGCTTCCCAAAACAACTTGTCTCCATCCGTTGAGCCATACATCGTTGCTTTGGTTCCAATCATCTCCACCAAGGCTGGTGAGAAGGACCAAGCTACCAGAGAGGAGGCTGCTAAGGCTTTGCTTGCCATCTCCACTGCCATTAACCCAAGAGCTGTCAAGTCCCTTTTGCCACACTTGACCACCTCTTTGTTGGAGACCAACAAATGGCAAGAGAAGGTTGCCATCTTGGCCGCCATCTCCGCTGTTGTTCCTCACGCCGAGGAGCAAGTTGCCTTCAGAATGCCTGAGTTGATCCCAGTCTTGTCCGAGACCATGTGGGATACCAAGCCAGAGGTTAAGAAGGCTGCTACCTCTACCATTGAGGCTGCTACCACCACTGTCCACAACAAGGATATCGAGAAGTTCATTCCAAAACTTATCGAGTGTATTGGTAAGCCAACCGAGGTTCCAGAGACTGTCCACCTTCTTGGTGCCACCACCTTCGTTGCCGAGGTTACCACTGCCACTTTGTCCATCATGGTTCCATTGTTGTCCAGAGGTTTGGCTGAGCGTGACACTGCTATCAAGCGTAAGGCTGCTGTTATCGTTGATAACATGTGTAAGTTGGTCGATGATCCACAAGTTGTTGCTCCATTCTTGGAGAAGATGTTGCCATCTTTGAAGTCCAACTTTGCCACCATTGCTGACCCAGAAGCTCGTGATGTTACTCAAAGAGCTTTGAACACCTTGAGAAGAGTCGGTGCCGTCCCAGAGGATGACACCATTCCAGAGATCTCCCGTGCCGGTGATATCGCTGTCACCAAGAAGGAGTTGACCAACATCTTCGAGGAGTTCAAGGTTGTTGTTGAGCCAAGATTCGAGATTGTCGTTGACTACGCTTCTTCCATTGCCGGTGACTTGATTGACGAGGCCGTTAAGGACCAAGCTTCTTGGTACGAGCATTTGACCTCCTACTTGACCGTCTTCTTGGGGGAGAAGGAGGCTCAAAAGCACATTGATGAGTGGAGAAAGCGTGCTCTTGACAACATCCCAGAGAAGCCAAAGATGGCTGATGAGGAGGATGAAGGTGAAGACTTGTGTAACTGTGAGTTCTCATTGGCTTACGGTGCTAAGATTTTGCTTAACAAGACTGAATTGAGATTGAAGAGAGGTAGAAGATACGGTCTTTGTGGTCCTAACGGTGCTGGTAAGTCCACCTTGATGAGAGCTATTGCTAACGGTCAAGTTGATAACTTCCCAACCCAAGAGGAATGTCGTACCGTTTACGTCGAGCACGATATCGATGGATCTGACGCTGACACGACCGTTACTGAGTTCGTTCACAACGATCCACTCATTAACGCCACCCAAACCGTTGAGGATGTTGTTGCCAAGTTGAGAGAGTTCAACTTCTCTGAGGAGATGATCTCCATGCCAATTCAATCCCTTTCCGGTGGTTGGAAGATGAAATTGGCTCTTGCTAGAGCCGTTTTGAAGAACGCTGATATCTTGTTGTTGGATGAGCCAACTAACCATTTGGATACCGTTAACGTCGCTTGGTTGGTCAACTACTTGAACACCTGTGGTATTACTTCCATCATTGTTTCCCACGACTCCGGTTTCTTGGATAACGTTGTTGAGTACATTGTCCACTACGAAGGTTTCAAATTGAGAAAATACAAGGGTAACTTGTCCGAGTTCGTCAAGAGAGTTCCATCTGCTAAGTCTTACCACGAGTTGGGTGCTTCCGACTTGGAGTTCAGATTCCCAGAGCCAGGTTTCCTTGAGGGTGTTAAGACCAAGCAAAAAGCTATTGTTAAGGTCTCCAACATGACTTTCCAATACCCAGGTACCTCCAAGCCACAAATTTCTGACATTAACTTCCAATGTTCTTTGTCTTCAAGAATTGCTGTTATTGGTCCAAACGGTGCTGGTAAGTCCACTTTGATTAACGTCTTGACCGGTGAGTTATTGCCAACCGAGGGTGATGTCTACGTCCACGAGAACGCTCGTATCGCTTACATCAAGCAACACGCTTTCGCCCACATTGATTCCCATTTGGACAAGACCCCATCCGAGTACATCCAATGGAGATTCCAAACTGGTGAAGATAGAGAGACCATGGACCGTGCTTCCCGTCAAATCAACGAGGATGATGAGCAAGCCATGAACAAGATCTTCAAGATTGAGGGTACTCCAAGACGTATCCAAGGTGTTCACGCTAGACGTAAATTCAAGAACACTTACGAGTACGAGTGTTCCTTCTTGTTGGGTGAGAACATTGGTATGAAGTCCGAGAGATGGGTTCCAATGATGTCTGTCGACAACGCTTGGTTGCCAAGAGGTGAATTGATCGAGACCCACAGTAAGTTGATTGCTGAGGTTGATATGAAGGAGGCTTTGGCTTCAGGTCAATTCCGTGCTTTGACCAGAAAGGAGATTGAGTCCCACTGTGCTATGTTGGGTCTTGAGACCGAGTTGGTTTCCCACTCCAGAATCAGAGGTTTGTCCGGTGGTCAAAAGGTTAAGCTTGTTCTTGCTGCTTGTACATGGCAAAGACCTCACTTGATCGTCTTAGATGAGCCAACTAACTATTTGGATCGTGACTCCTTAGGAGCTTTGTCCAAGGCTTTGAAGGCTTTCGAGGGTGGTATCATTATCATTACTCACTCTGCTGAGTTCACCAAGGATTTGACTGAGGAAGTCTGGGCCGTCGTTGATGGTAAGATGACTCCATCTGGTCACAACTGGGTTTCTGGTCAAGGTGCTGGTCCAAGAATTGAGAAGAAGGAGGACGAGGAAGACAAGTTCGATGCTATGGGTAACAAGATTGCCGGTGGTAAGAAGAAAGCTAAATTGTCTTCTGCGGAGTTGAGAAAGAAGAAGAAAGAGAGAATGAAAAAGAAGAAAGAGATGGGTGATGCTTACGTCTCATCTGATGACGAGTTCTAAGTTAACTGATCTTTATCATTGTTCGATCATCTTTGCATTCAATTTTTCCCCATCATCAGTTCTGTCTCAGTATTTTTAATAAGTGGCAGCAAGTTTTAGATTCTGGTTATATTTTTGGTGGGTTAATTCATAGTATGTGAAGAGATTTTAATCATTCATAGAATTCATTTATCGTTGTTTCCCTTTGCTTTTACTTTTCTAAATTAATAAGTGATATGTTATAATTCAGTTGTAGTATTTACAGTCCTTGCTTGGTTGCTGTATTCAGAACTACTCAATGATCTATTCCTCTATATTTGAAGTACATTTGATAGTGTTGACCAACGACTACAAACCATCAATTTAACTCATTATTACTCTCGTATGTTCTTCACGTAGATTAAAATGAACACTGTATTTCGGCTCATGCACTCTACATTTGGTATGTACGAATGATGATCCACACAACCTAAAATTTATTCGTTAAAGCCCATCACAACTACATTGTGCTAGATATGCACTTTTATTTATTAAAATTGTTTCTATCAACAACAACCCTAGGTGGTCCACAACTTAGCAACACCATCTGCACCAGCACTGAATAACCATGCTTCCTTTGGATGCCATACCGTATCCAAAACACCCAAACTTGACTTAATCTTATGACCGGTCAACTTCTTCAATGGCACCAACAATGGATTCGTCATCAAATCATCGTACACCGTAGCATGGAACACATGAATTGAACCGTCATCAGAAGCAGAGGCAAATAATGGCAATCCACCTTTATGGAACTGTACTTGACGCACAGCCTTCTCGTGGTAACGCAAGGTCTTGTATGGGGTAGCAGCGGTATCCAAATCGTGCCACAAGACACGCTTATCGAAGGATGAGGCAAGGAGATGGTCACCACGTGGATGGATATCGATCTTGGATAACCAACGAGCACCAGGGAGTAACTTTTTCGTAAGCACTTGTTGTGAAAGATCATAAATCTTGATGTAACGTTGTGAACAGACAAAGATCTGTGGACGGAATGGATGGAATTTGACATCGGAAATGATACCCTTTGATTTCTTGAATGGTGATTGTGATGCATGTTTGGATATTTGATGGATCAAAACGGCAGTGTTTCCCGAATCTGGGGAGACAGAGACGAAATAATCACCCTTTCTGTGCCATGAGATGGACTTGACAGTCTTACGACATTGAACTTGAAGAACAACTCCCAATCCGGCAAGTCTCTCTGATGGTTTCACCCATTTGGCATAGTCTTGTTTCTTAGCTTGTGGTTCATCTTCCAAATCTGAATCTTCATTAACGTTCAATCCAGTCTTCTTAACGTTTCCATACTTGTTAAAACCGAAACCGGCCTCAATTTTCAAACGACCTTGATTCTCAATATCAAATCCAAAGATTGGTGGAGATAACAAATAGATACTCTCACCGGCACAGATAGCCAAGATTCCCAATTCTCCATCTGGGTTCCATTGAACACTCTCAACCTTATCGTCATCGTCATCACCATCACCTTGACCAATGATCTGTACTGAGTAAACTTCTCTACCGGTTAACACTTCCCAAATCTTGACAGAACCATCATCGGAACCAGTCGCGAGCCATAATCCACTTGGATCCACACTCAACGTTCTAACCTTACCCTTGTGGCCAATGTACTCGGTGGAGCACTTGATAGGGAACGGTCTGAGGTCCTTTGGACTTGGTAATTCTGGGATCAATGATTCGGGATCGATGTCCAGCTTGTTGTGACGCACACGAGGAGCGAGATATAAGTCCAATGATCTTTCGAAACGCTCACGGATGGATTCTTCATAACCGGGCACTTTACGCAATGCAGAGTATTTCTGTGGGAGAAAATTACGCTCACGATCCAAAGGTTCCAACTCGTTGAAAGTCTTGATCTCTTCCTCCGTTGGCAAGTATTCCTCTGGTGGGTTGTATGATTCCTCATTCGTTGGTGGGGCAACCTTTGGTGCTCTGAGGGTCATCACATGGTCTTGGGAATCAACACCGTTATCACCCCAAAGATCATAGTTCAACTTCTTCTGCTCATCCTCTTGTTCCTTGGCTTTATCCTTTGGAACAATACGGCCATCACGGATAGCTCTGACAATCTTCATGATTCTCTTGGCCTCATGTTTGGATGGGACGAATCTTCTCTTTGGTTCAGGGATGGCTTGGATTGGCATCACTTCTGGCTTGGAGGTGAACCATTCAATGGTGGCCTCGTACGGGTTGATGCTGTCATCCGTGGATCTGTTGTTCTCAATCTTTTCGATCAATTCAATCTCCTCCTTGGATAAGTTCAAACTGGAACCGGTGTTTGAATCCAAAAGACCAGTCCAACCTTCTGGTAAGTCGATAGATTCCAATAACTGTTCCAATGCGGAACCCTTGGCTGGACGCATGATACGTTTACCATTGATGTCATAACCGAGATGTGGGAATTCTTCGTATGCGGAGAGTGGAACGTTACCGATCGTGTTGAAGTTCTCATGGTCGGAATCATCGGACTCGTAAACTGGGTCAATCTCTGGTCTTATTAAACGTTCGGAACCATCGTGGTATTTACCAACTTTGATCTCAGCAGCATCGGCAGAGTTTTGTGAGAGGGAACGGATGTGTAAGTTTTGTAAGCGTTCGTTGAAAGAACCCTCCTTTGGTTCTTCATCGAATTCTAATGATGATGTATCTGACACATCGTCTTCTTCTTCACCTAAAAGCTCGTTCAATTCGGCATCAGAGTCTTCAGAGTCGGCCTCCTCAGCGTCATCTTCTCGTTCAAGCTTACCGACTTCAGCCTCATCATCAGATTCGGCTTCAACATCGATCAATCCTTCAACTTTGAACTCTTCATCTGATCCCTCATCAGATTCATTGTCTTGTGCAGTTTCCTCAACAGCATCCTCTTCAATCTTTCTCTTACGCTCAACGCTCTTCTCCGGAATAGAAGAGGCAGAGCGAGAACTCTTCATAGACTTGGCCATTGCGAGAGATTTGTTTGCGTGTGGTCTAGAGCAAAAAGCGTGATGATAAGGGTTATTGTATATACGTCTCTTTCGAAAATTTGCAAATTCCCCGTATTGAAAAAAATCCTGCTGACGTCAGCGATGAGATGCCCGATCCGGCTGCTGCACGCCAAAAAGAAGTTACCCTACTGAGTATGGGATGTGGGAACAGGGCCGCACAACGGGAGCTTTGAAAACAAGAAACAGATCCCTTGGCCCAGTTGGTTAAGGCGTGGTGCTAATAACGCCAAGATCAGCAGTTCGATCCTGCTAGGGATCATTTCCTTTTTTTAGTTTTTGTTGAATTGATAATATAGTATTCTTGGTTATTGATCATGATTTGGACTTTTGTTTTCTCTTAATTGATAGTTTTTGGTTGCTTTTTTACAGCTCTAGTATCTGTAAAAGTGGATTGTAATTGATTGACATCATTTGAATGGGAACTTGAGCTTACCTGTTTAAGGCATCAAAAGTTGAATATTTCATACGAACTGGGTATTTCCTATGACTCGGACTTTACCGAAATTTGCCTTCTAGTAGCTTATAGCTTTCAACCCTATTCTCATTATTTGTTATTAAACTACTCTTCTAGCTCCAATTAGTTTGACAGAAGATCTAATTGCTCCTCACTGATCCCAGAACCAATTTCAATATTCCAACCTCTCATTTAGCCCTAGTTTAATTTTTGACAGAACACGTTCATTCGATCATTGTACCTCATCCCTTCTGTAATTGATCCAACTGCACACCTAAAAGCCGTACCCAAGTTCCCAACAAGTTATTCCGTGGTCGGTGATAGTTGATTTGTCTCATAAAATTATATTTCCCTGTCTCGCTTCAGCCGTGAGTGCCGTCAGAAGACTTGGTCGCTCAACTGATGATGGGAATACGAAAGCCAGACCGGAACCCGACCATTCCTGTTTATTCCACCCTTTCCACCAGACCGTGGCCTCTTCCAATCTAGACCCTCAACAAGTAACTATCTAGTAGCTACACCGTGTGTGTCTCCCCGATAGCACATGCAGATATGGCTGTGGTAAAGTCCGAGACCGTCACCCCGCCATTATTAGTGTGTCTGTGGGATCATCGCCTAAACTCCAGCTCCCCTGGTCCACGAGTCATCCATCCCACAACTGGCACTCCCCAGATCCATTCCAAATCAATACACACAAGCCCTGCTAGATCACGCTACTCCATGGCGTTCAGTCAGGGAGAGCATCCAAGATCAGCTGTTCAATCAAGTAGAAATCGTACATCGTACCCTGGACCAGCTGAACTATAGAGTTCGGACCTCAGCCTTACTCGGCCCAAAATATACACCTTTTCCTACTTGGCTTTCAACTTTTCAAATTGAAAACTTCTCTACATGCATGGGGTCACAAGCTGAATTGTCGTATTTCCCTCATTCACGGCTATTGGAACACACCTTTCCTTTGGGCCAGATCGACCACACGCACACCCGTATAAAAGGTATCAGATCTGCTCCTCCCACCATGTTTCCCAAGATGAAGTCTTCTACCTAGGCGGCTAATCCATTACAACTCATCACATAATGCTCCGTAACGTTTCCAGATCCTCTGTGCAAAAGATCCAAAGATCCTTGATGTTGAAAAACATCTCCAGATCCTTGAGTGCCTTGACTTTACCCCCAACTCCAACCGAGCACGCTCAACCAGGTTTCGAGCCATACTACACATCCACATACATCAACGGTCAACATTTGAAGTCCGATGCCACTGAGTGGTTCGACGTCTACGACCCAGCCACCGATGTTGTTGTTGCCAAGGTCCCACAATCCACCGATGCTGAGATGGATCAAGCCATTGATGCCGCTGCTGAGGCTTTCAAGACTTTCAAGAACCTCAGTGCCATCAAGAGAATGGAGCTCACTTTCAGATACGTTGAGTTGTTGAAGGAGAACAAGGAGAGATTGGCCTCCACCATCGTTTTGGAACAAGGTAAGACCTGGTCCGCTGCCATTGCCGATGTCTACAGAGGTATCCAATGTGCTGAGCACGCTTGTACCGTTTTGAAAGAGACTGAGTCCATTGCATTCGAGGTTTCCAGCGACATGGAGACCAAGACCGTCAGAGAGCCAATTGGTATTGTTGGATCCATCTGTCCTTTCAACTTCCCAGTCATGATCCCATTGTGGACCATCCCATACATCATTGCCACTGGTAACACCACTGTCATGAAGCCATCTGAGTTGTGTCCAGGTACCGGTGCCATCCTTGCTGAGATTGCCGACCAAGCTGGTATTCCAAAGGGTGTTATCAACATCATCCACGGTAAGGCCCCAACAGTCACCAAGATCGCTACCGACCCACGTATCGCTGCTGTCACTTTCGTTGGTGGTAATAACGCTGGTAAGTACGTCCACAAAGTCGCCACTGAGAACAACAAGCGTGTCAAGTGTAACTTGGGTGCTAAGAACCACGTTGTTGTCCTCCCAGATGCCGATAAGGATGCCGTTTTGAAGGGTGTTGTTACCGGTGCTTTCTCCTCCACTGGTCAAGTGTGCTTGAGTACCGATATCTTGTTCCTCGTTGGTGAGGCTCGTAACTTGATCCCAGACATCGTTGAGACCGTCAAGGGTCTTAAGGCCACCCCAGGTTTCGAAGATGGTGATTTCGGTCCAGTTGTCTCCAAGGAGTCATTGGCCAGAATCGAGGCTGTCATTGCCGATGCTGAGGCCAAGGGTGCCAAGGTCCTTGTCGATGGTCGTTTGAACAAGCCAGCTGGTGCTCAATGGGAGAAGGGTTACTTCATTGGTCCAACTCTTTTACAAAACGTCAAGCCAGGTATGAAGTGTGTCGATGAGGAGCTTTTCGGCCCAATCTTCACCATTGTTGAGGAGGAGTCCATGGAGGCCTGTGTTGAGTACATCAACAACAACGAGTTTGGTAACTCTGTTGCTTTATTCACCACCTCCGGTCCAGCTGCTAACAGATTCGCTAAGACCATCAATGTTAACCAGGTCGGTATCAACGTTGGTGTCCCAATCCCACACGCTGCTTTCGGTTTCACCTCCAACAAGGGTTCTTTCTTGGGTGACTTGCACTTCTACGGTCCTTCCGCTTTCAAGTTCTTGACTCAACCAAAGACCATCACCACCAGTTGGAAGAACATGGGTTATTAAATTATCCCAATGAATAGTGAATGATACAGCTAGACTGTTTAATTCTTTGTTACACTTGAAAAAAGAAAACTTTACGGAAAGTATGATGTAAATACTATACATGAATTATGGAATTCTTATTACATTCAATTTTGAAAAGTATTTCTCTGTAATTAACCAATCGCAGGGTGACAAAATAGCCTATCGGGTAAATCAAAATCTGGGGTGAGAGTTCGCTAAACTCCAGCTCCTTGCACAATAAAGTCAGTGGGGCTTTCACCAATTTTACGAAATATCCACAGATGGCCATTAATTACACCCATGAAGAGCAACCATCAATTGGTTGGTGGGAGCTGCCTTGGTTCAACAGTTGGGTTTGTACAAATTCGATGATCGGTTATTTGCCAATTGCCCGATTCAAACGCACGATGATCGCAAAAAGCATCTAACCCCGGTAACACCATCACAAACTACACCACTTCGTTTTGGCTCGCTCCTTCTGAGGGATTGAACCATATATAGGATTGAAACTTCGCAAGTGTGTAGAGTGAGTATCCAGCTAAGTGACGAGCAAGAAACGAAAAAATTTCAACAAATATTGAAGGATGTTTCGTGGCCCTAGGTCTATGGTCGGTTAGAGTGGTGAGTTTGGGGAAGCGCTTACCCCTTTCCCGCACATTGAGAGAAGGTTTTGCCCGGGCTCTACAGTTTTCATTGCACATGAGTTGGTATTTAGAAGTCGTCAACACCCGGAAGAATACTAAACTCAAACTCTCCATCGATAGAACCTTGATTGACCCCTGGCGAAAATGGACAGCAATCGCTCGTACCCCGAGATGATAATCTGTGGGAACAAATTACGCCTATGATCATTGATGTCCAAGAGGAGAAGTAGATACCCGCACAGCAATGACCAATCAAGACACCCGCACTGACATTTATTCGGAGTACGACAAGATTCAACTGCAGTCCTTGTTCTGGGTGAGCATTGAGGGCTGTGATGTAGAGATGATCACCTCATATTGCCTCGGACTCGGAACCACAAACTGTCCACCCCTCACGCCGTTCCATCTTGAAGCCCCACCACAGACACTAGTAAGTGGGAGGCACGTATACGATACGCAGTGCTATTCCCGGTGATCAGACCAGCGTCCTAACTCCACAAGCCACCTGTGGAATCGCTGTTGAGGTTGGCGATCCATCAATTAGGGGCCAGGTATAAATACCCGTCGTGTCGGCCCACCTTTGGGATCTTGTCATCTGATATTGCTGCACTCCACAACCTTCCTAAACAATGCTCAGACAAGTTAAGAACGTTACGCCACTGGCCAGAAGGGCCGGCCAAAGTCTTTTGAAGACAAGTATAAAGACCTCAATGGCCTCCTCTTATGTCCCATCATCTTTCACCTCAATGGTCCAATCCCGTGCCATCCACTCTACATCATTATTACAATCAGGCATGAGAGGTTTACAATATTACGGAGCTGAAGATATCCGTTACAACACCGAGATTCCAATCCCACAGATCACCAAGCCAGACGACGTTGTTGTCAAGGTTGCATACTGTGGTATTTGTGGAACAGATTTACACGAGTTTGAACATCCAAACTTCTTCGAGAAGGCTGCCAGTGAGGCTGGTGATGGTATCTCCGGTAAGAAGTTGCCATTGGTGCTAGGTCATGAGTTCAGTGGTGTTGTTGAGGCTGTTGGATCCGGTGTCACACACTTGAAGGCTGGTGACCATGTCGTTGTTGAAAGTACTGGTCACTGTCATGATAGACAGACATACTTCAATGATGAGTCCAACCCAAGACGTGATGAGCCATCTTGTCAGTCTTGTGATTTGGGCTACACCAACACCTGTACCGATTTGAACTTCTTGGGTCTTGGTGTTGATAACGGTGCTTTGGCCGAATACACCAAATACTCCAAGGACCACGTTTTGAAGATTGACAAGAAGATTCCATTGGACGTTGCTGCTCTGATTGAGCCATTGTCCGTTGTCTGGCACGCTATTGAGCTCACCAACTTCCAAGCAGGTCAAGATGCATTGGTCCTCGGTGCTGGTCCAATTGGTCTTGCCACCTTGTTAGTCTTACAGGCCAAGGGTGCTGCCAACGTTGTTGTGTCCGAGCCAGCTTCAATCAGAAGAGAACAAGCCATCAAGTTGGGAGGTCACGGTTTCAACCCAGCTGACCATGGTGCCAGTGCTATCACCGAGTTGCGTAAGCTCGGTTCCAAGGGTGAAGGTTTCGCTGCCTCATTCGACTGTTCTGGTATTCCAGTCACCTACACCACATCCATCCAAGCCATCAGAGCTCACGGTACTGCTTGTAACGTTGCCATCTGGCCACACAAGTCCGTTGCCCATTTCGTTATGGACTTGACCTTGGAGGAGAAGAAGTCCGTTGGTTCTTTGGGTTACACCACCAAGGATTTCCAAGGTGTCATTGATGCTTTTGAGTCCGGTGCTTTGGATATCAACAAAGCTGCTTCCTTGATCACCGGTAAGGTTGCATTGAAAGAGGGTGTAACTAAGGGCTTCAAGGAGTTGTTAGAGCACAAGGATAAGCACATCAAGATCTTGGTTTCCCCAGACATCACCGCTTAAGTTTCAACTTTTTCGGCCTGGTGCCTCTATGTATTTGAAAAGTTTAATTTAATTTAATGACTTATTAAAAACGAAGGCCTAAGTCATCTTTGTACCTACTGAAAGCGTGGCATGGATCGGTGATCAGAAATGTCTCGAATGATCCTGGCACTGAGCCTACTTTATTTTGCTGGGGAAGCCGTTGCTGGGCAAGGCGGAAATCTTCACCGAATTTGTTTCTTTCCATCATCCCATTCAGAACCATGGATCTAACGTTACGTCAACATCCGAAGCCCAAAATGTGGAGGAAAGACAGACACATAGACCGGTGATCAGGCTTTACAAGGTTATTGCCCTCACCATTTACCGAATCTGCTAATATTAACCCACTCTAGTTTACATCCATGTAAACAGCAAATAGTACGACTGAGTATTGAGTTGTTGGTGAATAAGGATAAACATATTGATTTCTCCAAAATTGGAATAATGCTGTCGATCCTTCGTTATCCAAATCCAATGCTAAAAGTAAATTTGTAGCTTGTTAAACAAATTGCTGTATCATACATTGACATTCAGCCTCAGAGTTTAAATTTCATCAATATTCATGTTATTTTTGGGGATTGACGGGTACTTAGCACCCTTTATTTATATACATCTCATTATCCCAATTTTACCCCAACCAGATACCTTTCCCACAACGGCAGCAGTATCGTATGCTTCTCCTCAGTTCTATCTTCGACACCTTGTGATAAACATAGCAACTTCTCCCTCCAATATCCAGTCAACTAGCAGTTTAATCGTGCGGCTTACCGCTAATCTTTGGAAATAATCTCTCGGCATGATAGTTGATCGAGGATCTGGATGACTTAGTTCTGACTCTGTTTTCCATACAGAGCTTCAAGTTGCTCTCGAGTTGTTTACAGAGCTCTGCACCTTCACCGTTTGAGGACCAACAGTTCAATAATGAGGACATCATCACGATACATGGGGACGATTGTTGTTCGGCAATGGAGTTCTTGACACGGAGTCTTTCTAGTTTGGGTAATCTGACCGCAGCAGCTCTGTTTGAGGACATTGTGTGTGATAGGTCGTGATGAGTCGCGTGTGGTGTAAGCTATGCAACAGCTATGATTGTTAGCACTGAAGCTCATGTTCGATCTCGAGTAAATTGATCTTTTTTCAGTTCGGCCGCATTAGGAAACTGCTGTTTTGGGATAGTTTTATGAGTTTTAAGGACTGAAGGCAGGGTAACTTTTCAGGTTACGTAAAGGTTAAATATAAGCTGCTAGGTACGTCTCAAGCAGTTCTATCCTTTGAGACTTACTTTTAACCCCATATCAAGAACCTGAACTACCATATCTCGTTATAGCACTCAAAATATCTAACTTAAATTTATACACGAACTCCATTATTTTTATAACAAAAAAGTCAAATCCTGTGGATCATCTCAAACTCTAGTGATGCACAGATTTATTCATTCTGATTTCTTTTGAATCTGATACATTCCAATTTCTGAATCCAAATCAATCAGTTTCAGATCCTCGACGTTCACCTTCTCATATAGCTCGTGGTTCAACTTCCAGCCGAGCCTCTTCGAAAGATAAGTGACGGCATCATCACAATAACCCAAGATGGAAATGTCAAATTCTGAATGTGTGATGTCATCCTTATTTAGCAAGATCTGCGGGACGTATGATGGTACCATGCTGACGATTTTACTCACTGGTGAAACTTGCAATGAAGTACCCATGCAGATCAACAAGTCACATTCTTGGACATCCTTCTCAATGTTATCGAAATATCTCTGTGGCAAACCTTCTCCGAAGAATGTAATATCTGGTTTGTAAACACCAAGATCACCAACATGTTGGTTATTTTTGATCTTCTTCTCTCTGAGTGGACGACATTTCTGACAAACTGGGATCTTCTCTGCCCTGATCATTGGATAGATCAAATGACCCTTGATCTTTCTGGTACACGTCCGGCACGTCGCATGGGCGAATGAACCGTGACATTGAATATATTTATCACTGGGTAGCCCCACGGTGGCTTCAATGTTATCAATGTTCTGTGTGTAGTTTCTCAACAATTTTCCTTGGTCGCTGAGTGTTTTGATGAATGAATGTGTTGGGGAATAAACACCGTCTGGTGGAAGAACCATATGTGCAACGTTGTAGAACAATTCTGGGTCTTCGATGAAAATGTCGAGGTTGAACACGTCTTGTGGATCATCGAGCCCAAAGTTTCCGAGAAGGTTATATATACCCTTTGAGGATCTGAAATCTGGTATACCCAAGGAGGTTGAAATGCCTGCACCTGTTAACACTAGGACTTTTGATGATTTTTGGATTATTGATAATAACTGATCCACGGATGTGACATTAAGTTGGCGACTTCTTCCCTTGATGACTTCATTCATAGCCTTTTGCAGTAATTTGATAACATATAGAAAACTTTTCTCTTCATTGATGTTACTTGGAACAGTGTTAGGGAAATATCCCAACGTTGCCAGAACGTTCAAAATGTCGGAACCCTTTGGAGAATCTGGTAAATATTTCTCCAGGAATGGAACCATACCCATTTCCCTCAAAGTACGTTTAGCATCGAGTGTCTTTTCCTTGGATATGTTTGGCAACACCCATTTACCATCGACTTTCTGGACTCTGTTATCCTCGCCGATTTGGGATTGTTGTTGTTTTTTCACCGGTGTGCTGTCGTTGGTGTCCTCTTCTAATGTTCGTTTATTATCCATCATGAAAGTTTTTGGGAGTGTTTCTGACATGATTGGAGATGTCGATGAGTATCAAAGTAAACAGTAGGAGGTGTGCGTGTTTGGTGGTGGGTTACGAGAACTAGGACTTGATCCTTATTTTTTTTTCTCTGCCCAGCCGGCGTAGTTCGGAGAAAATTTAAGCAGAGTCCCGCCCAGGGCTGGACAGAGCGCTGTCTACCGCTAGGCAGGGCGCATACTGAAGACTTCATAGAAGTCCTATTACCACAACCACCAATCACAACCCTTCTTAAAAGTGTCTACTAGTGTATAAACTCCCAAATTTATACAATAGCTTACATAAGTAACTATATAATGTTTTAGTAATATATACACATGAAAAAAAAGGAGAGTTTACTGGGATCAGTATTCCTCGAAGTAGGGTAACCATCTCAAGATTCGAACTTTTCTGGCTCATTTTGGAAAATTCTCGATAACCGCCCAAGAATTTCAAGATTTTATTGCTATCATGAGTTTCAGAGGTTGTCAGATCGATGATTATAAGAAAAAGCAAGCCAATTTATGAATATCAGAGTTGTAATGTGGTGTTTGATGAGATGGATCCCTCATTGACTGCTTACCAGAAATTTTTCGCTCAGCGCGTTTCCCCAAGGGGCCCACGTAGTTCTCCAATTTTTTGGCTAACTGCGCGAAATATCATACTGGCGGTCCTCCACTAACTATCTCATGGGTGTAAGATAATTAAATTAAACTCTCGAGTCTTTTAAAGTGAATTTCGAATCGTGATTCAAAAGTTATTGTTTGTTCTTCATGGTAAACAGTTTAGTTCATTGTGAAATACTCCAGGGTTGTGATTGTTTCATCATGGTTAACTCTACTACGGTGGGCGGAAAAAGCCTACAAATATTAGCCATCCATTAAACAAAATCCTAAAACACTATTATTCCAATTATTCCATAGAAACATCACCATCACCATCAACATTCTCACCTGCACCCGCATTGGCATCCACATAGTCACTCACATCACTCACGTCAAGCATTTGTTCAGAAATGTCTTGTGCACCCTCTGGAGCATCGACGAACATTCCATCTGTATCACCATCTTCCTTCTCTTCTTCACCCTCACTTTGAATACCACTCACGTCGTTATGAGTTAGAATCCTGGTTTGCTCTTCTTCGAATTCTTCATCAACTTCATTTGGTTCTTCTTCGTCCTCCTCAGGTTCTTCTAAAATCACTGAGAACTCTTTATCCTGGTCACTCACCACGCGACGAGATTGAAGATCTTCCAACAATGCATCAATCTTGGTATTGAACTTGTTGAAGGCATTTCTTGACAGAGCATCCATATCTGGTAGCTCTTTCTCTAATTCCTCTAACAAACCCTTCAATGTGCGTACCATATCAACTGGTACCTCGGTACCTATTATCAACTTCGGTAACAGTAACGTAGCCATTTTTTTGTATTTCTTAAACTCAGCCTCTCCCAAATCGAGTTCATTGGATTTGAAAGATTTGATAAAATCAATAGCAATTTGTAGATGACTTGTCGATTTAGCCAACCCTTGTTCTGTTTGATTGACGACATTTGAAGGATCAGTCCAATATGTCAATTGTTGTAACACAGATGGTAATGTTATTATCTGTTGATCGTCTTCGGTGGTGGACTTTGCATATTGATCACAAACCCTGTAGAACAGATCGGCAACAACCTTACTCAACTTTTCTTGGTGGCCGGAATGGGAAAAACAATAGACTGGTAAACAGAAGGTGAATGCTTGCTTCATACCTTGATTATCTGAATTGACAGGGGAATAATAGGTCAAAATCGACGTCTCGAGAAGTTCTTCATCGCTCAAGACATCAGAAAGATAAAGTTTGCATATACCTTCTGAGGCCAATGCCTGAAGTGGCGGAGATGATTGATCTCTCATAGCTCTGAAGAGCAATCTATGTAACACAAATGCATCGATAGCCTCTTCATCGTCTGGATCCATGACTTTCGTTCCATGTACTGATAAAATATCAAACACCGCTTTGAGACAGATGATTTTGAGTGGCAAATGACCTGATCTGGTAGCTAGAAGACCAAGAATTGAAAGCCTCTTCGTCGCAAGACGGAGGTCCAACAAACATGACAACCCCAATGCTTCACATCCAACTTCCTTCAAGGCGAGATCATCAGAACCGGATGCTGGTAATATCATTGAATCGATGAGTGATTCCACAGAGATGTTACTTGATAATGGGTCAGTCAAAAGCCTCAACATTTCCCTGGAGATCAAGAGACAATAAAGTTTCTGCTTCGTCTTTTCTGCACCATCATCTTCCTCATTATCTTCCTCGTCATCTGTAAGATCATTAATGATTTCCGTTATCATAGTGGAGAAATCTCTTTCATTAATAGATAATTTTCTCAAAACCTTCAATGAAACTGAAATCAATCCTTCAGATAATGTATCCTCCGATAATGACCTTCTAACAACTTGCAACATTGCTCTTCTTCCCATTTCATCACTGAAGTCGTAATTAGCAGCGATCAATAAGAGCTGTTGAATAACAAAGTCCAGGTCCTCACACTCTTGAGATGATTCCAATGTTTTGCGTTTCTCGAAATACTGGACCAATAACTTGGCAAGAACAGCAGATTCTGGAAAGTTGTTATCAATGACCTCATGGAGTGTGTTGGCATTACAGTGTTCATAGAAAGCCCTTGCCAAAAATGCAGTCTCGGGACTCAATCTCTCCCAAATCTCTGGTGGGAATGTGATCTTGGAAACGAGATCCTTTCTGAAGTCGAATAACTTCTTCATTGCTAATTCCGCAACGTCTGATGTTGTTATGTGAAGTCTTTCCAAAAGCTCAATCAAGTCACCATCCACTGTGGTCAACCAATCTTGAGCGAACATTCTGACACATGCTTGTTGTACTGATGCTTCACGATCTTTCAACCCCCATTGAAGTAACTTCTCTCTAGTTTTTGCCCCAAGTAATCTAAAGTCACCTAATTCCTTCATGAT
Organism: Williopsis galapagoensis; assembly: GCA_030565205.1. Classification (NCBI taxonomy): domain Eukaryota; kingdom Fungi; phylum Ascomycota; class Saccharomycetes; order Phaffomycetales; family Wickerhamomycetaceae; genus Williopsis; species Williopsis galapagoensis. The sequence continues at coordinate 60,483 of JAJMBA010000006.1, read as the reverse complement.
TCTTGAGTACACCAACCTTCTATTGATCGTGTTTGTATCCTTGGCTCTTTCCAATAAATAATGTTTTGTGAGTTCAGTTCTGACCAAATTCAACAAAGCAGCTCTTCTGACGTCTGGACTAATGTCGTTTTGAATGGCTGTCAACAATTTACCTGTAGCATCATCAACATCTTCTGTACCACTGATTTCGGGTTCTTGGAAACGAGCAATACAATGTAATGCTTTCACTCTGATTGTTGGCTCCTTATCGTGTAATCTCTTATCCAATTGGAACAATAAAGTCTCATACAAATCTTCACCGATCTCAGCTAAACCACCAGTGGCCACATCCAAGAATTGGACCACTCTATAACGGACATTCTTGTCTTTACTCTCGATACCTCTTAAAAGATGAGCAATGAGTCCATTCACAAATCTGGAAGCGACGGTTTCTTCATCTTCCGAATCTTTGTAGTCTTCTTGTAAACTCACAACAAAACTTCCAATCAACTTGGCAATACGATCACCAACAGACTCAGATTTCTTGACAACGAGAACCTTATTGATCAATTTGCAAAAGTAGTATGAGAATGATTGTTCATGATCCAAGGATATGGAACGATCGAGAATAGCCTTCAGGATCAGCACTTGTTTACGATGTCCAGTCATCGAGGTCTGTGAGTCTTGAAACACTTTAGCCAAAGCTGCTTGGATCTGTTCCGGCGATGACAACTTCTGTGTCATCTTCAGGGCTTGAGCGACAACAGCAGACATAATTTTCCTCTAAACGCTCCGTGTAATTGTAGTGGGAATATGAATAACCCGCGTAGTAACAGCGTGTTGATGGTTGGCGGTAGAAAGATGAAAGATCAAGACTTTCAAAAAGTAAACAAACATCACGTGCCCAACTCCATCTTCGCGAACTCGTTCGCCGATCTGAGTTTTCGGTAAGCGCAGCACTCGGTGGTTCTCCGAAATTTTTTCAGGTCTAGCTAAATAAGGCGATGAGCTATGAATACTCCTAGGATCACCAATTCATCACCAAGAGACACCATGGATGTTCATCGTTGCAGATTCGTGGATTACACACCCCATAATATTACTGCCCTTGGGTTCTCCCATTCTTCTACTGCAAAATTCGCTCCAGAAGAGCTGAGACTAGCGGTGGGTCGTAATAATGGAGACATTGAAATCTGGAATCCAAAGAACAAATGGGTCCATGAACACACAATGTTCGGAGCCAAAGAGAGAAGCGTCGAAGGATTAGTCTGGTGTACCCCTGAAGGTGAATCTCCAAGATTATTCAGTATTGGAGGTACCACAAGATTGACCGAGTGGGATCTTACAACAGGCAAAGTTCTCGTCGAGTACGATTGTAACGCAGCCATCATTTGGTCCATTGCCAAGAACGAATCCGAGACCAAGATCGCTTTGGGTTGTGATGACGGTACTGTTGTTATCGTTGACATCTCAGGTGGTGTTGGAAGTATTGAGCATGAATCATTTTTACAAAGACAACCATCAAGAGTTTTGAGTGTGTGTTTCAAGAACGATGAATATGTCATTGGTGGTTGTGCTGATGGTAAGCTTAGAGTTTGGGAGAGCACAGGTACCAGAAGACTTATCGCTACAATGAAGGTTGATAAAAGTAAGAGTGATAGCACATTAGTATGGAGTGTGTTATATTTGCCGAAGCAAGATCAAATTGTAAGTGGTGATTCCACTGGGTGTATCAAGTTCTGGAGTTTCGAGCATTTCACATTATTACAAAGTTTCAAAGTCCACGAGGCTGATGTTTTGACACTGTCCACAGACTACTCCAACGAGAGTGTCTTCACTGCCGGTGTTGACCGTAAGATTTTCAAATTCCAATACTTGGATCACAACAAACAGAAGAAGTGGTCAAATTCATCCAACCGACTCTTCCATTCCAACGATATCAGATCAATGTCATCATATGAATCCAAAAACTTCAACTTTTTAATCTCTGGTGGTGTTGAGAAAACCATCGTCATTTCCTCACTCAAGGGCTTCACCGATGGGAAATATAGAAAACTCAGTATAATACCACAAGAGAGACATGTCATCTTGAACAACAAAGAAAAATTAATCGTCATGTGGCAAGACCAAACCGTCAAGATTTGGAAACTCTTGAAGAAGCATAATGAGATTGAAGACGAGGAAGCAGTTGTTGAAAAGGACTCATTCGAGTTGGTGTCAAAATTGGTGTTGGCCGATGAGGAAAATATCAACAGTGTATCCATATCAGAGGATGGCTCATTGTTAGCCGTTGGAAGATTATCAACAACAAGATTGTTCCTATTGAGTGGAATCCCAGAGAGTTCGAAATTGAAAGTGACCAAATTGGATGATGAGACTGTTCAAAAAATTGGTGTTCGTAACTTGCAATTCCATGGCAATGAGGAGTTGATCTTGATATCATATGACAATGAGATTTACAAATATAACATTGAGACAAACGAATTGAAAGAGTATGAGATTTCGGACTTGAAGAACACGAATAATAAATTGGGATTCTTGAAGAACATTAATCACATTGGAATCAACCACCAAGGTAAGTTGATTGTTGTCAGAAGCAATTCCATTGATTCTGTGGATCTAAAGAACGGTGCACACGAATCCATCTTGAGGCTATCCAACCACATTGTCAAATTCACAGTTAACAAGAACCTTGTGGGTATAATCACACAGGACAACAAGATCTTTGAGATTGATCTCAAGACGAAGAACCTTACAAACTGGTCCAAACAAAATTCAGAATTCTTACCAATGGAGTTAGCTAACTTGAAGAACCTCGCAACTGGAATCCTCTACGTGGGGAAGAAGATCATCTACCACGGAATAGATTGGATCGTTATACTCAATACAGACTTGAACTTGAACTCAAAGAGTCATAAACAAAAGAAGAGGTCCAGAAACGGAGAGCTTATCGGTCACAACATTGAAGAGATTGATGATGAAAGTGATGGTGAGGCGGATCTGGATGAAAACAAAATTGATCTCTCAAAGAATGATAAGTCTGATAAGGTTGGATACCAGTTGATTAAGAAATACAAAGACATTTTCTATGTCTCATTATTAAGTGACAAGGAATTGTTGATTGTGGAAAGACCACAATTTGCTATCAAGCAACCACCAGCTTTCAAGCTGAGTCAATACAGAATCTAATTCAAAAGTCATATCATTTACATAAATAAGCATAGTTTCATCAAATTCATACATGTATCACAAACGAAAATAGAAAAGAAGAATACATTCATTCGAAATTAACCAAAGGAGTTATAAAATAAAATGAGTAAAAACCTAACAAACAAAATAAAATATAACACAAAAAAATGGGACCATGGCTCCAGAAGTTCAGAACCCTTCCAAAGCTTTAATAGCCTTATTCAACCTCCTGACACTCTCATCGTGTCTATCCTCATCAATAATCATATCGGCGGTCAATCTAGACAATGAGTCGACCAATCTCTCCAAAAGTTGTTTATCCATTGGCTCCATTCCGATCCCTTGAAACTCTTGTCCTATGATGGTGCCCTCAGTGACTTGCAACATTTGTAATAATGTCCCTTGATTGAATTTCTTAGATGAAGAACGTTTTGATTTTCTCTTGGATTTAGCCTTAGCACGGGCCTTAATATCCGCGTCCTCGTCTTCTGTAACGAAACCATCATCGGCATTAACGGTAGCATCTGGGGTCATGCGGCGTGTCGTGGAAGTGGAAATCTCACGATGTTGTGGTGGAGGTGGGGGTGGGAGTGGTCTTGGTGCCTTTGAGGATGTGCTTGAAGTGGAGACATCCCTTTGGGTCGTTTCTTCAGGTGCCGAGAGTTGTTCATCCAGTGTCTTTGGAATTAAATCATCCAATGGGTTCTTAATGTCCTCTGATTGGGTACGTCTAGATCTCAATGGCGAGAGATTTGGCTCAGGAATGGTGTTGATCATGGACATTGGTCTTCTTGGCGAGCGAGATGGAATGGCTGGATCGATTGGGGTTAGGAGCTGTCTTTCTGGTTGGATCCCTTCTAGTGTGCTACCCTTCTTTGTGCTCAATGAAGCTCCAATTTCGAAATCAAATGATTCGATAGATCCCTTACGCTCTTCTGGGATGATGGCATTCTTGATCTCAGCCTCGGTGATGGCTGGAACACCTGATGAGTAGTTTGACTCTTGGTAACGAGATGAACCAGAGTTACTCTCTTGCGTGGAGTTGGACAGTGTACTCTCCTTCTTCTGGTGGCTTCTAACATCAGACTTGGAACTCTTGGATGAAGTTCTGCTGATCTTGATGACTGAAGGTCTTTGTTGATGTTCCAATGTGTCATCGTTCAAATCTTCCTTTGTGATAGTGGTGTTTTGCTCTCTCTGCGATGAAGGGTCAACAACGTATGCCACCTGAGTGACATCGTGTATACTGGCTGCATAGTCCGAGATGACTGATCTTCTGTTTGTAGTTGGGCTTGGGTTATTCAAAGCCGAATGTGACGAGGTTGGTGAACTGTTGAAATCTGGAGCATCGATACCCGGTGGTCTTTGGAATTGCACTGGTGAGTCTTCAAAGGTGCTGATGGTCTCCTCATCATGTGGAATAGATGGTGAATAAGTGTCTTGCTTTGGGTGGTCAATCTTTGGAACCTCAAAGCCTGAGTTTTGGGCGATTGGTAGACTCTGATCAGACTTTGACTTGTTGATGATGAAATCATCCGCATCTGTGAAATCGTCCTCGTTGGTTGTTGTAGTCTGGTTTTCGCTAGACAAGTTATGAAGAAGGTTGTTCAGTTTTTCTCTCTCATCCTGTGCCGATTGTTGTAGTTGTTGAAGGTGGTGGTCTGTATGACCCTCCTTTGTAACCAAGGAAGCAATAGAGGAATGGTCTGACATTCTTGGTGTCTGTGAAGTACTAAAGAGTATTGTTCCGTAAGTGATCTATGTGTTGGAAACGGCAGAAATAACAAATTCTTAACAAGAGAAGGGAAAATCCACCAAGCCTCTGAGTATTGGTGTCCCCACAGACTGGAATAGATGGAATAGGTGGAATCTTCAAGGAATTTTGGGGTTCTTTCCGGGACGCATCTCATTATATTACCCGAATCGGTAAAATGTAAACACGGCGGGGGGATACGGACTTCAGCTTCACTAGGCGGGAGATGAGGTCAAGGGGACCAAGTGGCTACGAGGTATATGTAAATAATGCAACGGTGTATTAAATGAAAAGATTAATATAGAATGGTCTTGATACCTTCGTATTTCTTCAAGAGTTTTGTCAAGTTTGTTTCATCCAGCACACTGTGTGTCTTTTGATCCTGATAAGTGGCATCTATTATTATGGATTTGACTGGGTATTTCGTAAGATCTAAGTTCAACACTCTATCGACGGTGCCAACAATGTACTTAGTATCATCACGCATTTTGAACTCGTAGCCCTTTCCAATCTTCAATGCTTTGGATTTTGGTCCTAATGATTTGAAAACCTCTCCGATACGGATACGGTTGATGGCCAGTATTATGGTGAGACCTTTGTTGTATTTGTCTGTGAAGTCTTTAAAGTTCTCGAGAGTTCTCTCTGGTTTGTAGTTGGAAGCATCGACGAAGTCTGATTTCTTGAAGTAATCCAATTGTGTGGCATCAGCGTTCTGTTGGGTCAATAATTGTGTGAAATGTTGTGACAATTCGTTGGAGTCTTGTTGTGGTAAGTTCTTCTTCTTTTGTAAATCTTGCTCCATTTTGAGTCTCTTCTTCTCTTTCAACTTGTCATCAGCTTTCTTACGCTTCTTCCCCTGTGGCTCATCCTTCCCCGGAGCAGGTTTAACAACATCATCATCTGAATCGTCCTCGTTCTGGATCTCAACAGCCTCAACTTCCTCATCCAAGTCCACACGGTACTCTAATCCATCTTCTAAGTCATCTGGGTTGTCAAGAGTGCTCATTTTGGGCAATAATATAGTATATACCGCTCCAATCCCAGCATCTAGGAGCGAGACATTTTGACATCTGCATGGAAACAAATTTTTTATATCGTCCATCCGAACACCACACTCCGAAATCAAAACATTCACGGGGACTATCTATGGTTTACTCTCGGAGGATATAACTCTGGATAGGGGTGTATAAGGGTGATTTTAGCAATCAGGATGAACTCCACACCCGAAAGAGTGAGTATGGGCAAGGTGGGATTCCCATTAGGCAAATACTAACGCGTTAAAATAGCCCGCAAGAGCATCAAGCAGGAACAACTCACGGCCACCATCAAGACCCACAAGTCGGCATCGGTCAAAGACCCCGGTGCGCACGCCCAGCCGGCGGAGACGAAGATCCACGATGATAGGGACCAATATTATGACACCCAGAAGGCACAGGGTCAGTGCATCACCACAGAATTTACTGAGATTGCTTTCAAGGGCATTGGTAAGGGAAAGAGACGAAGCACAACAAGCAGCAGCTCCAGCGTCTCCAGAGCAACGATCAGAACCGATTGTTCCAGATACTGGGGCTATTGCGCCCACACGACAGGATTCTAGAAAGATACAAGAAGATAATATACCAACACAAGAAACTGAGATCTTGAGTTCATTACAACAACCATATGGCACGCCGGTACGATCTGATATTCGACCAGATTTCAATGATTTTGAACCCGATACCATGAGAGTGTATGATGACGGCAACTATGAACAAGAAGAAGACTATGCACTACAGATTGATAATTCTCCAGTACCAGATGATATAGAGTTGGGCATCAATTTCGGATCACCAAAACAGCAATCCTCTTTATTCTCCGATATGGCACTTCCAGCTGGTATAATGCCTGATATTGATGGCTATGACAATGAACTATCCAAACTGGGCTCTGATCCATTCGTGTCTGATCATATCTTTGACCAGTCTCACTTGTCGATCGCAATGCCTACTCAACCACAACCAAAGGCCAGCCCTGAACCAAAACAGCCTAGACAATTCACGAAATCTACAACATCGAACAAACGTGATCCATTCAAATCCAAGGCATTGTTCAAGCATGCACAATCATTAACCAAGAGACCATTCGCGCCAGAATGCTCTACAACGTTAGCCAACATCTCTGAGGAGTTCTTCAATCAAGTCTCGGATGATCTTAATGCCTATAGCGAACATTCCAGATCCAAAAACGTTATCAACATCAAGAGTGCGTTCCTTTTATTGAAACGACAACGACTAGTCCATGACGAGGAAGATATGATCAATTTGATCGGTGACAACCTTCCGCTGGAAGATATACAAGAGGTTAAGAAGAACTTGCATAAACTGGTACGCAAATGAAACGATTAATAAATACATGATAATGATGAATTGAATATATACAACAGAAAACAGAAATGTAACTAAGCAGCCAACACATTAGCCACATCCCTTTCGTCTTTAATCTCCTCTTGACGTGTTTTCACCAATCTATACAACTCAAAGATAGACGCTGGTGTGATTCCTTGGATTCTTCTAGCCTGACCAACTGTCTCTGGTTGAACACGGTTTAAAATGTCACGACATTCCGAACTTAGTGAAACCATTTGTGAATAATCAAATTTCAATGGAAGGAACAATTGTTCATCGCTCTGGAATGCCTTGATGAAATTACGTTGCTTGTTCACATATGGAGAATATTTCCCCTCAATCTCAATTTTGTCGAGAATTCTCTTTGGAGTGGATTGATATTTGGAATCCAATGCACCTAAGACCGAACGGCCTGTAACGTTGTTGAATCTGAGCATCTCATAAGCATTCTTCTTTGCGGAATCACTACCAACATTGATACCGAGGATTGAACTCCATTTATGTGAACTCAACTCTGTTTCTTTCAACTTTTCAATCAACCCATTCATAACACCGACATCAGTGAAATGTCTCTCCCATCTCTCATCACCAACAACTCCATGCTCCCTACCTTTCGCCGTCAATCTCAAATCGGCATTGTCTGATCTCACACTGATTCTGAACTCCGAACGTGACGTGAACATTCTATATGGCTCATCGACTCCCTTGGTGATCAAATCATCGATCAACACACCCATATAGGCATCGGCTCGACTCAATTTCAGCTGTGGTTTGTCCAAGTTAGCTAGACCGGCATTTATACCAGCAACACACCCCTGTGCCGCAGCCTCTTCATACCCTGTAGTACCGTTGATCTGACCTGCGAGGAATAAACCATTGACCAACTTTGTCTCAAGCGTTTGACGTAATTGACGTGGATCGACATAATCGTATTCGACACCATATCCTGGTTGAACCATCTTGACATTCTCACAACCAGGGATCAAGCGTACCAATTGCTGTTGAATGTCTTCCGGCATGGTCATGGAAATACCGTTAGGATACACCAGATCGGTATCAAGTCCCTCTGGTTCAAGCCATATTCTGTGTGACTCCTTCTCTGGGAAACGGATGATTTTTGATTCCAATGAAGGACAATAACGTGGTCCACGCACGGTTTCTCTAATATGAATGGATTTATCCAAGTGTTGACGTAGCAAGTTATGTAGTTCCAGTGTGGTACTGGTTCCATGACACTTGAGCTGGTCCTTGATGGCAACTTCATCGTTCATATATGACATTGTCTGTGGTGGATCATCACCTAATTGTTCATCAAGGCCTGAATAATTGATAGTCTTGGATGAGAATCTTGGTGGGGTACCCGTTTTAAGTCTCCCAAGTTTGAAACCAGCATCTCGAAGAGTCACTGAGATACCATATGTTGGCTTTTCCCCAATTCTTCCAGCTGGAAATGCCTCTAATCCAATATGAATCTCTCCACCGAGGAAAGTGCCTGTAGTGATGACAACTTGTGATGTGTTGAAGACAGTATCATCTTCCAAGATCAAACCCACAACTCTTTGAACATCTCCCTCTGGTTTAATAATCAAATCTCTAACTTGACCCTCCATCAGACTCAAATTGTCATAGTTCTTCAAAACATGTTGCATCTCTTTCAAATAAATGTCTCTATCGATTTGAGCTCTTGGTCCCCAAACTGCAGGTCCACGTGAGCTGTTCAAGACCTTGAACTGCACACCAGCTTTATCAACAACTTTCGGTGCGACACCATCCAGAGCATCAACCTCTCTCAAGAGGGTTCCCTTCCCAACACCACCCATTGATGGGTTACAAGAACATGTTCCGATCTTATCGATACTTTGTGTTATCAACGTGGTATGTGACCCGGATCTAGCAGCACCACTTGCTGCTTCACAGCCGGCATGCCCACCTCCAATAACGACAACTGGGAGGGTCTCAGCTTTGAGAAGGGCATCTTGGAGCTCGGCATTGATGTGTATTGGTCTAGACTGTGAGAGGTATTTGAGTGGCCGTATGAGTGACCTCGGACTTCTTTGTCTTCCGACTTGACTCAACATGGCGTGTTATTCGAAAAACAAGCGAGATTGGAGGTGATTCGACTGGAATTTAATGAATCTTCAATATCCATGTTTGATACTGATCAACATTTTCCCGATTACTAACGGCCGCCCCGAGCACGGAACAAAAAATTTTGACAACGGGTGGCGGTACGGGTGTTTAGAGACACAAGTGCAACTCACGTACTCCAACTAACGATACAAGCAGTTGAACGCCAAAAGAACATATTCGTTTAGTGGTAGAGAGCTTCTTGTAAGCTAGGTGCCGACTGGAAATTTTGTTTCTCTCTTAGTGTGGGGGTTCTATATAAAAGGCAGAACAAAACAATGATCACTTCACAAGTCCAAAAAGCTGCATGTATGACAACATACTACAGCTGTGATTTTGCTGGAACGTACTTATGCTTTGATCTAGAAGCAAGCACGCAGGGAACGCCAAACATGACAAATTACCTTGTTGTTTGTATTACATTTGGATTACCAATTAGTAACTTGTACGTAGTTATAACGTTAGGAGTACATCTTACTGTACTGTGGCATATCATGAGCTTCCCTCGACCCCGGAGTCAGAGAGAGCCTGTGATTCTGACCCAGTCATTTGACTTATTGTAGTGCATACTATAACCTAAGACTATATATTAAACCATGATCATATCACTCGTGACTCAGATCACCCAGAGTCTTCTGAATCGTGATGTGATCCGTTTTGTGAGCCGACCCCAAATGGAGATGCCTCATATGCCCGCCTCAGTGCCTAGAGGCAGCAGTACCTAACTTTACAATAGACGTTTAGATCTTACCAATATTTCTGACAAAATAGAGACATGAAACTTAATATAATGCTTTTTAGCAGTAAACAGCGGTTCCTGGAGAGTTGACTGTGGTCACTGATCAATGATCAATAATCAAAAGAATTCAATAAACCTCTAGCCTTTTATCTTAAACCAGGGCCTACAGAAGCCTCCAACATCCCACACTTCGTGGAGGACTTGGTAATCTAGAAAACATATTGCATGCTAGCCATACCGAATGACACAAATGCAAACACTAACTGTATGCTGTCAACTTTCAACTATAATTCACCAACTTCAATGGGGTGAAAACAAGTTTTTAAAATGATATAAAAAGAACCAACACTGTCGCTGAAAACGTGAATACCCTGCTATGTTCAATGTGTTATAAGAGAAAGGGATCTAAGATTGAAGACTTTAGAATTAACTATCAGGGATTCTGAGAAGGGGGATATCGTGAATGTTATATCAGACCCTTCGTCTGACCTCGAGGGCATACAAAGAAGCTAGTAAGAACTGTCGCTTGGTCCATTTCTTATTCCGTTATTAACTTAATTTCTCCTCAGTTGTAGAGGATGAAAGACAAGCCTCGTTACTACCTAGCATGAGGTATTATCATTGGTACTTCATTCTTTGCATCTCCAATTCTTTTACTGATAATCAGACTCATCCTTTCCAGAAGAAATAAGGAGAGAAAACAACATTTGGAAAGTCTCAGAACGGGAAAGATCAAAGACGAGCAAGGTATTGTTACATCCGTGCACGCCGAAGGAAACACCGTCCAAAAGGTCGTCGACGTGAGTATGTTGACGGACTTGCAGAGCAAGAAGTTCATTCATCCACTTTGAGCCTGTCGGTTTTATTATGGCCTTTATTTTTTTTCTTCATACCAATATTGGTTACTTTGCACTTATTTTTCCAACGAATTGATGATACTATTCTCAATAATAACTCTTCCTGTTCCATTATTTCGAATCAAACTTATTTTTTTGAAACCTGAGTGTAGTAAATATACCTTGTCCTTCACTCAGCATGTGAGAATCAATTAGGTCTCCAAGTAGCCCTAGTTGAACTGAAAGTGATCTTAAACTTCAAATGGTCAGTGGAATAACTCGATACTCAAAAAAGGTGTATGTGTAAAGAGAAACAAATCAATATGATACGTGATCTACAGATAGAGGCTATTTACCTACAGTGGAAGAGTCCCAGTGTAATTATTAGCAATCGTTAATAATGATTTGAGATTCTAATTTAGATAACCCACAACTGATGACGCCTAGAATCCCAGCTGAGATATATTTTTGATACCCTCAGCATCCATTTCATTCTTGACCTGAGCGATAAACGAGCCACCACTTTGTTGTTCCAATTTCTTCAACTGCTCAATGACATAATTCTTTCCTTGTTGCAAGTTCATATTAGTTGGATCAAGTCCTTTCGGTGGAATAGCGTTCAATTTTGAGAAGTTCGATCCGAAAGATGAAATTTCCTCCATCTCTAATTCGATCAATTCGTCCGTGTCAGCGCTCAATGCCTTGATTGATTTTGATGCTGTCAAATTCACTAGGATAATAACCGTTGGGATCAGGACTTTTTGACAGCTTCCTTGGATGAAGGCTTGTGATTGAATCAAATGAGCTAATCCAATGATGACAATCTTCTTTTCATTCAAGTTACCAATATGTGGAATGGAAGCAAGGAAGAATTGTTGGAAGATTGTAGCAAAGATCCCCGGTTGGACCTGTTCAAAAAACTCAAGACTGTACTCCGATGACTTCAACATTGCCAACTTTGAAACAAATGAAACCAAACGCTTAACATACTTCTCCGTTCGAGAGTTCTGTAATCTTTGCAATAACAAAATGGCAATATTCTTAGTAAATGATTGGATAGTAGCATCAGGGAAGTTCATCAAGATAGTCTCAAGCAAGTCAAAACCATGATATTCGTTCAACTTTGAAGAGATTAATTTCTGGAAAACACCAAGCAATGCTGTCAAGTCGGCGAAGCCAGTGTGATCCTTTGTGATGATGGCTTGTAATAGTCTAGTCACAGCTGGAATGTTTCCCTTGAACTCCCACACACTTGGGGATAATAATGGATGGATGAGTTGTTTGTATGTCTCTGGTAATGGCTCAGAACTTGGTGACACTTCCAATAGGTAGGCCAAGATTTGGAAAATGTATGGGGCAAATTCTTGAACATCGGCACCAAGAAGCTCTAAGAATGCTGGGACCAACATTTGGTTGAACTGTAACCAGTTTGCAGCATGGTTGTATCTTATCAATACCGCAATGGATTCAAATGTGAAATGTGAAAAACGTGGGTTTGAAGGGTTCTTAGCGATGATACCCACGATAGATAAAAGATTCTTGATCAACTCAACAGAGATTCCAGAGACGGAGTCTTCAGAAATAACCAAAACACGCATCAATGTCTTCATCAAAAACTCATTCTCAGCCAACTTCTCCGGGGTGTTGGAGTTCTTCAACATCAAAGTGAACAAGTTTGTCAATGACTCCTGCACGATTGATGACAAGTCTGACTTGTTGAACATCAATTTCTTATCTGTGTCTCTCAATGATAGGATTCTCTCAATGGTAATCGAAGCGTATGTGTATTCGACAAACTCGGTGGATTGTAGATGTTTGTTCAAAATGGAGAATGATTCACCGAGTTGTTGTTTTGTAAGTTGGTTTCTGAAAGTGTAGATATATTTGATAGCGTCCACCTTTAAGATAGGATGAATGGAATCGTTAATAAGATCACTGACAATGTTCTGTGTGAAAAACTGAACAACGTCCAAATGGATATTGACGGAGGAAGCACTAGTTGTAGATGACGAGCTCTTTGAGGCCAATGCAGTGAATAAGTAGATGGCAAGATCCTTTAATTTCCATTCACTTGGTGAACTAGTGTATTGTTGCAAGTAGTGATTGATATAGTTCAAAACAACTTGAGAAACTGACGATTCATTCTTGGACTTCAATTCTCTGAGGAAATCAATGGATGATCTTCTTCTCGTATCGGTATCTGAACCTTCTAAATCACGTCTGATGTATTCAATTGGATCATCTTCAAATAGTTCCTCATCACTCTCCCTCACTGTAAGGTTTGGAATGATGATACGTTCGGTGATCTCCTTCAATCCGGACTCGGTGTTGAAGACTTCGGAATGTGCTGGAAGTCTAGCAACACATGTCAAGAATGACAAAAACTTTGAGACCATAATATCATACTTCGTCTCTAACGAGGTGGCGGTGAGCAATCCCCATATACTTTGGATAAACTGTGGGATCATTGGACCAAACACATCCTCATATCTGGTGGTGTACAATTGGATCAATTCTGAGATGGAGGTCTTCACCTTTGTCAAACAATCAATCTCGGAGTCTTCATCTTCATCTTTCAACAATGGGTTATCGTAGACCAAATATTTATGAATCAATCCCATACCATCATTCAAATGATCCTCAAAGAATTCTGGGATATCTTGACAGTTCAAATCGTGGTAGATCTTAACCAGCAATAATAAAACATCAAACAAAATCCCCAATTGTGCCTTATCACTAGAGTTGGAATCAATTGCAGCATCAACACGATGAAACAACGCAAGGAATGGAACAGAAAACTTTTCCAAAACGAGCTTGATCTCTAAAAACAACCCATCAGATCTGAACAATGGTCTCCATCTCTTGAAGATCGAATGTGCAACGGTCAAGACACCCTTATTGGTGACCATGTCATCTTCGCTTAACTTGTTCACCAAGTCATCGATCAAACCTGGCCAACGCTCAGGGAAGTCAGAATCAGCAATGATTGAAACTGCCTCACCGATTTGGATCTGAAGTGTGTTTGGCAACGTAATCATCAAGGGGATGATCTCAGATTTGATCAGCTCGGCATCTGGTGTCAAGTAGTTACCATCTTCGTCAACCCAGTTACGTTTGATCATGTTCTTGAAGAATAACGCACCGGCTAAACGAGTGGAGATTGGTAAATTGGCAGAGGCAACAACATGGAGTAACGTCAATGAGAATCCGGATGTTGACTCTTGAGAACGGAGCTGTTGCTCGGCCTGTTTCGCCGTTGCGGGGTCCAATGATTGTTGGAGAACGTAAGAAATCGTCTCGAGATCCATTGTGATGGGTATTGGGTGGGTATGGATCTTTGTACGGCGATTATGAAGGTAGTTGCAAGTTGCAAGTTGCACTTTGCAACTTTTCCACTTTCGAATCTGCGGCGAAAAAAATCGGTTTGCGCAGCGAAAAGTAAACAAGCAGCTTATATAATACTATCTGACACAAATTATATATTCTACTGCTTTATGGATTAGGAGGAGTTTTTTCTTTATATTATAGAGCTCATAGCTATTAAACTGAAAATCTCTCATACTCTTGCTGTTTTAAAATAGCCAACTTGGTCTCCTCATCCACAACCCCATCAAAGATGTCCAATGGAACATTTTTCAATCCAGTACACCGACTGAACCCATCAATTTTCATGTTTGTTTGGTAACTCAACTTCCCATCCTTCTTCTCGGTTTTCAATATCTTCAGCTCCTTAGGTTGCGTATCACTAGGAACGAAAGTTATACCTGTATAAGCATCCCTTATTCCCTTTTGAACATATGCTCTTCCTTGAGCCAATGCACCTTCAAACTCTCTCACAGACATGGCATGTTGCCACATCCAATTCTCCTCCGTGATTCCTGGAACCTGTTGCGCTGTTCTTATGTTCTGTAATTCCGATGGGTCGTAATATGCCTGAGGGGTCTGTGGGACAGGCGTACCGTTTCCACCAATGCTATCAATCCCACCTGGGTGATACACCTGTGATGCACCATGCCATGCGACGAATTGGTCTCTGTTATATAGTGACAGGTTCTTTGGGATGAAGTCGGTAGGGACGGCCAATTCACCTTCTTTCACAACACCTTCATCACGTAATTTCTTAGCGTAGTAATCATCCGTGATACGTCTTCCTCCAACGATGATCTTTGCACCGAACTCTCTGAACACAGATCTGGCTGTGACAAGACCAATGACACGTCCTTTGTATGAGTGTGGGATCACATCCCGATCAATGAGGTCATGCTTCTCCTCTTGTGTCAGGATCACTTTGTATAAGAATCGATGTTTTTGGAAGAATAAGTATGAATCTCTAAATCCCATACATCTGGCAGGTTCTGTGGAAAGCATATAAAGTCTGTCACCTTTGTTCTTCACCGTGAATGTTCTGACACGGAATTGTCTAGATCCTTGTAGTTCACCGTTCTTGGAGATTTTCAACTCACCTTCTTCATCATCTGTAACATCATATTCGTCATCGTTGATGGTGTATGTCTTTCCATTATCACCAATCAACTTACCATCAATCGATACGTTTGGTTTTCTACCTCTTTTACCTTTGACCTTTGGTGTGGCACGCTCAGGTTTAGAACGCTTGGTGTCGTGTGTATCATCTTCTGCTTCATCCTCTTCATCGTCATCTGACAATTCTCTCTTGACATTTCTTGCTCTCGCTGATCTGGATCTAGTGGTGGACTCATCATCAGATAATTCGTCCTCTTCATCCTCTTGGACATCCTCTTCAGGATCAGCATCATCAGCATCGTTTTGATACTCTTCGTCACGCTCACTTAGGGCATCAACAGGCTCTTCAACGACAAGCGACGCGTCTGAGCGACGGGATCTTCTTCTGGGTGTTAATCTGGCCATTGTGTGCGATTGTGGTGGTTGTAGCTAAGCGCGCTTATACTTGTTGATTGTTAGGCCCAGGGTTAGCCGCCGAGTATTTGTTATTTGATATTTGTTGATACTTTTTTTTTAATTCTTTCCGCAGTTCGATCCTGGGCAGCGGAGTTTTAATATTTTGTCTTGGCGCTCTGATCCGGGTAACCTTTTCCGGCACCACCCGCACACCGCGACACCCGCCCAAGACATCTGCCTGTACACACCAATGACCCACCCCATGGATCCCTGTTATACAGCTACACATCCACCAAACCAGAACTATCCAACCATGTCACTGGACCAACAGCCATATGGCACGAAACAGTACTACCAGGGCGTGCTGGACCAGCCCTTCCCTGACTACGAGAGGGACACTCAGCATCAATGGCATGCGGACACCCAGGCACAGGCACTACAAAACCAGGCCTTGATGGGTGTTCACCAGCAACAACAACAGATGCAACAACCACAGAACGGTCAACATCATCAATCGGTACATCTCCCCCAACCCGACCAACAAACGGTGAATTATGAAGATGAGTTCACCAATGATTTCACTAACCCGATGGGCATGCAGATCGAGTATGATCATCAGACCGATGGCCCCACGAATCACATCGAGACATTGCAAACTTCGACTTCGATACCGCCACAAGTGTCAATACCACACCAACCAAAAGAACTTCCTCAGTCACAATCGCCACAACAACAACAGCAGCAGCAGCAACAGCATCAACAAGTTCAACACCAACACCATCAACAACAGCAGCACATCCCCACACCAACCGAGCTTCCACCTCAAGCGCAAGTTCAAACGATTCCACACACTCAGGAACCACCGGTGGAACAACCATACTACGTTAATGCCAAACAGTATCACCGAATCCTTAAGCGTCGTCTTGCGAGAGCCAAGTTGGAGGAGAGTTTGAAGGTTGCCAGAGGACGTCGTCCATATTTACACGAGTCGAGACATAAGCATGCTATGAGAAGGCCAAGAGGACAAGGTGGTAGATTCTTGACTGCTGCTGAGATCGTTGAGCGTGACCGCTTGGAGAAGGAAAGGGCCGAGGAGGATGCAGCTGAGAAGAAGAAGAAGGAAGAGGAAGAGGCAGCAGCTGATGGTGGTGGTGTTCCTGGATTGGATTGATTGATGATGGATTCATAGATTGAGATTCAAAAAATGTGAAAATGGGATGAGGTGAGGTTTTATGATTGTATTATGTTTTGTTTGATTTAGTTTTGATTATCCTTTTGTATCCCCTTTATAAATTGAAAGGATTAAAAAAAGTTAATGCTGTTATGAGTTGAATGTTTTTTTTTCTTTACTATCAAGATTTCGTAGACTTTTTTTTTTAAATTGTTTAATCGTCGTCATATATATACAAGTTCATTCACATCCACTAAGCCTGGGCCTTTGGATCGAGATATTTCTCAAATGCGTCGTTCTTCTCCTTGAAAGGTCTTGGACCTAATAACTCAATCATATCATTTCTCGTCAACACCTCCTTCTCCAACAACAGCTCTGCAACCTTACCCAACTCGACCTTCTTCTCAGTCAACAGGTCGCGGCAACGAACGGCACATTCGTCAACGATACGATAAACTTCTTCATCAATCAAAGTTCCAGTTTCTTCACTGAATGGCTTGGTCAAGTCAGAATCATCCTTACGTTCATATGCAATGGTTCCAATCTTGGAGGACATACCGAGTCTTGTAACCATGTTGGTGGCGATCTGTGTAACCTTCTTGAAATCATCTGAAGCACCAGAAGTCACTGAAGGGAAATGTAACTCCTCCGAGATTCTTCCACCAAGAGCCATTGTCATACGATCATTCAACTGTGAGACACTCAATAAGTAGACATCTGGTGGTAAATATTGAGCATAACCCAATGCACCTTGACCTCTTGGAATGATGGACACCTTCAACAATGGATCAGCATGTTCTAAATACCAGCCACAAATAGCATGTCCAGCCTCGTGATAAGCAACAATCTTCTTCTCCTCTGGACCTAAAACCTTGGATTTCTTCTCCAAACCGGCAATCACACGTTCAATGGCCTGTTCAAAATGTTTCAACATAACGGTAGCATCGTCATGACGAGCAGCGATCAATGCAGCCTCGTTGACAACGTTAGCGATATCAGCACCTGAGAAACCTGGTGTTAACGCAGCGAGCTTACCACAGAGGTCTTGGAAATCAGCAGAGTCCTTCATGATCTCCATTGTGATTTTCTGTAAATGAACAGCATAGATCTCCTTACGACCTTCAAGTTCAGGTTTATCAATCTGGATATGACGATCGAATCTTCCTGGTCTCATTAAAGCTTGATCCAAGACATCTGCACGATTGGTACCAGCCAAGACGACAACGTGGTCTGAACTCTCAAATCCATCCATTTCAACCAATAACTGGTTTAAGGTTGTCTCTCTCTCATCATTAGCACCGGAAACATTTCCTTTAGTACGTGCTTTACCGATAGCATCGATCTCATCGACAAAGACAATAGCTGGGGCATTCTCACGGGCTGTCTTGAATAAGTCACGAACACGAGAGGCACCAACACCGACAAACATCTCAACGAATTCTGAACCGGAGACGGAATAGAATGGAACATTTGCCTCACCAGCAGTGGCTTTGGCCAAAAGAGTCTTACCAGTACCCGGTGGACCTGACAAGATAGCACCTCTTGGAATCTTTCCACCAAGTTTCTCATATTTTTCAGGGTTCTTCAAGAAGGAGACAAATTCCATAACTTCCTCTTTAGCCTCGGCCATACCTGCAACATCGGCAAATTTGACCTTAACATCAGTTTCATGGTTGAATTTCTTAGCTTTGGATTTACCAACACCAAATATACCACCTGGTCCCATACCTCCGGCACCTTGTGCTGAACGTTTGGTGATCCAGTACAAACCAGCAAGCATCAACACAGTTGGCAAGAATTGGAAAACGGTACGAGTGAAGTTACCCTCTTGGACGTAGTTCACTGGGATGCGGAAGTCATTATTGACACCATTCTCACTTTGTGCATTGGCCAATTTATGCTCGAATGAATCCAATGATCCAATGGTGAAGTAGTAGAAGTGTTGACCGCCTCCGTTGAATTGTTTCCCATTATCATTCAGGACAACACGGACAAGTGACTTGTTGACAACAATCAATTTCTCAACGAATGCCTTATCGAGGAAATCCGTGCGGAACTCTTGCCATGTAATCTCATGGGACCCTTCAGATGTGGTTAGGGAATATCCTAAGAATACAGCGACACCAAAGAAGACGAGGATTTCAAGTGGATCGATACGGAAAGCATAGATCTTACTCGTTGGGTCTGATTCATCTTTGGAGAAACGTTTGTTACCTTTGGTGAATTCCTCTTCGAGTTTCTTGAGACGTTCGTCGTTTTGATCTTTGAATTTCTTGAATGCAATGTCTTCATCTTCTTGCTCACGTTTCTTCTTCATCTCCTCTTCGTCGCTTTTCAAAACATCTTCAAATATGGATTTCTTCTCTTGCTCCTTGTCCAAATCTTCTTTGATTGGTTCCCCAGAAGTGTCCAAACCTTCTTGAACGGTTGCGAACTCTTGAAGTTCTTGGAAAAGCAATCTTCTATCCTTTGTCGCTTGATCTTTTACATCTTTCGTCGTCTCAAGATAATAATTGAGGAAAGTTGTCACCTTTACCCCGTTTTCAATCAAATCAGCAATGGTATTCTTAATAGCGGTCTTGTCAACGTTATCATTCAACAATAACTCGAGGTATAAATCTGCTTTTCTAGAAGCCTGATCAGGTAGTTCACCTTCAGTTTTGATGATTCTCTTAAACTCACTGAATTTTAAGTTTCCATCGTCATCATAGAAAGATTGGGCAGGAGTAGATCTGTGGAATTGTCTTGTGGTTGTGCGAATGGAAGCACCCATGGTGGCCTTCAGCATGTGAGGGGCCCTGGCGGTGAGCACCCCACTGCGCAATATGCGATGGCCCGACCTCAGACTTGTCAATCGTTGTCTGAACATGGTCCTATTGGGTTATGGCAAGGGTAAGTGTGTATGGTGGTGGTTGCCGCCCTACTTGATGGAGCCTCTCGCAGTGTAGCGTTCGCCACTAATAAGAGGCCATGAGATCCCCATTGACCGTGATGGTGTGCGGGTGTCCCCAGCGCCGTGGCTGCGACGGCCTTGGCCTTGGACCGAGCGGGGTTGGGCTCTACATTTCAAGCTGCTCTTCCTCTTGTGGTTATATGTGATTTAGACGACAAATTTGGAGCTTCGATTTCGAGTTTTTGATCAACAGTCAAAGAAAGAGAAAAACAGGAAGCTTTACAATTCCGCAAATATTTGCGGAATTTTATCTTTGGCCTAGTCTTGGGGTCTGCTAGTCTCTTTCTCTTCAGAGACTGGGACTAAAGTTATACCCTCGAAATCATTTTATATGGTGAAAAATCTATGTCCTCCTAGAAAGACATTAAGCAAAGATTTATTAGCACATTTAAACAGTCGTTTGTTTAACGTTATATTTATATTTGTTATATATCTGGAATAGAAATTGAGCGAAGATCATCGACGCGCCTTGCTTGTTTGTCTCCAGCGAGTTGGCAACGGGTAAAAACAGATAGAGTTGTGTGAAGCGATATTATCTATTACAACTCCATACTTCTTTGACGCTTACACTGTAGTAATTTCTAAATCAGATGACTCTTGAAAGTCGATGACTTGGAGATATTATTTATGAAATATTCTTTCAGTCACTTTCAATCATTCGGGTTCCGTTCTACAGAAAAGCTGATCAATAAGCAATTAATTATACAACGAGAGAATACATTAGCAGCAAGCTGTCAATGTTCACAACATCTATATAGTTTGGGATGTATAAGGCTTAAACGTCTACTATCCACTTCACCAGTAGTCAGACCATAATCCCGAACCCTCATCCTTTATTATGTTGTCAGTGGATGGTGGGTTCACGCTCCGGCTATGTTCTGACTGAGTGACAGATGGTGGAAAAGGTTGGGTATCGTTATCGTTTGAGCTAACTGACACCAACTTCTCATCTGTTGGGGCTAGCAGATCTAGAATTTTCGGGTAAAGCTCTGGAGTTCTGGATTTTGGCCCTTCATCGAGTCCAATGCCCTCATCATAGGGTAGACCTGGGTGATCATCATCACACGCAGATATGTCACATTCAATGTATCCTTGAACAAGCTCCATAGTGTCTGGATCAGTTTCTATGATTGACTCGGGGGCAGAGTGATTGGTTTTGAGGAACTGAGCTGGGATGATATAATCACCAACAAATTCTGGCTCGGTCATTTGGCTAAGGGCTGTTGAAACGGTAGGAGTGGAATCTTCAATAAGTGCTACTTTGTTTACACTCATTTGATGCCCCACTTGATCCACAGAGACACAACTGGTAAAGAATGGATGTGCTTGGAACACTTGGAATCCTCCATCGACGTCGAATCTTGTGTGCTGATTCTTATCGAGGAGCATCTTCAACAAGCTGATCTCATCCTTAGTGAGGTCATACCTGTCGTAATTGATCTCAACATTTCTAATCTTCTTAATTACTTCCCTTTGAAAGCGATCTGCATAAATATTCCAAGATCTGAAAGGATATTCACCAGTTAGTATGAAGAATAAGATGACACCCAAGCTCCACCAGTCAGCTTTGTAGCTATGACTAATTTCATTTCCTTGGAGCAATTCAGGTGCCATTAAAGAAACAGGACCCATATTTTGGTTTTGCTTTACAACCTCCGGGCCTTGAACTGCATGACTGAAATCTGCCAACTTCACAGTCCCTGTTGACATGTCGATCAAAATATTGTCCATGTTAATGTTACGATGGATATACCCAGTTTGATGTAAATTATGAATTGCAGCAGCAACCTGTAAAGTTATTCCAGCTGCAGGTAGTCGGTCGGAGAGGTCCCTGTCCTCCTCCATCAAAAAGTCCGTTATAGTCACTCCTTCAACATATTCCATAATGATCTCGAAATAGTCATGATAACACTCCTCATCCTTGAATAAGTAAATGTGGTACGCCTTTGTGATATTATCATTATCACAAGCCATCAAGGCCTCCACTTCACCCATTGCCATCTCTTCTGTAGTGAAAGGGGCTCCTTCTGCAAAAAGAACAGATTTACGCACATATAACTTTTGTGTTTTGCTATCTTTAACCAAATCAACTTGCCCGGATGTTCCCACGTATAAGCATTCGAGTGGATCGAAATCGAGGTTAGAGCGGCACTCTTCACCATCCCGATTCCAGTAGTAGATCTGATTTTCCAATAAAGAATTTGGTCTTGGTATTGCAATGCTTGGAATTGGATGCATCTTGTCTATATAGTTTTGCCTTTCCATTAATTCTTGTTTAGTATTATTTTCTAGTAAGCTTGTCTAGTAGTCTCGTCTAGTGATCTTGTCTACTAATCTTTATTATCTTAGTAGTAGCTGTGTTGTTATTGTTATGGGGGAAGAGAGAAAAATTATTAGAACTGAGGATCGAACGAAATTCGAGGAGGGGGAGCTACCTCTTATATACACTATGTTCCACGAAATATGGCAGATCTTGTTTCTGGGATATTTGATTTTAACATCTCAATTTAAGATCTGGCAGCCAGAAGCTGCTTCGATGGGTTTTCCCGTCACAAGAGAAAATCACATAAGCTATGACCCTTTCATTCCATTTAAGGAAATGTTATTGATCCTCAACTACTGGCTGTCTATTCTGGCTGGACGCATTTGATCCCAGGTCCGAGTGAACTACATTCCTAGGGGGTTGACAAGAGAAGTTCGGCCGAGATCTCGGATATAACCAAACCGGGGTCACCTCCGCGGGCTAGGCGTAGCGTAGTATGCAATATTTTGTCTCAAACTTAGAAAGGTGATTATTTTTGGACTATCTCGGTCCTGCATTATATCTCTTACGTAGCTGCAAGCTTTCTCCCTCGGTGTGATCGGGGTCAATCACAGTTTGTCAGATCGCGGAACTCCGGATTGAGACTTTATTATCAGAATTAACCATTGAGCTCATATCAAAACCACACTAATATAGAGCAATATAATAGTCTGGAAATTTAAAGCCTTCCCTATTCAGGACTTAAAGGGGTCACTCTTTACTCATGACAATCCAATAAAACATATGAGCAACTACGTACTACCACAAGAATTGATTGACCATATATTAGAGAATCGTCCTCAATCACCCCTCCTAGACACCCCCAGTCCCTCTCCTGTTGGATTAGTCCCTAGCTCTGATACAAATATTGATCTGGCTAGACCAAATCACTCAAATGGTTACAGAGTCGAACCGGCTTATGATCCTTTGTACTATGATCCTCATGCCAGGGAATATACCACCAGTGGCCTTAATAGGTCGTTGAACAGGAACAATCCAAATCCAAGAAGGGTAGAGACACAGCGGCGGAGAGAAAGAAGACGGAGACATACTATGGAGCTTCCAAACGAAGGAAGCTATAGCTGTGATGGTTTCGATGACCAAGTGTTAACAAGAATAGCCATTGATATTTTAATTTATATGACAGATCATACACAAAGGGAAACAATGAGATATATTCGTACTTCTCTCAGGTCTGCTTTCAACTCTAATAATAATCGTTCTTGGGAAAGTCGTATTATGATTGATCCAATACCAACCAGTAATTATGCCGCTCTTCGGATCATTTTAGCAGAAATTCAACGTTTGAGATACGCTAATAGTGACGAGGGGACACATTCTGGTCCTCAAGTTACAGTTCGAAACTTTAACCAAGACTCAGATGACGAAGAGCCCGACGATACTGACTCTGATGTTTTAGCTCTTCGGGCAGTTCTTCGTCTGTTCCGTAGTCATAATAGAGACAGGTCCAGACGTGGCAGAAGATTCGAACAAGTTGGAGATCATGATTTATTTTATCAATAAACTTTGTCTGTCTATCAGCAGTGTTTTTAGATTGAGGCTCTTTCATAGCCATAAAAGACCATTTCGAATATATTATGGTATCCTCAAGATATAATATACCGGCATTTCCAGTTGAGCTGTAGAATTATGTCTTCTATGTATTTGTTGACAAAGCTCTGAGCTGTCACTGTCTAAGAATATTTACTAAACACCAACGTTTAAGAGAAGTTCATATCCAATTGGCCCTGAGCACGAAAAGTGTTCAATCTGTCAAGTTTTTTTTTTTTTTTTTAATCCTGTATCAAGTATTCGTGAAGTGGGAAACTGTTGGGTTATTAATTGTGATTCACTATTTTTTAATGTTTTTTAACGTCGTACTATTTAATTTCCTTTCATCCCGAAATATAATTTCAAACATGACATTAATATTTGACCAAACACAAGAAAGAGCTACGAAAATATTCCAAAAGACATATTCTGGTTCGGCTCGTCTATACTTTCATGATCTATTTCAGCTAACTAATAAACTGATGGGAGAGGCATATATATATTGTTTTCCAATTCTGAGATGTCTCGAAAGTTGAAATGAGCAAATTCCCGGCAGTTTACGCCATTACACTTTCGACCTCTTTGAGGCACTTTTCTAGTAAAATTACCCATTTGAGACCAAACGAGTCAACCACAGTAATTCAGATCAAACCCGCCTGAAAATACTGCTTTGGGCTTTTTTCCTTCGTTTTTTATGAATAATTAAGTGTATAATTCATCATTCTGTATCCACCAAGTGCTGACTAAGATATTACATGATTTTAGACTTTTATCTTTCATCCAGAAGGACTGCAAAATTTTTAACCTTCGAAAATGGATCTTTGGCCGAGCGGTTTAAGGCGCTTGACTCAAGATCAAGTATCGTTAGATGCATGAGTTCGAATCTCATAGGATCCATTATTTTTTTGGCTTAGGTTTATTGGCAAATATATCCAAAGTCTCCAGCTCTTCCTTCTTTTTTTTTTCAGTTTGGTGAAAGGATTAAAATATATATTATATAATCTGTTTGAATAGATATTCTCACAAGAAAGCAAAAAACACTATACTAGAAAACCCCGATCCACATACTAGAACTTTTTTTTTGTCTTCCAAATTCCAAATTCCGACAATAATTCCGAGAATGAGGAACAATTCCGCACACCCGCACACCATCAGAAAAGTGAAAAGATTTAAATATGTCTTCCCTGCGATGAGCCTATGAATCAAGATTTAGAAATAGGCGTCCACCACAACTCGACTTGCCCCAATCATCATGTCCGACAACAAGAAGTGGAAGGCTCCAAGACCACGAGCTGGTGCTGCGGGAGGTGCAGTTGATAACGGTGTCTTCGAGAAGCTTGACGCTTTGATCAAACAGGATCCACTTGATCTCTCGGAGTTGACACAATACCTGGATAAGGGCTTTTCCAGTCAGGCTGTTCAATCCTGGTCATATTTCGCACAAATCAGTGATCACTCCAAATTCACTAATGCTACTCTGATCATGACGAGGTTGATCAAGAAAATTGGTGAACACAATGAATTACTCGATTATGGTGTCGCTATAATCAAGGAGATTTTGACGGGATACAGTAAGACTCTGTATCGTGGGTTATCCAGTTTGAGAGCTTCACTTGCAAACCCAATATTGAGACTGATAAATGAAATCATATTGTTCAAGAAGGGATCATTGTTAGATGATTTTGTTGCTTTGTTTGACTTCACTTTACCAGTGTTACCTAAGTTATTGATTCCTACAAAGACTGAACAGGCCAATGTTGAAGGTACGAAGGAGAAGGAACACATGTCGATAAGATACTGTTTTATCCGTGTGCTTTTGAACATCTTGAAATATTCTGTCCCATTATTGAGAAAGGACTTTTTGAACAACAATTCTAAGATCATCACGAATTGGTTCAAGTTCTTACCAGCCATTGATTCGGACTCATTGATAGATTTGTCATTGACGACGTGGAATGAATATATCCTCAAGGAATCATCATTCAAGAAGAGTACGAAATTGAAAATTTTCAACGAATGGAACTTGACAAAACTGTTTCCAGTCTACTATTCTGCTGATAAGGAAATACGATCAACATTGAACACATTCATCCTCGACATCATCACCGATTCCAAACATGGCTTGAAGTTCGCTCATGATGATTCATGGTTCATCTCTACCTCATCCAATGCGCCATTGAAAGTCAACGGTAAGAGCTTTAAGACTCACAACAAGATGGTCTACGGAGTGGTCACGAACCTCAAACCATGGGATGATGACATGCAACTAACCACGACCATTCGTATCTTAGAATCCATTCCAGAGTTGATTCCACCATATTTGAACTATCTGGCATCAAGAGGTCTCCACGATCCAAAGCTCACATCATATTGGATTTCACAGACGTTACTGCTTTCTCGAGTTATTCGCATTGAGATCCCGGATGAGGTTGAAGAGTATTCATCTGTCATTGCACCATCATCACAAATCATCAGTGAATTGATCGTTCCAAGCGTTATCAATAGATCGATCCTCACCAAATGTTTACAGTCCGATATCTTTCTTATTAGACAACTCAGTACCCAATTAATCGTGGATATTGTTCAGAAACTTCAAAAACTCTTGAAACTCTACGAGGCCAAGGACTGGGTGGAGCACAAACAAGAGTTGATCAATTCAGTCTATCACCAACTTCCAGATCTTGCAACCGTGACCGGTTGTCTATCAGATTCATACACCAAGAATCCAAAGAATAAGATCCTTACTGTGACGTTACTGATATGTATGAACGGATATCTCTCAGTATTTGCTGACAACTTCAACTTCTCACAAGCTATCTCGAAGCCATATTTGGAGATTATCAACAGTGAAGAGTATTCCAGTATCGACTTGGTGTTATTGGACAATTTCTTCCAATTGCAAGAGGGTGATTCCGCTCAAATCAAATGGTGGAGCAAGCAGGGTAAGGAAAACTCACTGTTTACTTCATTATTGAAGATTGCCGCTTCCAACTCTGGGTCCTCTGTTGCCACGAAAGTGACAGGATTATTGTCAAGCTTGGTCAAACAGACTGTTATTTTTAACTATGATCAATTATGTGCTGACCCTATTAGCGTGTTGGTGCA
The DNA here is from genome assembly GCA_030565205.1 of Williopsis galapagoensis. Classification (NCBI taxonomy): domain Eukaryota; kingdom Fungi; phylum Ascomycota; class Saccharomycetes; order Phaffomycetales; family Wickerhamomycetaceae; genus Williopsis; species Williopsis galapagoensis. The sequence continues at coordinate 33,516 of JAJMBA010000006.1, read as the reverse complement.
TTCATTGAAATTTACCGTTGGCAAAGGTGACCAAGATGATGTTGCAAAGATATGGCGTCTCTTGGATGAGTCCGTTGTGAGATGTGTGACCACTCCATTCAAATATCTTGATGTTTCCAATGAACATCATAGAATCAGTCCATTGTTGATTACATTATTCGAACAATGGAAATTCGTTGAAAAGAGTACCAGTTATTCAGTAATTTCGAAATGGTTTGTTATCTTTCTAAGAGAGTTGATCATTATTGGTGAGCCTCCTGCTGATATTTTGTCATTAATCAAGAAGTTGGAGATTGATTTCAAGTATGAGGAGTACTTGTTTGTTGATGCTTTCGAAGACCAAATTGCAACATTATCCGCCGATAATGATATCAAGACTGATTCATTCTTTGAGATAGTGTCGTATGCTCCATTACAAAAAATCAACAAGATTGGAATCCCAACCTTCGATATCGATATCGTTGCTGCATTGAAGAGAATCCAATCAATCATTGTCTCAGACTCTGTTTCATTGAAACAATCAGAGAATGCCCTTGCCCTCTTATTCGCCAAAATCGGTGATTATTGGTTCACACACGGTGATACAATCAAGAAATTCTCACAAAAGAAGTACTGGTTTGATCTTTATCTTCAATTCGACAATGAAAAGGCGAACTTCGCGTCAAATGTTCTGATTGAGGTGTTCTCACAAATTGATGGCTTTGAGAAACGTGAGCTATCTGAGCGTGTTAAAGCCCTCTCAACAGAGAAGTTATCTCAGGCTCAACGTTCGGTGTTGAGTGATTCATTCTGGGCTCTTGCTAATGAAGATGTCAGATCCGTTTTGACTATTGATGAAATCACTTTCCAAAAAGGTGCGTTAAAGGTTTTGCTTTCCAGAAAGCTCACCATTGATTCATCATCTCTTTCCAAGTTTTTGGCACATTATTCATTGACTCCAGTGCTACATCAATTCATCTCCAGTGATTTGGTTATCTTTTCTGATCTAGAAGAGGTCTATAACGCAATTGCTAAACATCAAAACACATTATCTATTTTGAAACTTCTTTCAAAGAATACCACACTTTTGCCTCAACTGATAAAAGTTTTGGAGACATCAAAAGATAATGCTCATATCACATATGTCATTTCTTCACTCACCAATGACATTATCAAGTCATACTCTGATCAAAACGCATTGAAGGAGCTGATCGAAATCAGTAAGAAATATGCATTGGAATTGATCGAAACAGAAAATTTCGAAGTCATTCCATCTCAACAATTGCTCAGTCTTTTCACACTGGAGGTTTGCGTCACAACCGCGGAGGAGAGATCAAGCGTTTTGGACTACGCTTTGAACAAGTCTAGCAACAAATTCAACCCAGCTGTTTCGGACTTAGTTGGATCTATCAAGAACACATCAGAAGCTGGTGTGAGAACCTGGTTGAACAAATCAGTGTTATACTTGACGAAGATTTTTGCCGAGTATCCAGAACCACCAGCTCAATTCTTTGCATTCCTTGAAAGTTTTAAGAACTTAGTTCTCGGATTGGACATCACCAAGACACTGTCAAGACCACATGTGAACACATTGTTAGAAGTTATCTTATCTAAATGGGTTAGAAATGAAACTGCTTTGGAACTTGCTGCAGTTTTGGTCATCACTGGTAACAGAAAATTCCTTGAATTCGGTAAACTTCTTCAAATTTTGGCAAACAACGATGATAACGTTTTGATCAAGACTTTCAACGGATCAGCCAAGAGTAAATATTACACCGCATTATTGATCTGGAGACTCTATGAGTATGATCCATCGAAGAACTCCAGTTCTTCTCTCCAAGATAGAGTCCTAGTCTTGTACAATGGCTCCACTCGTTCAGAGGATTTATTGCTTTACAGAGTCATCGAGAAATTGGAATCGAAGTTGAACTCGTCATGGATTGATAAGGTATACACTTGGGACTTGCTCGATTCTCTTGCTGATGATGAAGAGGACTTGGTAGGTGAGACCAGATTGATTGAGAGAAAGAAGGAGGGACTTATCGTCACATTGAGCAAGAAATTTATTACAAATGGGCTGAGAAACTACAACGTGACTCGTCATACATTGGGAAACTTGAGTCAAGGCCAGTCTGCAAACTGGAACTCCGTTCAAACATTCTTCAACACGGTGAATTTGAGTACATCATCTGAGATCTCCGATACAATTTATGATCCATTATTACTTTCCCTTTTGATCATCAACAACGATGAATTGATCACTGTTACGGCTGGTGAAGGTGAAGATCTGAAGATCCAGGCAAATATGAAGAAGATTGTTGAGTCTGACTTATGTGCCGCTGTTATCCAGAATTTGGCTTCAGAGGATAAGACCTTGAGAGATGTCACCCTCAGAATTCTTACGACATTCTTACACAGTCTGAGGGATGAGAGTACAATCTTCAAAGAGAAGCACTTGTTTGAACTTTTCCTCACAAAGATCCTTTTCACTTCCACTGTTGAGAAAGAGGAACAATTGGCTCCAATCAACTACATTGTCATTTCACGGTTGGTTCCAGTTCTTACAAACCCAGGCCACATGCTTTATGAAAAAGCTTTCAGATGGGTTTTGAAATCACCATCGTTAAAAACCAATGACATTCCACTCTACCATGATGTCACTGTTGTTTCCAATACCGAGGATACAGATGCTTACTACAAACAGGTATCATGGCTTCTCGAGGCCTTCACATTCGGTGTGAAGACTAGCGAGGATGTTCAATTGTTGAGAAACAAGGGTGTGTTTGAGCTTGTGTTAAACTTGTTGAACTCTCCATATGTGAGTCAAAGACTAAGATTTGAGATCATTCAATTCCTCAGTGCTGTTCAAGACGTCGAAGGTGGTGATGTTCTTATCACCAGATTTGGTGGTTTATCACATTTAGAACAGACAGAGGCCATCACAGGCGCCGAGCAGAAGAAGAAGGGATTGGAACCGCTACAGAAGGAGCAAGAGGTTATCAATTTGAAAGAGCTCGCTTTAAAGTACGGTATCGTTGCTCAAAAGAAGAGATTGTACGAATGGACGCACGGTGATGTGGAACAGTTTACTAAAAGGGTTCTACAGTAACTATTAGCATACATTAGCATAGCATAATTAAATTTATAACACCGATTCATAGAACAATAAATTACATCATAGCCTGGAAAAGTCAAAAACAAAAACACTATAAATTAACAATCATGAATTATTCTTGATTTAGGTTTGGAGGAACCCCATTAAAATCCTCCATCAAGCTTTGGAATCCACCACTCACATCACCCAAGTTTGACAACCACATAGCCTCGTTAGAAATTTCCTTCCACAACTCATTCTCACGATCTGTTGCAGCGCCTTCTTGAAGAAGATAGATCTGATCTGGGGCCTCCGGATCCGCCTCCGTTGGATGCAGCACTGGTGAAGGTTGTGGGTTTAGGTTTTCCGACTCGATGATGTTGTCGATTTTCAACTTCTTATTACGGTCATCCTTCTGATTCTTTGAGCGTTTCTTTGGTTGTGTTTTAGACTTCGTGCCATCAGCATCTGTTGCAGATGTGTTGAACGGCATAGGCGTTGGCTGTAGGTTATCGTCAAACTTTTTGATCAGATCATCCATGAGACCGTTGAAGTCCAATGTAGTGATCAACTTCAACAATTGTGCACGTCTCAGATCGGCTGGATGGTTACCGAGGTTTCTCATTTTTGTGAAGATCTGTAGAGCGTGATCCAAGTGTTCATATGTGGCTTGGTGGACACCAAAGGCTGCGTTGAAGAGGATCAGAGTAGCGGCTGATGTGAAGAGGTATTCACGATCCATGTATCCGAACAGAGCAACCATGTTATCTGGCATCAATGACCATAGTGAACGAATCGTGTTGATGGATGCTTGGAATGAAGAGTTGAACAATGTGATGATCGATTTCGAGTAGTTGTTCAAGTCGATGTATTTGTTCGCCGTCTTGTTCTCCTTCAGTTGTTTGGATGCGAAATGGAACAAAAGTGGTCTCACTGCGAGGTTCATACCTTGGAAGTATTCACTCATTATATTGGTCACCAGTCTGGAGATTTGCATATCCTTCTGTGAGAAGTCAGGACTGAGGAAGTCTGGGAGATCTCGCTTCCATTGGATCAATTGTCCCACGAGTTCAGCCAACACTGGTAGAATGTTACTATCAGGTTGTTTTTGATAGAGACAAGAGAGAATTTTGGCATTAATCTGTGTGATCTTGACACAGTTGGTGATGTATTCAGCCTCTGGGAAGATGTAATGTTCACAACCTTCTGGAGGGTCAGTCATGTCGAAATCATCAGGGAGCTCCGTGGCGATACTGTTGTCAGTCAACGAAAGTGGTAATCCTGCTTTGGAACTCAACATCCGCTCATACATGTAAACAGTCCACCATAGTCTTCTTCTGTGTTCCAACTCAAATCTTGTAAGAGTTTCCTTCTCAGCATCAACGTGCATACCAAGTATTAATGAGGCACGGAGTGCAAGTCCAAAGTAGAAGTATGAAGCAACGGTACAATCAGCCACTTGGAGGTAGAAGGCGTAGAGGATCAGCACTTCAACACCACCTTCTCTTGCCAAGTTATCAATAGCTCCAGAAGAGAACAAACCTGTGAACAACTCTGAGGCTTGGTGGAAGAATCCAGACCCTGGTAGTTTTGCATCATTCAATTTGTTACCGTTGATATTGTTTGCAGTACCGAGATACATCTCACCAATGGCGAAGATCAACAAGACTTTACAGAACCAGATTGTCTCAATAATCGAGTCTGAACTGTCTGTGCCCAGTCCATCGTAGACACGTCTCAAATTCTCTTTGACAAGTCCTTCGTTAAAGAAGTAAAAACAACCATCATTGTACTGGATAGACGTGTCAACCAATAACATGGCATATGAATATGAAGGCAAGGTAAAGTTCACTGAGACACCAGGTCTCGTCTTGGTCTTACCCAACATGATTCTGTAGGCGTTACCCTCACGCTCCAGAACAGTTTCGTTGGGTGTGAACGTTGGAGCATCGGATACGGTAGTAGCTTCCTCAAGGTGTGGGATCATGTTTTGCACTTGAATACCGAAAAGAGTCATGGAGGAAGATCCAACATAGAACTTCTCACCTGTTCTAGAGTAGACAAGCTTGCGTTGCTGGTCAACAAATGGTGCCACCACTTCATCGGATGGATTCCCTGGGGTTCGTTCTTGTGGGGTTGGAAAAGAAGCTGGATGTTCATTCCCTGCTTTTGTGTTGGAAGCTGTATTGTATGAAAATGTTGTGTTCAGTATTGTTTCAATATCTGTCTCTTGAATGACTTGGTCCAACGCGTTATTGTTTTGCTGTGGACTGCTGTCATTGGTAGGAGCGTTCTTGGCCTGATCCTTGAGGTTAGATCTAAGGTTGTTATTCTCCTTCTTCAACCGTGTAACATCTTCATGGAGTTTTTGCAAGTATCTCATCGACACCACCACTTTCTTCTCACCTTCAACATATTCACATGCAGCGTTGGCCCTTGTGCACTTCTGGCACGGCTCTCCACCAGGGCATTTGATGTGTCTTCTGCGACACCGTACACACGCGATGATGGAGCGTTTCTGCTTGGATATTGGCAGCGCATCAGCGTCCAATTGCTCGTAGTCCTCCTCTGAGAGTTTGTATTCCATGGCCTCGCGGCCAGTATCCTCACTCTCCACCATAACAGTATCTAGTGGCGTGTGGAAGACCTGGAGAAGTGTCAACCTTCAACTTTCAACAGTCCAGGTGTTGCTCACTGTTTGTGTCTAGCTACTAAAAATATTGCGGCGTTCGTTTCCCGCACCGGCTGGTCCGACGATAAACTCCCGGACTGGTGCCGGTTTCTAAACATGGGTAAACTCACATATCAACCTCGCTGTTTAGTGACTACATCCCACAAGCTTTGAGCTCAAAGCTTGAGCTTTTGACAAAAAGAAATTTTCCGAATAGGGTAAGTCAAACCTACTCTTCCTACGATTATTATATAAACAAGCAGTTACAACTTACAGCGGACAACGCAACAAGCTACGGGTGATCTTCGGTGTCATATCTAATATTCTGTGATTAGACAGTAGTAGGGCGAAGTCATGACTCATGGTGGAGTGAAATCATCCTTATCTGTATACAGAAGTTTAATGTTCTCAAGAGGTTTTTTGACATGAAAAATGTCATTCCCTACATACTACGTACCGTAAGGGTAGATTTTCAATTCCAACAATCAAGTAAATTGATCCAAATATGCTTAGATCTGAAACATCTTCTCCACCAGATAATTGACGGGTGTTACAGCCGAAACCTTGAACTTAGAATCTTATACACGTATGTTGGGCAAACAAAAAAAAAGAGCTCTGCATATATCACTCTGCTACATCCCCCAAAAAATTATCTCTTTGGTACCATAAGACCTCAACAATGATAATGAGAAGATTAAAGCAATTATCCACAAATAAATAAGACAAATATTCAAAAAACAATGGAACTCTAACTCACACTCGTCCACTCTGGGTCATACTTCATCAGAATTATTAATACCGACATGACAGTTCCAAACCAATCCGTACAGTTATATGGTTCCAGCGAAACAACCACTCTTACTGGTATCCTAGGATATGTTAAGCCGGTTCCAACTTTGGATCCAGCCCCAGTTTTTGATCATTCAATCCCAGAAGAGTCTTATGAGACACTTGGCGAAGATGAGGTCGTTGATATCAACGGCGACGGAAGCGTCGAGGCCCAAGGGGCTATGAACCAACTTCTTAAATTTTTCCCAAACATTTACACTCTCTACAGAACTTTCAAAATCTCATACTTTGTTGCCTTTGATGTCACACCAGCTGTGGCTGAAATCATCTTTGAAGTTCACAAGGAATACACCAATTTGCTCGCGGGTGAAAAGGTGTACACCGACGATGATACTGTTGGTAAATACATCGAGGCCACCAGAAGACTTTGGGAAGCTTCATTCGTCGAACAGTTCCCACAGTTTGCTGGTCCTTTGGCTTCTGCCAGATCAACACATCGTTATGTCTTGAACGGTGGAGACGAGGTCAAGGATTTCTTCCGTTCTTATGAAAAGGACTCAAAGCTCAGAGGTATCATTGCAGAGACTCGCGTTGAGAACCTCAAGGAGAAGATTACTTATTCCTCAGTTGAAGGTGGATATATCGCTGTTATTGAAATTGATGGAACAACTCCAGATGGTGAATTCAAGCTTCATAGGGAAATCTTCGTTCCTAATGACTTGGAGAAGGTGGAAACAGCACCTGAGTTTACCCAGTCTACCGATTAGATATATTTACTCTGCTGCAAAGTGTGCTGGATCTTTTTCCAGATAGTATTGACTGAACTTGTAATGGACATTCTCTATGATTTTAACCTTTGGTATCTGATTGTGTAGCAGATATTGATAATTAGTGGTAGGCGATAGTATCGTATTGGTCACGTGTTAGTACGAGGGTTTTGTCTATCAATTAATAGCCAATATGCAACAGTTATCAAATTCAATTAAAATCATCAATATATGAATGTTCGTTCGTTTTTGCTTTCTTATTTATACATATTTCAAACCAGTAAAAGACTAGTCCTCCTCTGGCAAATCACTCTCCTTCTTGGATCCACCAAAGATACCTCTCTTCACTTTACCAACAACACCGACACCACCACCAACGATGGCTTTACCACCCTTGAAGCCGGCACCTAAACCAGTACCGACAGCCTTCAAACCAACATCACCGACATTAGTCTTGAACTCCTTAACGGTAACTTTGTAACCTGGTCTGAATGAAGCCTTGACATGCACAATACCAGCTGGTTTACCCTCCCCATTAATGACAGGAACTTGATACTTGGCAGGGTTGATTGGATCAATCTCAGCAAGGTCAAAGTGGGCATAACCCAAAAGATCATCTTGACCAGCACCAAAGTCCCAGTCGGAGATTTTCATCTTCAGCACGGTGTTGACACGGTTCTTGATCTCCAATGAAACCTTCTCGTTCCACACTGGGTCCAAAGTCTTCTTCTGTGTCTTGGTTTTGTAAACGTTGTCTTCTTCATCGTTGATGTAAACCTTCAAGAATGGATCGGACTTACCGTTAGAATCAGCAGAGTCCAAACCTTCGGCGGAGATGATGTCCAGGTCCAAATCACCACAGTTTGTAATCAAATCGGATGGTGGCAAAGCCTTCACTTCCAATGGTAACCATTGCGTTTGAATCTTGATCTTGTTGATACCCATTCCGCTCAAAGTCAAAGTGTTTGGTTGGTGATAACTGTTCTTCAACAAACTCAAAGCTGGGAGAGTAGATTCGGAAATACACGAAGAAGCACGGTTTGCAGTGCTCTTCTTCACGAGACGGAACGTCACAGTAGACCACTCCAACTCCTTAACAACGGCATCACCAGAGTTCGGCGTCGTGACGTGTTTACTCTTCACAGGTGGAGAAACGTGAGCTGGGTAACCAGCAGCATCAAAGTAGACTTGGAGATAGGCATTCACAGAGGAGTACTCACCACCAAGAATGGTGTAGACAAATACACCGGTTGGACGGGCAATGAGTTGATCAAGACTCAATTCAACCTTAGATGTATCTTCCAAATCATTCTCCAAATCATCAGTAGAAGCTTGGTCACTCTTTGCAAGGTCAGAATTCTTATTCTTGTTCTGCTTCTCCTTCTCCTTCTCCTTCTCCTCTTCCTTCTTCTCCTTGGCTCTCAACTCCTCATCAATGTCTTCCAATGTCTTGACTGGGGTGACTGGGTAGAAACTCAAAGCGTATGTAACAATACCCTTTGGTCCCTTCTTGTGAACGAGACGACCAGTTCTCAAGTCGCTGTCAACGTACTCAACATACTTATCATCATCATCCTTCTCAATGAGTTCAGAGGTCTTGATGTTGAATGAACCAAGAGTACGATCATTTCCGTCCTTTTGAGCATCCATAACTTCGATAGTCAACTTTTGGTTTGGAGATGTCACACTGACATAGACAGCCTCATTCCAGACAGGATCCAGTTCATCTTCAATCATATCGGTTCTACCCTTTTGGATACCATTCACAGAAACACGAGCGTATGGATCAACCTTACCAATCTTTTCGATGTTACGCAAAGACTCCGCCTTGTTGAACAAGACACGCACAACACCAATTGGTGGGGTGTATCCACCTGAACCGGCAACGTCTGGGATGTCGATGGATTTCCAAACAGCGGAGATCTTGAATTCACCTTCACCCTTACTGAATGGAACCCACGCCTTACCAACTTCTGTACGGTCAATGACATTGTTCAAAGTTTGAACACTGGCAGCAATGACCTTACCCTTTGGATCTTTGGTGATGATTTTCAACTTGGATTTACGACGATCAGTGATGATGGTCTCAAATGGAATGGAGAAAGTTGGGTTGTCATTACCCTTAGCAGTTGGGGTAGTCTTGACCAATTCATCGTTGAAGTACAACTCGGTGTATTGTGACAATGGCAGTTGGTCAGCGGTCTTGACGTTACGCAACTCAGTGAGCTCGATCTTGGCAAGACCAGTGTTGAGATCTGGTGGTGATTCAACTGAACCGTCTTCCAAAGTGGTAGCCTCCAATGTTGGCAAGAATTCGTAATCGTAAAGCAACTCACCACATGGCTTTGAGTTTCTCAAGAAACGACCCACCTGGTTCTTGGCAGCCTCCTTCTCGGAGATCTGGTTCATATCAATTTGTAAACGACCAATACTCTTATCCTTACGGTTATCATTCCAGTCATAAGCTGTGACGACCAGTGGTTCAGTGAATGATGGAACAAGGACAAAAATTGTTTCGTTCCATGTAGGAGTGGAAGTATCCTCAATAGTCTTAGTCTTAGCAGCAACTGGTTGACCGTGGTAGTTGAATGTGAGGTATGGATCAACGGTGTTACCAACAACTTTATCAGCAGCACGGAGACCCTTGGCACTCTTGATTTTAAGAATAAGGATACCGATGGATGTTGTAGAACCAGCCAAGAGTTGTGGAACGTTCAATTGGAATGAGAAAGGATCAAAGAGAATTGGGCCGACAAACTTCTTAATTATCTCGTTGATCAATGGGTATAAGCCTGGAATGGCGAGAACTTCCCAGTTGAAGATAGACTCTCCAAGAAGTCTGGAAGTGAAGTCAAATTGTGGTGGTTCCATCATGGTGATGTTGACGGTTTCAACGTGTGGGAATTTGGAGATCATTTTTAACCTAACACGGGCCAAAGCTTTGAAAGCAACGTTCTCAACGGTCACTGGGATGGTGATACCGAAAAGCCTGGCCTTGATAACAATACGTTGACTGACGTGGTTCTTCAATTGTTTGACACTCTTATCAGCGATAGCATGGGGAGTGAAAGAGAATCCCCAATCCATGACAACAACATCATTCTTTGGGATGTCCAACGTCTTCACGAAATCGATTCTTGGTGGTTTAGAACCCAAGGTGAATTGATCGATCCAGGCAGCCTTGACGAAAGCTGGAATTGCCTCTTGTTCGGCAATGATTGGGTTGGCTTGTTCAGCAACTATTTGTGAGACAGATGGTTCCAATGGAATCCAGAACTTAGCCAAGAAGGTGTTCAACCACTCCATGGTCTCATAATCATTTTCAACGTGTTGGACTGTGAACTCTCTTTGGATTTCATCACGGACAACAGCACGGTATTTCTTGATGGAGGTTCTGTAGTAGATCGAAGCACCAGTAATGACAAAGAACAATGGTGCTAAGGAGAATCCAAACCAACCGATAAAGAATGATAAGAAACCGGCACCAATAACAACACCAACGCTGTGGTACCAGTCACCATATGCGGAATCTGGGATATATGAATCCAAAAGAGTTGGTGTGGCAAGGTCCATCAATTCATCATCAACGGTCAATGCATCCTTCTCTTCCCATCCACCGATTTGTTTCCAACCCACACTCGTGGCTGGAACTGCTTTACGCTTGTTTTTCAATGCCTCTTCTTCGGCCTTCTTGATCTCGTCAGCACCGACACTTTCACTGGCCAATCGTTCTTCCGGTTCCTCATTTGCTTTGTCCAGGATATCTGGTTGGAGGGCAGCTGGTTGCGATAATGGGTCAGAAGGGAGGACAGGAGCCTCGACCTGATGGAAAGTTAGTATTGTTTTCCCTTGTTGATATTTCGAGGCGACAGCCCAAGGCTACCCCTGGCTAATTAATACATACTGCTGCAGTGGCCATTGTGATCGAAATTAGGGTCTAAGAAGTTATCTGACACGTTATCTTCTCAATTGATACAATGCGATTGAAGATGTGTAAGCTCGACTGAAAAAGCTAGTAGTTGGGGGTTATCAGGTTTGTTGTTTACTTGTTGTTGTTGCTCTTCAGCTAAGCGAAGCGCATTTCAGGTTAACTGCGGCCCCAACCGTTTTATCTGGCTTGAAGGACCGACTCTTTGTTTTATGACCAATTTACTACGGGGGTGTACTGATTTTTATTGAACGGATATCTGTGAGACAACCTTTCAAGGTTTACTGAGATATATTGATCAGAAAACAGTTCTCATTAATCGCACCCGCTCCTGACTCTCCGGTCTGTAACCTCTTATTACATAAGCCACACCAAAGAAAATTATGACGTAATTCTTTTCTCTGAGTGAGAAAGCCGCGGTCCGGGTGTTTTCTCCCACCAAATTGATCCTCAGAGATACTAGTCGAACATGCATATTTTGAACAAGAAACGATTCATGTATTTGAGAATTGTGATCTGTAAATTTTTGAGGGTAATAATTAATTTTACTCAAAACTCGCCTGATTTTTAATTCTTACATTATAATCTGCAATTTCTCTTTTCCAAATATTAGAAAAATTGGAATATTTATATCTTGTTGAAAATCACAGTGGGTAAATAAACTTTCTGTTTTGTAGATCCGTCAAATCCAACATACTAACATCGACAATTCTCTCAACCGACTCACCTTCAGAATCCAACGAAGTGATAACACCTTGGTCATCTTTGATCTTCCCACTGGCGATATCAGCCAAGTATTGTAATCTCTCTTTGTTTCTTCTGACCAATATAAATCTAATCAGTTGCAACAAAGCTGGAGCAATAACAAAAGAAGTAACAATAATAATGATCCAAGCAAGATAATACCTTGGTGCATCCCTAGCCCTCCAAAACTGTGGAGCGAACAAGTTCACAATGGCATAGCAAATTGACCACACCGTTGTTCTCACTAGCTTCTTTGTATACCCCGCAGCGGATGATTGAGACCAGGAGAGACCACCAACGAATGCAACACCTATTGGGTTCATCAGGAACATACCGGCAAGAATACCATAACTGTTATGCAAAGGAAGGCTAACAACCAGAATAGCTCCAAAGAGACAGATCATCAAGCAAACAGTGCTGACATGGGCAGTTTGGGCCTTAAAAAATGACAATGCAATTGAACCGAGAAGACAGGTGGTCATACCAACTCCAGAGGATGCCACTGTAACTAGTGTAGATTGTAAATTTGTGAGTCCCAATTGCTGAAATAGAATAACCATCTGGAAGGAAACATTATTGTAAAACATCACAAAGAGAACAAAGAGTCCAAACAACCAAGTGATTGGGTCTTTCATCGCTTCTATAGCTTGCTCCTTCTTGAAAACCTTCTGCTCGATCGAAGAATGCGTAACAGCTTTGATTCTCTTGATAATATGAACCCTTTCAGTTGGTGTCATATATTTGTACGTAGTTGGACTTGCAGGGTAGAAGAAGAGCGTAATCACTGAAACCAAAGACGTCAAGGTTCCAATGATACTCCAATATATCTTCCAAGGCCTAACAGTATCAACAAACTGAAGTCCATACGCAATCAACCCACCAGGAATACCGTGAGCGATGGAGCTGATCCAAAACACTGGGTTCACAATCGCTTGCTCACTTGGGGTGAACCACATAGCAATAGTATGCTCCATACATGGCACAACACCACTCTCAAAAAAGCCCAAGAAGAATCTTGTCACTGCTAACCCTGAAAAGTTTTTACATGCTAACTGTGTGAAGGTGAGGAGGGCCCAGATAGATGTGACACCTGAGACGAAATAAGTGAAGTTCACCTTTTGGAATATGATATGACTTGGGATCTGTCCCGTAGCGTAACCAACATAGAATAAGGTCTGTAAGTTGTTGAACTTTTGTTGATCCAAATTGGCATCATGGAACAGTCCCAGCACTGTAGCGTAACTCATTGCATTCTTATCCATAAACAAAAGGAAATTCACCGCAAATAACACTGGGAACACTTTCACCCATAACTTCAGTTTGAGCTTTTTCTCAAGCTCGGGGGTCAATTCACCAGCCTCGTCCTCATATTGTTCAAGGAATCTGAGTGCAAAGTCAGCCTTTTCCTTCACCACAACTTTGGAGCTCGTATGTTCTTCTTGGGATCTCAGACTCTTGATATCCGAGATCACTTCTTCTTTGATATCACTCATAATGTTCAATGTCGGATGATAATCTTCTTGGAGGGGGAAATAATTGGATACGATGAGCAGATTTTCTTCTTTTAATAGGTCCCGGACTTGTTTCGAAGTAATTGAGTAACTGATCACTCATTCTCGCAACTGTTGAAATCAATGGAGCCACATTTATTTTCTTCCTGTTGTCGATCATTAATAGAATGAGAGCCGATATCACACCTGAATAGCATTCACCAAGCATCGGTGATCATTATAGGACAAAGATTGGGAGTATGGTTCGAGGCCCATGTGTTCAGAATGAAGTGTGATGACATATGGAGACGCAATTGGATATAACCTATCGGTTGGAGTTTAAGCATGTACCACTCACGATCTAAGTGCTGATTGCGTTATCTCACCATGACTGGACCCAGTATATAATGAAATCCATCCATGACCCCACGATCCATAATAGCACAGAATAACGCTCAAAGACCTCTCTTCAGCAACATGATTAATTAGCTTGGCATCATTACCTTTTCGAGCTTAAACCCGGAATATACACTTGTGAGCCTCACGAGATAGACGACTGATATAAGGGGTAGGTGTGGCCTCGATGCGTAAGATGTAATATTAGCGAGACTGAGAACTGTGAAAACATGTCGGAAGTTACCATATTAGGCAATGATGGTGATGTTAGAACGTTCTGGAAAGAATTAGAACAGACTCACACCCAGACACTCATACCGTTCGGTGCAACTATAAAAGGAATGGCTGAATCTCTGATTCAGTTATTCATACTAAGAACTTAGTTTAGACTTGTTTAGTTAATTGAAGGATTTCGCATTTACACAAGTACTCAACAGCTGCACATTCGTTTATCAGTACCGCTTAGTCACGTTTACGCTACTATTCCTTAAAAGAGCCCCACTGTTTTAGAAATTGAAGTGTGGCATAACCTGCGCATGAATGGGCATAGACCTTGCTACTGAACCAGATAAAATACGAGTCAGATATTGATTACCAAACGAAATGTAAGATCTGTATACTCAAATTAATCACCAACCATATTTGGCACCTTGTTCCTTTCTCGCCTTCTTTCTCTGATCGAATTTCTCCTTCAAAAGCTCTTCATTCTGTTGAGCATTCTTCACCAGTGATGATAATTGATTCTTATGATTGGTAACAGATTGTAAAGTCTTTGTCTCCTTCAACAATCCATGTGCCTTCAACTCATTATTATTGTTGTAAAAATCTGTCATATTGAACTCCTTTATGTCCTCTGGGTCTGGGAGATCTAATGATCGTTTTAATGATTTGACAGTAGTTTGCGGTGGGTCATCCGTTACTGAAACTGTATGATCTTCGTCTTTAGCATATGATGTTTGGATATCGATCTTGCCTTCAGCTGGAACGGCTCGTCTTGTTCTAGTCTGGAGTGGTTCAAAAACTGATATTGATTTCTTTTCAACGGGAGTTGCAACTGCCTTATTGTTCTTCAGCTTGTTCTTCACTGACGTGGGTACGAAGCTTGTAATAGCGATATCACTCTTCTCCAATGCAACATTCTCCACCTTTTCTAACAACTTCTGACCACCGGAACCCAGTACTCTTCCCTTGGCCACTGTTTGAACGACTCTATTCTTTGGCGGTGGTAGGAAGCTTGCGATGGATGACTCGACTGGTTTGGTGGGTATCACGCTGGTTTTCACTTCATGGTCACTTTCATCCTCTGATGATGAGTCGTACTGTACTAACGACATCTTGTTCTGTCCTAGTTGGTCTCATTGGAAGTGTTAGTTATCCCTGCAATGAGCATCCCTGCAAACAAATAATACTCGGAAAATAAAATAAGTTTCCCTCGTGGGGAATCGAACACGGAACCCCTGCTCAGAAACTACTATTTATAGCATTACGTCACATAAAAAAAAACGCGTATTGTTTCCAAAATGTTTCACATTCATCTCCTTTACAGACTTCAAAGGAGGCTGATAGATCATATATTCACCCAAAAGATTCCTTTCGCTGAGATCTATCCCTTTTCATCACACAAAGACATGCCATCGGTGTCATAAACAGTCCACATCATCGCACTTTGTACCCGTTCCACTACATTCCTTCATATACCGACCCGCATATCCATAGATCCACAGATCAGACATAATACAAGATGTTTGGTATTTTCAAATCATCATGGGAAAGAGAAGTAGACAACTCATTGTTTGACTTCATTGATTCATCTGCATTCACAAACTTCAGATTTGGTACCCTCTCCAACTATTTCATTATGTTTTTCCTCATGATCCTACATACCGCATTATACGCCGTTGACGTGTACACATGTATCAAACTTCTAGCATTCAATGAATGGGGAACTATCATCAAGCCATATTTATCATTCAAAGTTTCCAAATGGTTGTTCGCCGCTTGTATCATTGCTTCGGTTGTGCTGTTCATATTTGAGGTGTTGAGGGCTGTCAGGGTCTATAGAACCAGAAACATAAGTTTGATGTATACCAACCAATTTGCCAAAACTGTGAAGTCATTGAGAGGTTATAGATATTTCTGTGTCTTTAACGCTATCAATCCAACTGATGGATTTGATAAAATGGCTTTTTACACTTTCTTCACGTTGGAAGACTCCAAGAAGCTCATATTGGCCGATTCTCCAAGACAGGTTATCAATGCATTGACGCTTTATTCGGTGTTGGATGTGGGACATGGTGGATTCTGGAACAACATCAAGACCATCTCCACAACGAATAGACCAGAAGCTTTGATCTTGTATTCTATGACGGTTTCATTATGCATTTGGGTCTTTTTCATCGCCGGTTTGTTCTTTGCTTTGGTCTTCTGTATCCCAGTTTACTACAACATACGAAAAGATGGATTCCATGGATTGAGACAATACGTCTGCATCAAGGTTGATACCACTGTGAAGAGATTGGCCAAGAAGTTTGCAAAGAAGAGATTATTGAAAGAGAGACTCAAATTACAAAAGAAGAACAAGATGGGAGATTTGGAAAAGGGAAACTTACCGGATATCGATTTCCCTCCAATCTCACCTGCAGAGGGAGCTTTTACATTACCACATACTAATACTTTCTCATCATTAGGATCTGATGCCACTATAAACACTGCAACTCTGAACGTGAACCCATTCAGTGACACTACCAAGCCAACAACGATCTCCAAGCCACAAGAGATTCGTCATAAACAATCCACACAAACTTCACTATCACAAGCATACCAACAATCGACACAATCATTAAGATACCTCCCAGACACCCAGTATTCACAAGGTAACCATCAAATATACCAAAACCCATACCGGGAAACGCAAACGACACCAAAGACCACCAACTCATCGCATTCATTAGTCGAACAAATGAGATTAGACACTACCAACTTCCCACCACGTGAGGTCTTCCGCCATGATGATCTCTTTGGCGCCACTGACTCCGATACTGAATCCGTGAATGATACACAAACGCCATTATTGACGTATAACCCTGACTTCAACCATTCAGACAGTTCGATTGAAGATCCTTTCCACGACGATAGTGATGTCGAGCAAGAGATGCAGGAGTTTGGAGAGACCAGACAGCCACAGGTTAGAGAGAGTTTGATCAGACGGGCAGAAGATATGGAGTTTGAGGATTACTCACGGTTCAATAAGGTTGATGAGGTTGAGAATATACCCAAGAAGAAAGAATCTAGAAAGATTTTGTGATGATTAGTCACAATTTTTTTTATTTACGAGAACATGTTATAATGCAAAAAGAACTTATGATTAATATAGAAGTGAGAGAAGAAATGGCCTTAATAATGGTTCAATCTCCATAATCTAACCTTACCAGCTTCATTACCAATAGCCACCATCTCGGAGTTTGGAGAAAACTTGACATTTGTGACTTTACCCAATGGAGTACCATTATTCGGCCAGTTACCAAACACTTTACAGCTTGGTAAATGTACCAATCTCAACGCATCCTTCTTAGCACGGGACGCTATACAGAGTATCTGACCATCATGGCTGAACTCCAAAGTGGAAATAGTGTGAACCAATTGATCAACCACGCCGACTGGTTTTGGAGATCCAGTGAGACGATCATAGATGTTGACAATACCACTCTCGGATCCAATGGCACACCAACGTGAGTTCTTACCACCGAGTTGGATCGTTGTGATGCCGACACCGGTATCGTCTCTCCACTTCTTGGCGATCTTGCCAATGGTCATGTCGAATTCCCATACCTCTCCGGTGGTGTTGATACCCAATATGTATTTCTCATCCGCACTCCAGGCGATATCGATCAACTTCCCCTCGATCTTGAAACCTTGCACCCATTGTCCATTTAAAGCATTAAGGATATTGATCCAGCCTGAACTTCCCACCAATGAGATGTAGTTACCGTGGGGTGATAATTTGAACTGTTCGAATGACTTCTGTGTAGATTCATGTCCATAGAGACGGTTGATCTTGTCCAAGGCACCTGAGGTGATGTCCCATGAGTGCATGTATCTTCTTCTTCCTGCAGCAAAGATCTTTGTCTGTTTTGGGTTATTGGAGAAGTGTGCGCTCTGGATTGGTGTGTTGCGGAGATGGATCGTTGACACCACACTGTTGGCTTTACCATCGATATGGTAGACACGCACAGAACGGTCATAACCACCTGTGAGGAGAAGTGGGTGTGTTGGATGGAAGGACATCGCTTGGATGGCGGCGTGGGAGGCATGTTGTTGATTGGCGTCTTTGAGACGGGTGATGTCGATTTTGATTGGAGCGAGAAGTTTTGAAGTGGATGATGTTAATTTCGTTGCGGATTGTAAGATCTTAGCAAGGGCACGGACATCACCTGATACTTCTTCTTCACCTTCAGAGTTGTCATTCTCGTTGTCAACCTCTTCTTCAGACTCTTCAGCATCGGCCCATTGTGGACGTGGGTAGACTTTCTCAAATTGTGATCTGAGCCTTTGAATATATGCTCTTCCTGAAACCACCGATTCAGACTCATTCTTTCTCAATTTCTTCAAACGATCACTGGATAGTATCGATACTTTGATCTCATCATCCTGTTCATCGTGCCATGCGTCCTCTTCACTTTCTTCACCTTCGCTCTCGGATTCATCCTCTTCGGAATCCACATCCATCTTGTCTTCATCTTCACCTTCATCGACGAAGAATAACTGATCATCGTTGACTTGAGCAAGGGATTCCTCTTCTTCTTCATCCCCCAGATCCTCTGCCGATTCGTACTCATCACTTTCATTTTCGTATAATGTCTCGAGGTCCTTCAACCCGGATTCGAAGCCCTCAAGATCACCAAAGACGAGCTTTTCGAGAGCAAGTTCTTCCTCATCCTTTGGTGGGATCACTATATCGTCTCTAGCTATCACTTCGACCATTGTAGATGCCCTGTGGTGGTATATAACGAATATTCCTCGAGCTCATCTCCATGCTGTAGCCATAAATAATCCAAAAAAAAAAATTTGGCGCTCTCGGGAAATTTGCTGATGTAATCTTACTCGGGATTTGGTCCAGAAATATCGGAATTCTTCGTCCAGCCATAACGTTAGGCCACAAGGGTCTAATAGAAGGGTTGAAGGTCTTTTAGAGAGCTTTAGGCTTCCTTATCATGTCTCCAAAAGTGACAGCATATTAATCTCATATAGCAGTTGTTAGAGGTCTTCAACCTTGCCGATCTCTGAGTGCCCGCGAATTGCCAAAAAATCTCGGTAACCGTTTCCCATGAAAAGTTGAACCTATAGTACAATAGACACTTATCGAGAGAGTTGAACACATTTATACCGCTAGACCTTTCACATATAGATCCAAGATGGTGTTGTACGTATTGAAGCTGACCTGAGATACAAGGCATATCCGACTATGACCGAGTACTAACCCCCCACCGCCAGCCAGAGATCCCCATACCAGGATCCAAGAACGTTCAAGATGACACCAGCCATGATCAGAGCCAGAAGACCATACTTCTGGAAGAATGCTGTTGCCTTCGTCACACTCTCTTCCATAACACTCTCGGTGTACTTCTACACGTACAGTTTCCTCGGTAAGGACACTTTTGATGATGTTCCTATCCCACCTATCTCTGAGGAGGAATTGGCCAAGTTGAAGAAGGAGTACGAGGCTTCGAAGAATGCTAACAACTAAGACCCCCCTTGAGGTTGCTGTATATATGAGATCGATGTACATATTGATTAAAACGATTGAAATAAATAGTTTATTACGAATCTTGTGTTGTATTGATAACTACCGGGAGTGGGCTTGGACAGCGCGAGACATATTGTCCGATCCAAAGCTCAGGCCCGAAATATATGCTCATTTTCCAAAACCTACAACTTTTCCTAAACATCAGCCTAGTGGAATATCCCACACAACTAAAAAATTGTTAATCCATAATCGTGACACAACAACCAATTGATTCCATCAAGCCTCCGAGATGAAGTCTCCATTCTCATATCAATCCCTCTTAGACACGAATATTTCTTCCCAGACGGGACATTTCCTTATCGAACGCTTTTGATGACTTAGCCCCATCACAATCAGGCTCAATCCAGAACCAGGTGACATGTTTCAAACTCGTATTCAACAGCTTGGATACCAATTTGAATTCTTTATGATGACCAATAGACACGGCGAGAGTCTCCAGGCTGATCACTGATCAACAGAGGAGCATATTTCAAGAACTTTGCATTGTTGTTAATCGTTAGATCCCTAGGCTTAAGCGTCTTTAAGAATTCAAAGTCTTAGTTTGTACAACCCACAAAGAATTGCTCATGGATGGTTTGGTAGTTGAAAGTGAAAGTCAATATCAGTGTGGCCAACACGGAAATCTATTGAAGAATGTCATGATACATCGATACTTTTGACGGAAGAGCTGACTCCTGTTGACAAATAAACATCTCTCATCTCATTCTCATCAAATCGAAATCAGCTAAAAGTGGTTGCGCAGCCCCTGTCCTTTCCCAATTCCGAGGGTCGTTCCGGAAGTGGACTTTTTTCACTTTTCGATTTTGATCCTTCCATTAACCAGTTTGGCACATATCGACACAAATCCCTCCCACACACGCCGTGCGATGAGACCATCCCAAGTTTCATTCTTCCAGTCATCGCCCGTCTCCCTCCTGGTGCGTCCATGGAACAAAGAGCGTGATGGAACCCTGTTCTACGGTCTTGCCAAGTCCGGTACCAAACGTCACGCCCTCACAACCAAACAAGGTAACAAGAACTTCTACAAAGGTACGAGATCCTCGGGTATCGGTCGCCACACCTCCAAGAACCGCTACATGATCCAGTGGAACAAAGTGCGCACTTTTGTGACGCCTACGAACTTCAACGACTCGTTGAAGTGTTTTGTAAGTCCTAATGCCGTGCAGATCAAGAACGATTATAAAGGGTACAAGGGACCAATGGATCCAAAGTTGTACATGACAAAGTTGAGGGAATACATCTGGTATGGTAAAGTGGAGACTGAGGAGAGCTCGTTGAGAAATGGATACATAGAGAGAGGTTGAACTGAAGGTTGAGATCTGTATATAAGATAACTTTGTATTACAATACAATACAAATATAATGTTGAATGAAATAGACAAATGAGCAAAGTATACAATGTAACGTAATTAGTTAAAACAACCACATCATACCTCCATCACAACATCATTATCCTGATCCTTGGTCTGCTCATCCTCACTAGCAACCTGTTGGGGATCATCCAAAATATCCCCATAATCATCCCCATCACTATCCACAACCCAACTCTCATGTTTCTCCTGCTTCTTCTGTGGTCCAAACTTCAACACCTGTTGACCCTCGTCGAGCTCAACGTCCTTAGTCTTGTTATGATTCACTTTATTCTTCTCAACGAGGTTTTTCAAATTATGCGTCTGTGGAACGGTGTCTTTTAGGAATAACAACTGGTCGATATTGGCAACGGCCGCACTGAAGTCCTTGTATTGTAATTTCTTACGCTTTTCACTGCGTGCGATCAGCGAGGCTTGTTCGGTGAAGTATTGGATGAAGAGTTCCGTGGCTACCGCGGTGGTGAAGACAGCGGCATCGGAGGCTCCAAGGTGTTCTGGATCCGTCTTGAAGATCTTTTTGATCTTGGAGAGCGGTAATTCTGATGTCCCTGAGTTATCCTCAGCGCCTTCCCGTGGTAGATGTTGTTCATCTTCGTGTATATCATCATGCTCACCCACTTGTACGACATCATCGTCATCATCATCGTCGTCTTCAACATCGATGATCTTCTCTGATGGTAAATTCTGGGAACTCGACTCACCAGTGGTTGGCTTTGAACTCTGTTCCTGTTGGGATTGTTTCAATGGAGTGCTTTGATCCTCTGTGATGTCTGAAGCTGGATCTTCGAGGATCGTGGTGTCATCATGACCATTGGACACATCTGGAACATTGGGCGTTTGCGAAGGTTCAGGACTCGTTGACATGGTTCTAATCGTGGTGGTTTGTATATGATGACTAGTGGAGATGGGTTAGTTGTATAAACGCAAAGTATACTAGGAAGTAGTTCAGGGCCATAATTAGAGGCTACGCGAAACCGACGCGCCCGCCGGCCGAATGTACTGGATGAATATTGAAAAACCACTACAGAGATAATCTCAGGATAAGAGAAAATAATCAACCATCAATAAACATATAAGCAAAAAAAAAAATACAATCCAAAAATTCAATCCAAACCACTCTGTAAAACAAACAAAAAACCAAATAAAAACAATAAACAAATGGAACTCCCCCCTTCCTTTCCCCTAACTTTAAAAAACCAACACTCGAATAGATCAAACCAGTGACTATTGAGCTTTAATATATGCCTTATTCAACAAGTCAATCTCCCGACACAATACATGCCAATCCACATCTCTTAACCAAACGCTTTCTTCATTCCCAGCGTCATCAATCAGATCAGTACCCTTTGACATCGCCACGATCGAACCTTCTAAATCACCCTCACCATCCTCTTCATCATCATCATCATCATCAATGGCATTTTCGGACTCATGTGTCTCATTGTTGATGCGTACTGAGCTGACACCGAGCCTCACAGGGGAATATGATAACAGATTTGTGGAAATATCCGTGATGGTGGAACTGATCGAACTCATTGATGTGGATAATCTTTTCGAAAGCTCCACAGATTGTAGATGATTACCATTGATACTTCCTTGACTCTCAGAGCTTTCTGAATGGTCACTAGACTTGATAGATCCTGATCCTGAAATCAACGATGGTAACAACTTTGTCTTCTTGGCCGACCTTATGGATTCTTCCCATTTCACCAACTCATACATAAACCTCAAATTCGGTTGGATGATGATGTTCAACCTCCGCACACGCACAAAGATATACGCCTTGATCAAATTGATATCCAACCGTCTCATAACCTCGGCGATACACACCGTTGCGGATCTAGAGACTCCAACACGGCAATGAACGAGAACTTTCTCATTCGTTTGATAACACTCATCGATGAATTTCAAAATATCAGTCAAATTGTGAGTAAGCATATCGATACCGTCATCCTGAACGTTGGAAACACACATGAGTCTGTTCACTGGAGCAAATTGGAATCCGGAAAGAATGGTAATGTTTGGATTGATAACTTCTCTGTGCACGTTTGGTTCAGACTCCAACCATACGAGTGATTCACCCACTGCAACGATATTCGTAATCTCCATATTTTTCAACAATTGGAATGAGTTGGCCTGTGATAATGATCCCAAGTAAAGATGTGATAGGATCCTTGATGGTAATGAACCATTCACCTCGATGAACCAAGATAGATCCCTCGGTTTGAACAATTGTGCATATATGAAATCGTTATCAATAAATTCCAACTCATTTGGGATAAACTTGTCACCAAGCGTTTTGGGTGATAGTGCAATCAATATCGATTGGATCCTCGTGATCAATTGGACATCGGTAGGGAATAGGAAAAATGGACGACCTTTAATCATATGTAGATCCGTGACAACTTTCTCCAATGGTTCACCTGTGGAATAAATGAGATAGCAAACTGCCAACAATGAAGATTCAGTGTACCCATCTGCACAGTATATCAATGTGGAGAACTTCTTAGTAGATCTCAAGTGTATTAATTTACATGTGTTCACAAATGCTTTGATATCGTTATCGTTGCAATCACCAATACCCAAGCTTCCTGACTGAGGAAACTGTATCAATCGATCTTTCAACTCTTCATCCTCGGATAAGAGTGTTTCCAAGATTGACAAAGATGGAAACGTGGAGCCATCTGAACAATTTATGAAAAGTGACCAATTGGCAGAAGCACCATTGATGAGGAAGTCTTCAACGTCGCCCTCAAAATCTGATTCGGTCAACGTCATTGAAGAATTTGAAGGATCAATATATAACGGTAATGAATCATTCCTTTTTCTGATTGGGTTATACCCTGGATCATAACCCTTTTGCCTATATGATTCAAAATCAGTCGAGTTACCTAACCAAACATCATTACCAATCATCGTCGCACTGGACATTTTGGAAATCTCAATCTTCTCCTTCAATAAATAATCTGTATCCCAACTTTTGAATGCTTCAATTTCATATTTAGAACAACATTTCCCATCTTGCCGGCTCAAATCTTGCAAATGAACACTTGGCATGGACAAGTACTTGGAGTTGGTTGATTCTTTATAGAAATCCAAATCTGAATCTTCCAAGATAACCGTCTTGTACATTGCATTGACAAGTTCTGGATGATCAATAGCGTGTTTGAGTTGGGCAACGTATAGTATTCTTGCAATAGAGGCACACGTACAATTCGGTCCCGATGACGCCTCTTTATCGAAATGGTCCTCGTTAAAGCAATAGACCGCAAAATCTGAAATTTGTGCCATCTTCGACACTTGGATGTGAAAATTTCTTAATGATATACCTCTTTGTGGATCCAGATTCTTAAAGATAGGTAAGAAATTGGTATGTTCACAGTCCTCGTATATGGTGCCTAGTATCGTTTCAAAGTTGTTGAGTTCATCCAATTTCACATCTTTGAGTAAAGTGTTTAGCATGATCAGAAGATCTTGTTTCGATATATCCAGTGCACAAAGAATGTTTTCAGCATCAACAGACCCCTTCAATAGTGCAGAGTTGTCATATATGTACACTTCATGCTCATTGTCCTCCTCAATGGAAGATGACCTTATCGGCATAAAACCGCGACTCATTGGTGTGGGGATCTTTGATTGTGTATCGATAAGGTCGAATTGGTTTCTGTTCACCGTTGTCAAGTCTTTCAATGCGTTGAGGAAGTCACGCTGGTTATGGTTGGCGTGGTGGATTCCGTGTAGCCAGGGGAAAACATCCTCACATTCTGGTAATAGGTGTGAATGATACCAATCGACGAGTTGACAGTACTCCTCCTGGGAGATAAGGGAAATGGGGAAATTCTCGTGTAGCTTTTCATTTTTTGACCAAAGGTGATCCATTTCCGGTGACAATGGGGATGCAATAGACTTCGAGATGACTGAGGAAGCATGATCCATGTGCTGGTCAGTTATACTGGAGGCAGAATAATGCCGAGATTGTAAATCTAGTGACCTTTGTGATGTCAAGTCCGTTTCAACTGCCGTGGTGTATTGGCTATTAAAATTGTCCAATCTAGCTCTAAACTTGTTACGTTCGAACACCGCAGCTGATGAGTTGGCCCTCTTGGAGCTTCGATGTGGAGATGTTGGCGGTACGATGGGTTCTGGTTGATTGTGTGCAAAAGTGGCGTCCTTGAAGGCGGTACTGAGCCCACGCATCGCTGGAGTCTTGGTGTATAGAGCGGTATGCAAATGCAACTGTGGGATGAAATTCTAGGAAGATTTAGACCGCAATGGAGTGCTTAGCTTGACCGATTGGATGGTGTGGTGGTGGAGCGCCGTGTGGGAAGACTGTGGTTGCCAGTGATTCTTGTGTGATACGAAGTGAATTTTGACGGGGCGATAGCGATTAGTCCGATTATTTCCCCAAGGTGCCTGCGAAAATTGCGCAAAAGGGCACCGCCAGATCTGGATGTTTTCGCCACTTCTCGCCATTTGGCGCTTTCCCCCGAACTTGTCCACTCCTGAGTTCATACTCTTCTATTGCCTTCAGTTAAATCTCAGAAAGGTACATGTTCAGAACCATCAAGCAATCAATTCGCACAATGGCCACATACAATCCAAAGACTTTGAAATTTAACCACACTTGTCTCCGTGTCAAGGATCCAAAGGCCTCTGTCAAGTTCTACACCGAGAAATTGGGATTGAAGTTGATTAATGAGATCAAATTCCCAGAGGCAAAGTTCGATTTGTACTTCCTCGCATATCCAAATGCTGAAGAGGACAAAAACCCAACACCATTCGGTAGATCGGGTGTTTTGGAATTGACCCACAACTACGGAACCGAGAATGACCCGGACTACAAGATTAACAATGGTAACACCGATCCTCACCGTGGTTTCGGACACACTTGTATCTCTGTTGATAACATTGAGGCTGCCAGTGAGAAATTCTTGGCTGATGGTGTCGTCTTCAAGAAGAAATTGACAGATGGTCGTCAAAGAAACATTGCCTTTTTGTTGGACCCAGACAGTTACTGGGTTGAGTTGATCGAGAATGGGGTTGGTAAGAAGGATAACGAGACTGATGTTGCTTCATACAAGTTTAACCATACCATGATCCGTGTCAAGGACCCAGAAAAGTCATTACATTTCTACAGAGAAGTTTTGGGTATGAAGTTGCTATCCACCAGAGAACACCCAGATGCCAAGTTCACCCTTTACTTCCTCGGCTTCCACAACGAAGAAGGTTTTGTCGAAAACACCATGACTGGAGAAGAACAATCCAAGATCGAAGGTGTCCTTGAACTCACTTGGAACTGGGGTACAGAGAAAGATGCGGATTTCAAATATCACAACGGTAACACCGAACCACAAGGGTATGGTCACATTGGTGTCTCTGTTGACGATGCCGCCTCATACTGTTCGACTATTGATGAGAAGCATGGCGATGTTGTCACCTGGGGATTGAAGTATGACACTGGTAGAATGAAAAACATTGCCTTCATCAGAGATCCTGATAACTATGCTATTGAGATTTTGCCATATGCCCCAAAGTTATGATTAGCCTTGAGACTTTTTAACTTATTATATATCTGAGCCAAAACATTCTGTCCAGAGAGTTCATCAATGTAGAGTGAGTCCAAACGATTGTTTGATGAGCCCAAACACCTATTAGTTCCTTTCCGTCCTCATGCGGCTCATCAGCCACCGGAGTGCCGATTTATCACCATTGTTCCTCATTCCTCACTATTGCTCCTCACCGTTTCTCCTTTCTACATTGCTTGATAAAATCTCTTCCCTCTACTCACACTCTGCCTCAAATGGAGATACACTGCAAAAGATTCAGAGCTCCAATTTCCTTACCCTTGAGGGGTTTAACATATTCCGATTAATCACTAAAGCTTCCGATAAGGTTGTCGGAACTGCCTTAGCCCTTGCTAACAATCAGAAGTCTCCACATTCCATATTCCGTCGATGTTAGTGTATTGGTGCTGCTGATCTCAGGATATTCACAACCACACAAGTCTACGCTATGCAATGTTCCAACGAATAACCCCATCCTCGTGACTCACTGCACTTCCACATCCCGCCATTGATAAAGCACTCGTCACCTTGCATGTCTATATTGGCTGATCCCGAGAATCAACTGTCTGCTCATTTTTTAGTTCTCATTAACATATCACCCTCAAAGGGAAACATTTTGTGATATTATGTTCTTCCCAGCTCATATACTGAAACTTCTTTAATAAGAATCCACCTCGGACCATACCATGAGTCAATCACCAATATTTTCCTTGATCTCGGGTTATGAAGTCATCTAACAGATTTTCCAGCAGTCAATCAACACATGTCACAACTACTACACTGTATTCATTTATGACCCTTGCCACGCCCATTGATACACCATCCAAAATTATACAAGATTTGGACAATTTATCAATACAGCGCCACCGACTAGTATCTAGCCTTATAATTTGAAAATTATAGGATTCTGGTCCATCATTAAAATTGCCTAAGACCAAGCCTACTGTCACATGCGCCGCAACATCCATGTTTGGCGACAGATAAAAAGCTGCCAGACGTGCATTGCTAGACCTGTCAAATCTCTTGGTGGTTTGTAACGTTGTCAAACTCAGGATTGTGGCGTGGTAATATTAGAATGATTCTCCATGCACCCTACTTTTTTGACTGATCGTGGGGTCTGGTCAAAATCTGTGGGCAATGGAATACGAAGATCTTTAGTTAGAAGTAATTGTAGTAGTACATAGCACAGTAGCACTAACACCTTCAATAGTATGTGGTGAGGTGTCAGGTGTGGGCCGTGAAACATCGTACACACTTTTAGAAAACATCATCCAATAGGTGAGTGTACTTATTACTGGTCCGAGGTCGATGAATACTTGATTACAATTTATTAGGAACCAGTGATTCAGTTGTTGTTTAAAACCCCAACAGGGATGAATATTCACAGTGCGATAATGCGCAGACTGTGTATCCAAACCCCGAGCGATCCCCGGAATATTCCCGTGTTCTCACGTGCACACACCCAAACCGGAATTTGTTCTCCACGCCATCCATCACATGACCAGCCAATATCGTTATCGCACGTGACGTTTCCCGGACTTCGACAGATGTCGAATATTAAGTCCATTCGATCCAATTTGATACTTCCCATCACCACTTCAATACTGGATCAACACTCGTAATGTCACTACGCTTCATCCGTCATTTGACAACCTCACACACTGGTCTCCCCGGAGCCATTGGCAACACACCTCTCCTCAAGCTCAACAGACTAAGCAATGAACTTGGCCGCAACATCTGGGGAAAAGCAGAGTTCACCAACCCTGGAGGATCCATCAAGGACCGTGCCGCTTTATACCTGATCAATGATGCCGAAGAACGAGGGGTCTTGCAACCTGGTGGCATTGTGGTTGAGTCCACCGCTGGAAACACGGGGATCGGGCTCGCACATATCTGTCGTGCACGCGGGTATGAGCTGGTGGTGTACATCCCTAACACACAGGCTCAGAGTAAGATTGACACGTTGAGGCTGCTCGGTGCCACGGTGTATCCTGTCCCGCCGAAACCTTATGATGATCCGTTGAATTTTAACCATTTGGCAAACCGCCATGCTCAGGGTGAGAAGAATGCAGTATGGGCTAATCAGTTTGATAATCTGGCTAATAGACAGGCACATATCGAGACCACCGGACCTGAGATTTGGAAACAGTTGGATGGCAAAGTGGATGCCTTCACGTGTTCGACGGGGACTGGTGGTACTTTCTCAGGGGTTGCGCATTATTTGAAGGATGTTTCAGGTGGGAAGGTTAAGACCTACGTTGCTGATCCTCCTGGTTCATGTGTTTATTCATATGTCACCTCTGGTGGTGAGAAATTGGATAGAGCTGGGGGATCGTTTACAGAGGGGATCGGACAGGGAAGAATCACGGATAATTTGAAACAGGACATTGATCAAGTGGATGGTGCGGTGTTCATCCCCGATGAAGAGTCCATTGAGATGGTTTATAGACTTTTGGATGAAGAAGGGTTATTCCTCGGTGGTACTGGTGCTTTGAACGTTGTTGCTGCTGCTAAAGTGGCCATGATGTTGCCAGAGGGGAGCAATGTTGTCACGGTGTTGGCTGATACCGCTCATAAGTACAGTGATCGGATCTTTAGTGAGAAATGGTTGAAGGATAAAGGGTTGTATGATTCAATTCCGGAGAAACTAAGAAAGTACATCGTCTATGAATAATTTCCTACGTGCTTTATAATAATGGAATAGACATTTTTTATTCATCAAATGCAAGTTTAAATAAGTAGATAATTTAAAATAAAACAATCCGCTTATTCGTACAACCAACCGAACAAGGCTGGCTTGTACTCAACAAGCTCCTCCTTCTTGAACCACAAGTCGATCTCCTTGTTAGCGCTCTCGACGGAGTCAGAACCGTGGCAGACGTTTCTACCCATGTCGATGGCGTAGTCACCTCTGATGGTACCTGGGGCGGATTGCAATGGGTTGGTGGCACCCAAGATGACACGACCTTGCTTGACAACGTCCTTACCCTCCCAGACGGTGGCCAAGATTGGACCAGAGAGCATGTAAGACAACAAGGATGGGAAGAATGGCTTGCTTTGCAAGTCATCGTAGTGGGTTCTCAAAAGGGACTCGGTTGGGGTAACGAGCTTGATTCCGACAAGCTTGTAACCACGGTTCTCGAAACGACCGAGGATGTTGGAGATGAGACCTCTTTGGACACCATCTGGCTTGATTGCGATGAAAGTTCTTTCGTTGGACATTTTGAATATATGGATTGGGGAATTCAGATCAAGGAGTTGGGATCAACGAAAGTTGTAAGGGTTAAAACGTCCAAAATTTTTCGGGTGGAACATTTCCCACGCAGAGCGCTCCGGGGCGGCTGAAAATTTTGGAAATTTTACAGGGCGGCACGTGCGCAGTGCTGATTGGCTGGCAAGGAGTGGTGTGCGGGTGGGAAGTGACACAGGGGGCTCAACACCGACTATGAGCTGGTTTTGGAGAACTCTTCACATAGTTTATCCTCCTCTGTCTTTGTATCTTCATCCGTCTTCGTACCAGTCAGCTTCTCCAACTTTTCCAAGCGCTCAATCAACTCCACTTCCATCTTTCTCTTTAGATTCGCCCTTTGTTTAACAATCTCCTTCTTCACCCTCAATTCATTGGCCTTCCTGTCCTGTTTGGTGGCAAGCAATGCAGACCCACCAGTGAGTAACACCTTGGTAACCTTCCCCCTATTAATGGTAGTCTTCTTCAACTTTTCGCTCAAGTCAATAAAATCCTGATCAAGTTTCTGAACCATGTCTTGGATCCTTGGCCCAGTATTCCGGCTCTTTCTAGCATCAATCAATGTGGATATCTTGGCTCTAGTCATCTCATCAGGCACCTCTTGATGTCTATAAAAGGGTCTCATTTCAGCAGCTTCGCCCACTAGCGCCGCATTCCCCCTTTCAAAAGCCTGGAATAACGCAACACCCCTTGCGTAAATCATCTCTTCGTTCCTTAACGTCATCTCTGGGGTCAAGGGGCCGCCCCATTGGAAATACATCAATCTGACAGGCGACTCGAGGAAAACACAAGGGTCCACCCCACTTTTGAGCACGTCCTGTGTGCTAATCATCAAGTTGATCTGTAATTTGGGTCTTTCATTCGATCGGATGATCAAGGTTCGTTTGAATGGGGAACAACAGCCATCACAGGTTGTGAAGGCAACGTCATTCGAACGAGGACAGATCTGTTGATCATTCTCATCGTAATAGAAATGATTCACATTCATAACAGTCCGAATCTGGATAGAGTTATCAGGAATATGTGGATTCAGTTCCAATGGAGCGTTTATTATTCCGCACGGCTGGAGTTTGATGGTTGGGTGTGGGATTGGGGTTATAATTCGACTATGGATCAGTAATTGTGGGGCTTTATAGTGATAGCATAGGTCTGGTGGGGTGTTGTTGTCGAAACAATCCTCACACAGGAGATGGATTCCAATTAGGTTGGGGGTTATTTCGACTCTTGTTGGGATTAAAATCATCGTTGGTGGTACTTCTTTTGTTTCTTGCCTCTTAGCCTTTGACTAGTTGGTGGGTTATGTTGGTATATTGTGCTTTGAGAGACTTCATAATCATGAGAGTATGAGCACATTACTCCAAAATTATTATAATTCTCCCTGAATCTCAGGGAATATTGCAGTCTCATTCACCACCCCTTCGGAATTGATAAGGACTCACTGTTTTTGGAACAGGCAACGATGACATCATTCAGAGTGCTAGTGGCAGGATGTACAACATCATTACTGTTAATCAATCATGATCTGGTATTCATTGCTCACCGTTCAATCATCCCTACATATTATCTTCGTAACTCATCAAATACTCTAGCCACTCCCACTAATACAAACATCACTACAACTCTTCAAATTCTTGAATAGATATATTGAAACATTCAAAGATATTATGAACGATCAATCGCATAGAATAAATAGATCAGAAACACAAGCAATAGTCGAAACAATCCCGGTACTGATAGATCGATAAAGTTAGAATCAATACAATCTTTGAGCCAAGATCATTAAATCTCTAGTGCTACACTGTGTGCACTAATGATGCGACACATCTTGGATCGTTCTTGAACAGATATTCCTCATAATTTATTTTTTTTCTTCCATAAAATATCACAAACACATATAGCGAATAACTTAACCAATAATAAACTTCCATAATCAACCATCTCGCATACTTTTTTTTATTCTTTTCAAACATAATCCAACCCTAAAACACAAACCCCCAAACTATCAACAAACGCTCTAAACCTCCAATAAAACCCTTCCACGCCCAACCCTTCCCTTTCAAACCCTTCAATCACCTCAATGAACCCCTTCAGTGCATTATACAGTCTTAGCAGATTCTCAATCTTGGAGATGATGATAAGGACGATTGGTGTATCGATTAAAAACTCAGGAAGGGTGAGGAGAGTGGTGAGGTGGGTGTGGAATGTTGATAGTTGTGTGATGGTGATGTCATGCGTATGTTGGAGACTTTGGACCGATGATGGTGTCATTGTTGAAGTGGGGGTTGTGTTGCTGGTGATTTTGCGCAATCCTTCCAAAAACTCTGAAAATTGGAAAAACAAATCAAAGGACTCAATCATATAGATAAACCTCATACTCAACGTTTCCAACCTCTTCAAAACCTTTATCGATTCAATTTCAATCTCCATACAGAACTTTTCCAATGTGATCTCAGATGCCGGTTGGGGATTCATGGTTTCAATGACTGGGGATGAGGAGAAATGTGGGAGGGATTGTTCATTCTTGATGATCATCAACTGTAGGAGACTCAGATTATCTTTGGAATATTCGGTGTTGATCTCATGTGTCAATTTGATCATCTGTGTGAGGGATTGCGTCGAGAGGGTTAATGAATGACATGTGGATTTGATCGCGATGGTGTCAAATGTGTTGTAGGTTATGTATTTGATCAGTATTGTGTTGATTGTTTTGAATGTATCGATTGTGATGTTTAATTGGAGTAAATCGGATTTGAAAAGGTTTAATTTAAACTCTATCGAGATCTTTGAAGTGATATGATTGAGAATCTTGATGATGTTGGAGAGTTGTGATGTGATGTGTTGTAATTTCGATTGATATATGATGATGATTTTTTTGAAACCGTATTGATTGATCTTTAATTCCAATCCTTCTTTGTTGAATGCAATCATCGTGATCAATTTGATGATGGTTTTTTTCAACTGTGGGAAATCAATCTCATCATCATTCATCTTGTTTGAATTGATGGCTTCAACATTGTTGTAATAATCAATCACTCTGAACCAAATTATCAAAGTATAATCAATCGAATCGATCAATTCTTTCAATGATGACAATTTATTATTTTCAAAAAGATTGACGAATTTGTTCTTGACTTGGATGAATGAACGTCTGTTGACTCTTAATCCAACCATGTTTGTATGGTGTATTGTGTTGTTAGAAATTTACCCAGAATAGATAGATACTGTTATTCCTTAACCCCTTGAAAAATCCACCAAAATGAGCCCAACCCCTTCAATTCTTCACCAATTTCTGAAATGGATTATAATCACTCAAGCACCCGATCCGATCAATAGGAATATAACCGCCGTATTGAAACGATCGTGTTGTGGTTGATCTGATTGTATGAATCCTCTTTGAACCCCCTTGTTATATGAGGAAAAATGGATAAAATCGGCAGGTAAACGGAAATGAGCCAAGGAGGGGAGAGAGAGAGAGAAAAAAAAAAAAACTTAGGATATAGTGATATCGAATGGAATCAATGGAATTGCTGTTATATGTGGAATGAAAGTGTGTGTGACGATCCTTGGTGATCAAACTGGTTGAATATGGATAATGAGTGAAAATATCCAACGTATGAGGAGATCCATCGGCTTTATCATTGATTTCCAATCCTCTGATGGCGTATTTATCAAAT